>CM053791.1:827184788-827784788 GCA_028749045.1 Cupressus sempervirens
GATGCTTCCTGAAGTAGCCACATGTTCCACTAGCTCAAATGTAGTGGGAATAGTTGGATGCATTGGTCTTGAATATCATCAGACCTTGAAGTTAATAGAAAAAATGCATATCTATAGTTTTGGCATTTTTCTTGCTATTTTACTTATAGGCAAAAAAATTGTATGAAGGTTTCTTTCAAATGATCCCGCAAGCCAACATTTTCCCCTCCCACAATCATAACATTGATGTCGTCTCCCCTGATGATCTTCTTCACAAGGGCCACCTCCCTCCTCTAATTGAAGGATTGTATAATTGTATTACAACAGTGCATTCAAAATCTCTTTAAGAATGTCTCGAAAATAAAACTGTGCAATCAAATATGAATGTTTGTTGCAACTAAAGAATGCACGGTCTAGTAATAGATTTGACCATTAGTGCAGCCACGAATGATATGCACAAAAATATGGACTCAAGAAAATGAATATGCAACCACCACAAATTTTTTAAATGACGATTCAAAATAAGAATTTGTGATCTACTTTACCAAACACCACAAACTAATCACAAGGCCCGATCTATAACATTGTAGCTACCAATGCCTCCTCAATTGAGTAAAATGTAGTTGTCACAAGTAAAGGATGGTGTTTCCCTTTGTGAAAACATTAATCACCACAAATAGATAGTGTAAAGCATTGATGCTAAGAAAATGATGGTGATCACAAAACAACCATTAAGGCCTCAACCAACATAAATACCAATCACGTGCAATCATACCTTAAAAAAATAACCCAACACCATTTTATGATGTGCTCTAAATTATTTTCATGTGCTTATGTAGAGTTGCTTTGAACTAGTATGAGAACATTTCATATTGACTAATAAAATTATTAATGGATGTGATTGTGCCATTAAAGACATAGTAATTATAGTATTCTTCCTAATCAATAAAGTCATCAACCTCCACATTCATTAAATGTTGATTACATCGATACCCTCATGTCATCGATAGAATGCGTATATATTCCAGTTTCATATGTACAATCTTGACATGAAATCTTGCCTAAGAGAATATATTAGATGGATGTAGAGTTAGCATTTCTGAGTGGAGAACTTGAAGAAGAGGTCTACATTGAGTAGCCTAAAGGATTTCCTTTGATAGAAGAAAAAGACATGGTATGCAGATTGAAGAAAGAATTGTATGGTCTAAAGTAAGCACTTAGAACTTGGTATGCAATATTGGATAGATATTTAGCAAAGTTGGGTTTTGCTAAAGGTATGACATATGACATATAGCAATTTATATTTGAAAGAAAATGAAAATGGATTGTTGATTATTGTAATATTTTTGGATGACATATGACGCAGTTAAAAGAAGAATAACTAGGGCCAAAGGCTCACAGCTATTCAAACCACCCTGCAAGAGTCAACACAGTGAAAAACACAACAAAATATAGCACCAAGGAGAGAGAACAAGATATCTTTATTATTTCATAAAATATTTAGCATACATGCTCAGCTATAAGGCCTTTTGGGTTACGGCCAATACAAATGACAATCTTCAAATTCACACTTCCAGACACATATCTTCTTTTCACAATTTGATCTCCCACTTCTATCTCTTGTCCCTAACTACTTCCAAAAATTAACCTAAGGCTTCCTTAAATACTTGCCAAACTGACTTATAGAATATTCTAGAACATAGAAAGGTTGCAAGTAGGCTCTTTGCAAATATTAATTGTCTAATAGAAATGAAATGCAAGTAGAGTTGGCCCAAAATTGGAACTAGACACAAATAACTTGGCAAATGAAGACTTCATAGAAACTAGCACTCGACATCTACACGAGCTTGGCACCCAAAGGATCACTCAGCACCAACAGGAACTCGACACCCAAAGGACCACTTGGCACCAATAGGAACTCGGCACCCAAAGGATCACTTAGCACTAACAGGAACTTGGCACCCAAAGGATCTCTCAACACCAATACGCAGAAAGAACAAAAGTGCAGGTTTGCAAGTAAACCCATGATGCTCCTGCATTAGACAACTAGGGTTGGAGAAATGATTCCCCTAAATCATGCAAGTGTCACAACCTGAGCTGAATCCAACTTAGATTGAGAAATCCATGTAGCATCTTCAATTGGTCTATTCTTCCATTTCACCAAATACTCATAGTAATCTTTTCCTCTTGTACTCTTGCCAACTCTCTGATCCAAAATCTATTCAACTTCTTCAATCTACTTCTTAGGATAATCATCAGGTATAGCCATTTCATCATCTGACTCATGATACTTATATAAATCAACAACATTGAATATAGGAGATATATCCATGTCATCAAGTAACTCAACTTCATATGCATTACCATTGTCAAATTTCTTCAAGATCTTATAAGGTCCAAATTTCTTAATCTTCAACTTACTATATGTTCCAACAAGAAATCTTCCTTTCTTCAAATGAACCATCACCTCATCACCAACTTCAAAAACATGATGTCTTCTAGACTTATCAGCATTCTCCTTATACTTATGATTACTTTGTTCCAACCTCAACTTCACTTCCTTATGCAAAGACTCCATAAAATCAGCAAATTCCTCTCCTACAACACTTCTAATTTCTTCACCAACAACATCTCTCAAATTTGATACTCCTCTAGGATGCATTCCAATAACAATATTAAAAGGTGTTTTCCCTGTACTCCTGTTCACAGAACTTTTATATGTAAACTCTACTTGTGCTAACACTACTTCCTAATTACTTGGCTTATCTCCAACTAAAAATCTCAACAAGTTACCCAAGCTTCTATTCACAACCTCTATCTGTCCATCTATTTGTGGATGGAATGTAGAACTAAAATTTAACTCATTACCCATCTTCTTCCACAAAGTCTTCCAAAAATAACCAACAAACTTACTGTCTTTGTTAGAAAGAATACTTCTTGGTAATCCATGCAATCTCACAATCTCTTTGAAGAAAAGTTTAGCAAAATGCTCGACATCTGATGTCTTCTTACATGGTATGAAATGAGCCATTATAGAAAATTTGTCCACTACAACAAATATAGAATCATACCCATTCACTATCTTAGGTAATCTAAGAACAAAATCCATATTGATATCACTCCAAGATTTCTCAGAAATAGTAATAGGTGTATACAAACCAATATTTTGACTTAATCCTTTTGCAATCTGAAAAATTCTACAACTCTTCACAAATTTTTGAACATCCTTATATATTTGTGGCCAATAATACTTCTCTTTTAGCAAACTAATGTCTTATCAATTCCAAAATGTCTAGCCAATCCACCACTATGATTTTCTTTTATCAAATTCAACCTTATAGAACTTCTAGGAATACACAATTGAATACCTTTGAACAACATAACTTCTATAATGAAATACTCATCATACTTACTTATGTGATCTATCAGATTTGGTGCTTTGCACTCTCTCCATGCCTCAAAAAAAAAATTAGCATCAGCATCATATAACTCTTTCATTTCATCAAAACTAAGAACTTTAACCTTCATTTTAGTCAACAAAGAACGTCTTCTACTCAATGCATCAACAACTCTGTTAGTAACTCCACTCTTATGCTTAATAACAAATGTGGAACTCTACAAGTACTCAACCCACTTCATATGTCTCTAATTCAATTTATATTGACTTCCCCAGTATTGTAAAGCTTTATGATTACTATACAACACAAAATCCTTAGGAATCAAATAATGTCTCCACTTCTTCAATGCTTGAATAATGGCATAAAACTCTTGATCATACATAGAATACTTTCTTTTAGCATCATTCAACTTTTCACTAAAGAAAGCAACAGGCTTACCTTCTTGATTTAATATAACTTCTGTTGCACTACCACTAGCATCACATTCAACTTGAAATACCTTATTGAAATTAGTAAGGCCAATATAGGAAACTTAGCAACCTTTTGTTTCAAAGTCTCAAAACTATTATCAGCTCCATGTGTCCACTTGAATTCCTTTTTGTCTCCTCTCATTGTCTCAGTCATAGCATTACAAACAACACTAAAATTCCTTATAAACTTTTTGTAATAACTAGCCAAACCATGAAATGATCTTACCTCACCCACATTCTCAGGTTTAGGCCATTCCAAAATTGCTTTAACCTTCTCAGGATCCACTTCAATCCATCAACTAAAATCACAAATCCAAAATACACAATCTCCTCTTGCATAAAAGAATACTTTTTTAGATCAATCAACAACGTTTCCTCTTTCAACCTCTGCAGTACTTGTCTAATATGCTCAATATGTTCTTCCTTAGTCTTACTGAATATCAGAATGTCATCCAAATAAACAATCACAAACTTACCCAAAAATCTTTTCAAAACTTCATTCATCAACCTCATGAAAGTACTAGGTGCATTAGTCAAACCCAAAGGCATAACCAACCATTCATACAAACCATCTTTTAGTCTTCCATTCATCACCTTCTCTGATTTTGATCTGATGATAGCCACTCTTCAAATCAATCTTGGTAAAATACTTTTCTCCACTCAAACAATCCATTATGTCATCCATCCTCGGCATAGGAAACCTATGTTTCACTGTTATATTGTTAATTGCTCTGGAATCAGTACACATTCTCCATTCTCCATTATTTTTAGGTACTAATACAATAGGAACATCACATGGACTCAAGATTTCTCTGATCAAACCTTTCTACAACAATTCATGCACTTGTTTGTTAAGTTTTTCATTCTTTGTAGGTGTCAATCTATATGGTTCTTTATTCAAAAAACTAGCTCTAGGAATCAGATCCATACAATGACTTATACTTCTCATTGGAGGTAAACCATCAGGAATATCTTCAGCAACAATCTCTTTATACTCATTCAGAAATTCAACAATTTCTTCTGGTACTCGACTACCTCTAGTTACTATTTCTTAGTCATTACTAGCTTCTGTTGTTCAGTCACTACTACCAACACTTGGTCCTCTAGGGATTATGGAAAAACAAACTTGATTCTTCTTCACTTATTTTTCAAATTGTTTTCCATTTACCATGCAAATTTTCATAGCAGTACAATTAACCTCATCTAGACTTTCAATTAAAGGTAGCAATATTTGTTTCTTGCCATTTACCCAAAGAGCATATTGATTCAATCTTCCATCATTTACAACATATCTATCATATTGCCAAGGTCTACCCAAAAAAAATATGACAACAATCCATGGGCATAATATTACACAAAACTTCATCAAATAATGTCCAATCTTGAACTTCACAAGGCATTGCTTACTTACCAATATCTTATGCTAAAACATGATAAGGTTTAGGATGCTTTAGGCTCTGCAACTGCAACTTTGTAACCAATTCTTCTGATGCCAAATTTGTAGAACTTCCATTGCCAATGATCACTTTGCAGCATTTTCCACCCTTCTTACATCTTTTCTTGAAAAGACTTCTCCTTAAAATAGGTTCCTCATTACTTCCCTTATTACATAAGGTTCTAATCACCATCGAAATTTTCTCTAGCCTTAGGTCCACTTGGTGAACCCTCATCATCTCCTTGAATCACAACATTTCTATTATTTTTCTCACTTTTAGAAGATCTACATTCAAAAGATCTATGTCCCTCTTTACCACATCTAAAATAATTACCATGAAATCCACCTCTAGATTAAGAATTACCTCTTCCTCAGTAAGAACTAGTGCCTCCTCGGTATGAATTACCACTTTTCCATTTGGTCTTGCCTTTGTCATCATTTTGCCATTCATATTTTCCTTTATCCTATACAAAATTGTCATATCTGAAACCTTCACCATAAGATCTACCTTTGCCTCTCTGGAATCTACCACCTCTACCTCTTTTTCGTTGTTCATGCTTCTTTGTCAAGATCTCCTTAGCTTTCAAGGCATATTGATATGCTTCTTCCATACTTTCCAATTTCACAAAACTTATCTCATCTTGAATTCCAAATCTCAATCCATTTATGTACCTTGCAATTTTCTTAACATCATCATCCACATGTCTAGATCTGATGTCCAATCTATAGAATTCCTCGGTATACTCCTTCACACTCATGTCCTTTTGTCTCAAATTTTGCATCTTTCTCAGCAAGCTAACTTGGTAATTAGCAGGAAGGAATTTTTTCTTTACCTTGTTCACCATCTTTGGCCAAGTTATGATCCTCTCCTTTCCTCTCCTTTGTCTATCAGTTTGAAAGTGCTCCCACCATAGTGATGCATGACCTTTCAACCTAGTAACTGCAATCGTCACCTTTCTATTATCAAGAGTGTTTTCATACTCAAAGAACTTCTCCATATTAGAGATCTAATCCAACATAGCATTGGTGTCCAATCTCCCATCATAAGGAATAGCTTCCACAACAGGCTTTGAATACACTCTAGACAATACTCTCAATAATCTAGCTTCATCTTGGTCTTCTTTAGGTTTTGGATTAGGGTTTGGTGCTACTACTTCATCATCACTTACATCATCAAGATGTGCTCCTCTCCTTTGGGCGATCCTCACATCATCTAATCTGGCTACAATTTTTCTTAATGTATCCAATATTGCATTATTAGCATTTCCTCTACCTTGAACCATCTTTACAAATTAGGTTTTTGCAAGATCGTAACCCTCTGCAAGTTATAGGTCAAATCCGCAGATCTGCCACCCTACAACCAAATCCAAATCAGGATTCTACACAATCCAATATTTAGAAGGAAAAACATTCTGCTCTGGTACCAACTAACATAGGCAAAGGAAGAATAACTAGGGCCAAAGGCTCACCCAGCTATCCAAACCACCTTGCAAGAGTAAACATAGTGAAAAACACAACAAAATATAGCACCAAGGAGAGAGAACAAGATATCTTTATTATTTCATAAAATATTTAGCATACATGCCCAGTTGTAAGGCCTTCTAGGTTACGGCCAATACAAATGACAAACTTCAAATTCACACTTCTAGACACATATCTTCTTTTCACAATTTGATCTCCCACTTCTATCTCTTGTCCCTAACTACTTCTAAAACTTAACCTAAGACTTCCTTAAATACTTGCCAAAATGACTTACAGAAGATTCCAGGACATAGAAAGGCCACAAGTCAGCTCTTTGCAAATATTAATTTCCTAAGTAAAATGAAATGCAAGTAGATTTGACCTAAAACTAGAATTAGACATAGATAACTTGGCAAATGAAGACTTTGTAGAAATTGGCACTTGGCATCTATATGAGCTTGGCACCCGAAGGATCACTCTGCACCAATAGGAACTTGGCACCCAAAGGATCACTTGGCACCAACAGGAAGAAAGAACAAAAGTGCCGGTTTACAAGGAAACCTAGGATGTTCCTGCATCAACATAATATTTGGAGGTAATGATGAAGTGAGTGACAAATTTGCTGATGAAATGAAGAATGAATTTGAGATGAGTATGATTGGTGAGATGAAATTTTTCTTGGGTCTACAGATTGTATTAAATAGTGATGGTATTTTATTATCACAAGCTAAATATTTGAAAGACTTGTTGAAAAGATTTGGCTTGGAAATTTGTAATCCTATTAATACACCTATAATAATTGGTCACAAGTTATCTAGCAAAGATGAGACACATGCAATTGAGAAAAAGAAGTATAGATCTATGATTGGAGGTTTTTCCATATCTGACTTACACTAGACCATACATAGAAAATGTGATTTGGATAGTAGAAAGATTTGAAGTTGATCCTAAGGAATCACATTATGTAGTAGTAAAGAGAATATTTAGATATTTGAAGGGTACACCTAATTTTGGATTATGGTATGGCAGGTCAAGTGATTTTACTTTGTGTACATATACTGATATTGATTGGGCAAGTAATATGGATGACAAAAAGAGAACCAGTGGTGGAGCATCTTTCCTTGGAGGAAGATTGGTTTCTTGGTTGAGAAAGAAACAAGATTGTATTTCACAAAGTACATCAGAAGTAGAGTATGTCGCAGCACCAAAAAATTGTAATCATATCATGTAGATGAAGCTAATGTTGAAGGATATTGGGATAGAATTCTCAAAACCTATTATCATACAGTGTGATAACATAAGTACAGTGAGTATGTCTAAGAATCATGTGTTGCATTCTAAGACTATGCATATATCTATCAAGTATCATGTTTTGAGAGAAAAAGTTGCATAGAAAGAGATCAAATTAGAGTATATGAGTTCAAAAGCACAGATTGCATATATCTTTATGAAACCCTTACCTAGAGATACAAGTGAGTATTTGTGAGGTATGCTTGAGGTTATGTCCCTGCCTATTTTTGAGTAAATGATGAAGAGAATGCATCAGTCCAGTGGTATAGAGGACTATTGTTTATCTGGGTTGAATGTTGATGCTTCTTGTATGGGGGAGTATCTGTGATGAGTAGAGGTGTCAAGGACTCTTGGTAGTTGGTATTGAACAATGTCTTTGGACACTTGAGATGGCTAAAGACTTTGAGCAGATGATTGACATAATGAATTATTTTTCATTGATGTCAATGGGGGAGAGAGATTGAATGAAAAATGTCTCCTATGTATGGGGAAGAAGTGTTTCTAGATAGATTGAGAAGTTGTGAACAATTTATTTCCATCCATGTAAGTTTTATATTTGATTGATGAAGAGGATTTGAAAAGAAGATAACAAAAACAATAGCAATAGAGTCAGATTACATATTCTTGGAACTTAGATGTTTTTAATCTATGTTGCCATCAATGCCAATGGGGAGATTGTTAGCATGAATGTTGATGGTATCCCTTTAGGGGACTATCCTAAGAATTGGAGATATTTTGTACATTATTGACATGTTACATTCATGACTGTGTTTGTCATTGATGTCAACATAGCATCATTTCTGTAAAAATTGGCAGGGTAATAGACAGAGAATGAGGTCATATGGACTATATATTGATAATAATATCAAGTTCAGTTAAGGATGTATTCTACATTGTGTTCATATGGATTAGACAAGTGCACATACAAAGAGTCAAAGACATGCAAAAGATATTCATGAATTATGGAAGAAAATAAAGCAAGTAGAGTACTGACAATTACTTTTTGATGATTGATTTTTATCTCTTGACAAGGATAGAATCATGATGAACATAGTTAGTGTAGACACCTAAAAATCCTTTAAAAAATAAAGTATTTTTATTTTTTGAAAAAATCTCTGATGACATCATCATTTATTAATTAATTAATTTTTATGCCATTAAATCCCTTTATCTTAATTAAAAATATTTAATTAAGGAATCCCTTCCAAAAATGTTTAAATCTTATTTAACATTATTTCCTTATTTATTAATTATTTAATTAATAAATTGACCAAAAATCCTAAAATAAATTAAAAAAAAATTTTTTGCCCAAAACTTGGCCAATTTCCTTAAAACCACTAACCTCTTCCAAAATCTTCTAATCCTTCTTTAATTTCGATTAAAGGCTAATCCCATCATTTCCTACCCCTAATCCCAACTCAAAATATTTAATTAAGATTAAATATTAATCCTCACGTTTGTTAAAAAAGTTTTAATAAATATCTCCTCAACCCAAACCCTTGAAATAAATAAAACTTTATTTATTTCCTAAAAATCTAATTTATCCTCATCCTAAGAAGTTCTAGACTCTTCTAGAAAGTCTTCATCCTCATCCTAGGAAATTCTAGACTATTCTAGAAAGTCTTTATCCTCATCCAAAGTCTAGACTCTTCTAGAAGATGTCTTTAAACCTAATCCTAATCCCCTCCTAACCTTGTCACATTCCCTAAACATGGGTTAAGAATTACTAACCCAAGCCAAAGTTAACAAATATCTCCTCCTTCACCCACCCTCATTAAATGCCATCCACTTGCCTATCCCTAAGCTAATCCTAAACCATCCTAATCCATCCTCTAATCATTTGCACAAGCCTAAGCAAGCTTAAAACCTTCCTAATCAAGTCCAAGTCGAAATTGCTCTCATCACCCTCAAAATATCTCAACCATAAAACTTTATGAAGCCCACTAGGCCATAAATGACTCTTCCAAGCCCTTTTATTGCTCTTACAAGTCATTATGAGGGTCTTTATGAAGATTTTATCCCTTGAGCCTCTTTTGTTGACTCATCCTTCCCCTTTCCTCCATCCTCTCACCATGTGACATGTGTCACTCTTTGATTGGCTATAAGGAAGCACAATCCATGTGCTCTCTTCTCATGCAATCTGAACCCTTCGTGAGCTTTTTCCCATCCTTGCATCTTAGCCCTCAATCCCTCAAGCCTCTTGCCTATAAATTGGATCCTTCCCCTTTGCAAAATAACACAATCCATGAAGTAAAGTCATAATGCCATTTTGAGAAGCCATTTTACATCAAAATCATACACTCACACCCAAATTCCAACTCCATTTGAAGCCCTTTTTGAAGCATAAGCTTGAGCATACATCCTATCTATTTAGACAAAGCTACTCAACAAGAGAGCTTCTCATTGAGAGAACCCATTAATGGCTCATATTCTCAATTGAGAGCTCATCTTAGTCTATCTTAAAGTTTATGAATTTTGTTTAGTTTGTAGAAGCTTTATTTAAATTTGGTTTCTATTAGCATACTAACATTGCTCATATACAGTTAGAAAATGATAGGAGACAACCTGATAATGAAATTAGTAAGTGCACAAGTTCATTTGTTGCACATGTGAGAAGTTGTAATGACAGTGAGACGACATTAACTTATAATTACAAAAAGATGTAATATTTTGTAATATCTTAATGAGGTCCTATTATAATTAATTGGGAAATCCTCAAGGCTAAATCAAGGAAATATTTTGAGGATATGGTGTAAATGAAGTTTATTTTCCTTGTGGAGAAGTGTGAAAAAGTAAGCAAGTGTATGATATGTGAAGTATTTGGTAAATGTGTATAAGTGATCCAAGGGATTATTTGGATGCGAAATTGGTGATATGGTATTGAGATCAGAAGAGGATAGGTCTGGTCAAGAGGATATATAGAGGAGTTTGAGATTATTCATTTTCTATTATTCTACAAGGAATAATACAAATATTAGTTGGACAATGAGTTCGATGTTGATCTTGCCCCTGAAACTGTTTGGATAGTGGGTCCTTCTGCCTTCTACAACTCCTAATAGGGTTTGCACAACTCCTAATAGAATTGGAATTTCCTAATGAGGATTCAAAGTCTCGTAACAAGGACTAATATGTACTGAATGTATTTTTTTGGCTCCTAATAGAGCTCATCCTCTCATGGGGAACTTTTCTATTAGTAGATAATTTTGTGGGTATCATTCCCACTAGGATTTTCCCTCTAATCAATGGTTTATATAAGGATTTTCCTTAGGGAAAAATCACCCAAGATCAAGAAGCTCAAGCACTAGCACAATATGGACCAATAAAGTATGATCAGAATAATAATTTAAAATTCAATTGATGTACATACACACTAGGAGTGTCTAAATATAAAAGCCTCTAGACTGACTAGGAGTTAGCACAGTGATAAGTCTCACAACTAAGAACATGTCCACTAAGAGTGGATTATCCTCCATTGAGCAAAAAAAATAGTGCGATGATGAGAGGATAAAGCTTACATAGGTGTGTCACGTAAAAAGATGTTGTAGACACCATGTGCTTATTTAGGGTGCCAAGAACTGTGTTGTCTACATGACAACTCAGATAAATATGTGAACTCTAGCATTGTAAACACAATGTGCTAAAATGAGTTTCTATCTCTTGTGTTGTCAACAAGACAACTCATATGAGTACGCATACTCCTAGGTGTCTTATCTAATAAATAATTAAATAATGCATTAACCTCAGTAAACTTAAATAAAGTGTGATAATAATAAATTATTTACACTAACACCCCCCCGCCCTCTTAAGTGTGACTTAGGGGAATGAACTTAAGCTTATGAAAGCTATAAAGAAAATGCATGATGGGTCCCGACTACTAGGCCATGTTAGGTACCCATGCACAAATGCAATGTAGTCTCTTTGAAAATGGAGAAAGAGAGAAAACCTCATGGAAAAAACCCTCCCCCAAAAAGATGAAAAAATAAGATGCATGGATGGATGGAGTAATTAAGACCTCTTTCTTAGAACATACATCATGTATATACCATAGAGGAGTTTGAGAAGAACAAAACACAAGAAAAAGTCACCCCCATAAGAGAGAAAAAGAAGAAGAATAAAGGAGACAAGGTAGTCCCTCCCCCAAATGTAGAATGTTGATCAGTGATAGCTACTCCAAGATGAATATAGAAGCTCATCCATGACTGCTGAATAATTTTCCTCCCTTTAGGAAGAAACAATGTCATAGGTACATATGAGATGCTTCCCCATTTTGTAGAAATAATCTTTAAGATGAATGGTGTCTTTGAAACCTACTCAACTGTCCCTATGTTGATACGGATGGTCGCCACTTCCAATATTGCTGAAAAGAACATGTTTGGATCTAGTAAGGATTGGTGTAGAACATATCCCAAAGAAAAAATTGTCTCCTTGAATGATAAAGAGGCCTCTTGCAACTACTATACATAAGGATCCACAATCATTTCAAACCTTGTAAGATTGATCATGTAGAAAATGGACAAGAGGGTTAGAGTGTTCCCTCACAACAACTGAAGAAGGATCTTCTTCATCAAAGAGAAGATGTATACCATCAATAATGTCTCCCAAATTTTCCATGTAGGACTCTATAAACAAGCTTGAAATATTTGTTATGTAGTCATCCCTTGATTATGGAACTAGAAGACAAGGTGTAACCAATTGTACTAAACTACATGGACCTATCACTGTAGCAATGCATGCATGTGGCATTTTCTAATGTTGTGACCTCATCTTGCATCTGTCAATAGGATCCCCCACAAGGTTTTTTGATGTTGTGACCTCGTCCTTATTCTGGAATTGGAAGACAAGGTGTACCCAATTGTACTGAATTACATGGACCTATCACTGTAGCAATGTATGCATGTGGAATTTTCTGATGTTGTGACCTTGTCCTACATTTTTCAATAGGATCCCCCACAAGTGAACTTGTTTAATCACTATCACTATTGTCACTATCAGTTTCCACAATGTATGAAGTATGGAGAGGATTAGAGGATAAGCTAGGTGAACTTTCCTCAAAGTGAACATTTCTCTCTATGAATATCTCATGAGTCTCAAGATCCATAAGTCTATATGCCTTAACACTTTCATCATATCCAATGAAGGTACAAGGCCTTGGTGGTGGTTCCTTGTGGTCCCTTAAAGATATGTGTGCCCATGCTGGAAAACCAAAATTTCTTAAGTGTTTCACAACAGGTTTTCTATAGCACCATGCCTCAAAAGAAGTCATTCCATCTAAGAATTATGAGGAGACCTATTAAGGATGTGATTGGCACTATTTATAGCTTCTACTTCAAGTGATGGATCAAGAGACTTAGCTTGAATCATGCAACTTTCCATTGACTTAAGAGCTCTATTCCTCATTGTTGCAACACTTTGCTTTTGTGGACTAAATGGTACAGGATTATGAAGATCAATACCCTCAAGTTCACAAAAGTCTCTAAGTCTTGAGTTCACATATCTACTTTCATTGTCCATACAAAGAATCTTGATGGCTTTACTTGATTGCTTCTCAACATTACTCTTGAAGGCAAGAAACTTGTCAAACACTTCATTCTTGTGATTAAGAAAGTAGACCCATGTGTAGCATGTAAAGTCATCAATGAAAGTGAGGACATAGCGACCCTTGCTAACTAATATCACTAAAAAGGGCCTACTAGAACCATGTGAGCCAACTCAAGAACAAATAATGCTCTCCAAGACTTCCCTTTGTCAAACTTCTCTTCTAGATGCATGTCCATTAAACAAGTTGAACATTCACCTGTAGAAAAGTTGATTTTAGATATACCTTTGACCATATTTTTTGAGCTAAGTTGATGATGATATTGGAAGGCAAGATGTCCATATTGCTCATGCCATAATTTACTTTGTTTTTGTGAATGTATCAACAAGGCATGTGAAGGAAACTTAGGCACAAAGTGGGAAAAATAATAAAGCCTTGTGTCATGATTGACTTTACCCACTGCAACCAATGAGTCATCTTTAAGATTTATCACCATTGCTGAATAAAAAAGGAACTCAACTTTATTGCCACCTCCATAGTGAGTGATTTAGTAAATTGAAAGGAGATTAGTGCTAAGGTTAGGAACATAGAGAACATCTTTGAACTCTCCATTTTCCATCTCAATTTGTCCTTTCCCTTCAACTTCCACTTGTGTATCATTCCCTACAAAGATGTGAGGTACCTTAGACTGCTTCAATGAACACAACTCCTAATAATTCCTAAAGTTTGGTTGTCTTTGTAAGAATTTTTCTAAGGGAAAAATTCACCCAAGAACTAAGAACTCAAACACAAGCACAACTGTAGACCAAAAAGAGAGAGTATGATCAGAATAACAATGTATCAATAATTGTCTCATAGTACACTAGGAGTGCCTGAATATAAAGGCCTCAGGAGAGCTTCTAGAATGCATAGAAGTTAGCATCATGATGTGTCATACAACCAAGCACATGTCCACCAGATATGGATTATTCTCCATTAAGCATGGAAGTAAGTGTGGTGATGAGAGGATAAGCCTACAAGGGTGGGACATGCAAAATAGTGTTGTAGACACCATGTGCTCAAATAGAGTTGTGTACTCCTTTGTTGTCAACATGACAACTCACAAGGTGTGAAAAATCCTAAGTGTCTCACAAATAAAAATAATAAAATAATGCAAAATAATTAAATAATGCATTAACCTAAGTAAACTTAAGTAAGTGTAAATAGTAAAGTACATATTTACACCAATACCCCCCCTTAAGTGCAAGTTAGGGGAATGCCCTTAAGCTTACAAACTAGGATGAAGATGCATAATGGGTCTCGGCTACTAGGCCATGTAAGGTACCCATGTACATAATAAAATGCAATCTCCCATAAAGTGGGGAAAGAGGGAAAACCTCATGGGAAAAACCCTCCCCCAAAAAGAGAGATAGAGAAGGATGCATTGATGGATGGAGTAATCAAGACCCCCCCATTGCGACATACATCCAGTATATACAAAAAAGAATAAGAGAAGGAAGAGAGACAGAATAGGCTCCCCCCCAAAAGAAGAATGCCAACAAGTGAAAACTCCTCCGATGAAGAAGCTGGTCCAAGAATGCATAAAGGTGTTCCTCCCCTTAGGAAGAAACAATACCCAAGGTACAGTCCCGAAGATGTATGGTGGCCCGAAAACTTTCTCAAGTATCCCTATATTGATGTTAAAGTTGACCCCTTCCAACTGTACTAAAAGGAATGAATGCAGATCTGTCAAGGATGTCTGTTGAACCTGTTCCACTAAACCATCTATCTCCTCGACTAACAAAGAGGCCTCCACTAATTTTTGTTCATAAGGATCCACAATCACATCAACCTATGAAGATTGATCATGTAGAGAATGGACATGAGGGTCAGAGTGAGCCGTCACAACTACTGTAGAAGAATCATCATCAATGAGAAGATGTATGTCCTCAAGTCTGTCTCCCAAATCAAGTGAAGCTTGAGGTGGAAGACGAGATGTACCATGTTGAGATGGACCTTTCATTGTGGCAATATAAGCATGTGGACTGGACTGATGTGACCCCTTACTGCAACTGTCGATAGAACCCCACATATCTGAATCTGTTGAAGCACTATCGCTGGAATCACTATCAGTATCCACACTATATGATCTATGAAGAGGAGTCGAGGACAAGTTGGGAGAACTTTCCTCAAAATGTACATCCTTTTCCACAAAAATTTGATGTGTCTCAAGATCTAGAAGTCTATATGCCTTTACACTATCTTCATAACCAATGAAGGTACAAGATCGAGATGACTCTGCCTGGGGACCCCTGGAAGATCTGTTTGCCCATGCAGGAAAACTGAAGACTCTGAAGTGTGTCACAATAGGTTTTCTACCACACCATGCCTCAAAAGGAGTTTTTTCATCTAAGCTGGATAAGGAGAACGATTAAGAATGTGAGTGGCACTGGAGATTGCTTCAACTTCTAATGATGGATCGAGAGACTTGGCATGAATCCTGCAACTTGCCATAGACTTAAGAGTTCTAATCCTCAATGCTGCAACATCTATCTTGTGTGGACTAAATGCTGAAGGAGTCTGAAGATCAATTCCCTCATGTCTGCAAAAGTACTTAAGTCTTCTATTCACATCCATGTTTCCATTGTCCATTCGGAGTACTTTGATGGCCTTTCTGGATTTTCATTCTACATGAGCCTTGAAGTCTAGAAATGCGTCCAAAACTTCATACTTACTATGCAAAAAGTAGACCCAAGTGAACCTTGAAAAGTCATCAACAAAAGTGAGTATGTAGTGACCTTGGCTGAATGCAAAAGGACCTGCTAATACCAAGTGAACCATTTTGAAGAACACTTGTCACTCTAGAAGACTTCCCTCTTTGTAACTTCCCCTCTGGATGCATATCTACTGAATCTGATGAACATTTACCCTTAGAAAAGTTGATTTGAGGTAGATCTTTGACCATTTGGTATGTGCAAAGTTGCTAAAGATAGCGGTAGTCAAGGTAATGAAAATGCTCATGCCATAAGTTGATGTTTGAATTAGAGTGAGTTAACAAGGCTTGAGAAGAACTCTTAGGCACAAAATGGGAGAAGGAGTAAAGCCTCCTGCTATCATTGACTTTTCCAACTGCTACCAATGAATCACCTTTTAGACTGTGCACCATCACTGAATCAGGAAGGAACTCAACCTTATGACCATCTCCAAGGTGAGTGATTTGGTAAACTGATAGGAGATTAGAGCTTAGATTGGGAACATAGAGACCATCTTTGAATTCCCCATCTTCCATTTCTACATGTCCTTTCCCTTCAACTTCCATTTTGGCATCATCTCCCACGAAGATGTGTGGTACCTATGACTACTTCAATGAAGAAAAGTCTTTCTTTGAAGAACCCATGTGGTAAGAGGCACCTGAGTCAAGTATCCATTGCAAAGAAAAGTTTGTGTTAGCCATAAGTGCTTGACCTTTACCCTTCAAAGAGGTTGGAGTAGAATCCTTGGAAGTACCTGGCACTTGAATTCTATTCTTCTTGAGTAGATTTTCTAACTCATCGATTCTTTTTCTCTTGCAATGATGCTCGTCATGATTTGGCTTTTTACAGTATGCACAAAAGAGTTTGTCCTTCTTTTCATTACTTCCCTTCTTGTTTGAAGAAGAACCGCCTTGTTGAGAGGAGTCATGTTGTGTCTCAGATTGTGTTTTCTACTTCCACTGCTTCTTCTTTTTGTTGCTTTTTCCCCCTTGACTAGATGTGTGATCATCACGAGCCACTAAGGCTTTGGTCTTAGATGACTTGAGAAGGCCAAAATCCACCAAGTGAGATTGTTCAACAATCAACATGTCTACAAATCCATCAAAGGAAGGTTTCTGGTAAGCAGATCTCATGGTCAACCTGTGAGTATTAAAACTTGAAACAAAGTTGGCGTACTCAAAAGGTAGCTTCTTCAGGATGTGATGTATCAACCTTTCATCCTTTATGGGATTTCCACAATCTTTAAGAAGTGCCCTATACTCATTGACCTTAATGATATAATCCTGAATTGTGTCATAATTCTGAGGATCTAAGAGAAGTAGATCATCTTCAATCTGAAATCCCTTTTCTTCATCCACTTTACCATACAACTGTTCAAGTTTATCCCAAGCTTCCTTAGATTCTGAACAATTTTTAATGTGGAAGAGAAGATCGATATGTACACAACTCCTGATAACACCTAAAGCTTGTTGGTCTTGTCTTTTCCATTCAATGAGCTCTTTAGCATCAGTAGGTTGGGTAATTGTACCATCAACATATAAACTATATCCTTTTTCCATTAATCTACTCTAGGCAATATTTTTCCATGTAGAATAGTTGCATGAAGTTAAAGGAGGACATTTAAAACCCATGATGCAAAAATGAAAGAGCACAAAATAGAGACACAAGAAACACAGTACACAACCCCCCTTTTCACTCAATCAAAAGACCCCCCCAAAAAAGATGTTGTTGGCACTTTATAAGTAGTGTGTTTACAATGAGCCACTTGTCAAAATGTACAAAGTGGACTTGCTAATTTTTCTTTTAGAACTACCTTATGAGGCTAAAATCTATCACTTAAGCACTGTAGCTCAGTTTTACAACAATTCTGAAAAAGAATCAAAGCATACAATGCCAAAGAAGGCCTAATTCTGAAAGTGAGAAATTGGTCCACACAACCCTAGAATCTGACTTTAGATCTAGAAAGTAGACAAAAAAAAACACACTTTCAAAAAAAATAGTACCTGAAAAAGTGACTAGACGTGCCCGTACGGAGCTTCTGAAGTTGCAAAAGGCAAGATTATGCAGGTACAATCACCAAAAAATGCAAATTCTGCAAAATTTGTGCACCAAAACTAGAAAACAACACCACCACTAGAAAATTCAAGAAATTCTACCTGATTTCAAAAACAATTGCACTTGAATCGAAGTCCGGATGTCTGAGTTAGGAGCTCACAAAGTCAGGCTGCCAAACTGAAAAGCAATCTGAAGAGGGGTCTAGAGGAGAAATTGTGAAGTTAAATTTGATGGTCAACGTAGTTCTAAAATTCTTTGGAATGAAATTTAGACGAGCATCAAATTTAACCTCGTAAAATGATGATGTCAGCAAAAAAGCATGCCCCGACTGACGTGGCAAGTTGACTCTGTTGTCTATACTATTCGTATGTGACACATGGCTAAAATCATACAAGCCGACTGTCCACATGGCAAACGTGGAAATACCAGATCTGAGGTGGCCTCCTACTGAGTTGGCAAAAGAGCAATTAAATTTTGCCACGTGTCAGACTATTATATGTCTGCATGGCACAGGCTTTTCTCCAAAATGGGTGGGAGAGGAAGTCTATTGTCGGTCGAAAAAAATGAACTCAGGCGTCGAGATTTTAAAGCACAGTCGGATTCCTTTTTTTGTGCCGAGATCTCGGGACAGCCGTAGACTGTTGGAAATTTGCAGGGTGACGAAAAATTGACAGTGCTGGCTAGAAAATATTTAAGCATGGCCGGATTTGTAGAAGGACGATCGGGAAAGAGAAAACTCATGGGTGGGAAAACTCAGCAAGCATGGGTGGGAAGGAGAATAGCTGAGGTGATGAAGCAAGCAAGAGGTCTCGAATGACTTGTGATGAGAAAGTCTCCAAGCTCTGATACCATGTAAGAATTTTCCTAAGAGAAAAATTCACCCAAGAACTAAGAACTCAAACACAAGAACAACTGTAGACCAAAAAGAGAGAGTATGATCAGAATAACAATGTATTCAATAATTGTCTCATAGTACACTATGAGTGCCTGAATATAAAGGCCTTAGGAGAGCTTCTATAAAGCATAGAAGTTAGCATCATGATGTGTCATACAACCAAGCACATGTCCACCAGATATGGATTATCCTCCATTAAGCATGAAAGTAAGTGTGGTGATGAGAGGATAAGCCTATGAGGGTGGGACACGCAAAACAGAGTTGTAGACACCATGTGCTCAAATAGAGTTGCGTACTCCTGTGTTGTCAACATGACAACTCACAAGGTGTGTAAACTCCTAAGTGTCTCACAAATAAAAATAATAAAATAATGCAAAATAATTAAATAATGCATTAACTTAAGTAAACTTAAGTAAGTCTAAATAGTAAAGTACATATTTACACCAACAGTATTTAACCTGCCAATCAACTTGTGCATTAGCATCAATGTGTTTTACAATTGTACCATCAAAATATAGATTTAAACCTTTTTAAATTAGTCTACTCTATACAATATCTTTCCATGTAGTATAATTGTGTGAAGTTAAAAGTGGAGTTTTAGGTGAACCCATGATACAAAGAATTAGAAAAACACAAGAGAGAAAGATCAAGCACTAGCACAATATGGACCAATAAAGTATTATCAGAATAACAATATGAAATTCAATTGATGTACATACACACTAGAAGTGCCTAAATATAAAGGCCTCTAGACTAACTAGGAGTCAGCATAGTGATAAGTCTTACAACTAAGCACATGTCCATTAAGAATGGATTATCCTCCATTGAGAACAAAAATTAGTGTGATGATGAGAGGATAATGCTTACATAGGTGTGTCATGTAAAAAGATATTTTAGACACCATGTGCTAAAATGAGTTGCTAACTCATGTGTTGTTATACTCCTAGGTGTCTAATCTAATAAATAATAAAATAATGCATTAACTTAAGTAAACTTAAGTAAAGTGTAATAACAATTAATTATTTACACTAATAGTTTCCCTAGTTAACATATCTAGTGTTATTGTGTATGTGTGTCTTCTTATGGTTGTTGATTATATTGTTCACATAGTTAAGGATTAATGAAGTTGATAAATGTTTTAATAGTTGGATAACTGATTCACCCCGAACCACCCCCCCGCTTCTCAATTATCTCTGTGGACTTTACTTTCTAACAAAGAGAGTCCTTCTTTTAAAGTAAAATGGGTGTTTAAGCTTAAGAAGTAAAAGAGGTATAATCAAGGGTGGAGAATGCATCTTGAGTGATCCATATGCACAAGAATCTCACCTAAGAAATATTAATGGTTTACTTTAAGAGGCAAAACATGTTTCAAGGAGAATTAAAGTTATTCTAAAAAATAAAAACTCCTCTCACATAGAAAGTTGGTCATTCATGTGTAGACAAAAATATATTTTCCTCTTATTTTCAAAATAGGAATAATTCTTTTCATGTGCACACTTAGGATGAGTGGGATTTAGGGAACTTTATTTGATTAAAAGGGAGAAAGCTCTTTCAATTAAATAAAAAACTTAGGATATAATCAAATAAATAGATTTTTGAGGATTTGATCAAAGATGAGTGATTAATAAACTATACAAAAATGTTATAAAGGGGGCTCATAGTCTAGATGACCATTTTTGAGAGATTATAAATACAACCACTAGACTCATGGAACATAGGAGACAGTTAAACCATGTTAAAAATATCAAAGGGGAATTTTGGTGGTTAGTCCAAAAATCCTCCCCCACCCCCCCCCCCCCCCCCCCCCCGCCCCGCCAACATTACCCAAGGAGATTTGTAAAATTACCAATCTTTGATCTACTTGTTACAATCTAGGGTTGTTGTTGCACCAAATGATAGACTTGTAAATGCTCAATACAATAACTAGACTTATAGAACACATCATACAGTTAAACCATTTCATGAACCATGAAGGGCAATATTGGTGGTTAGTCCAACATATGGTTATTAACCTGAAAATTTGGATAATATTTGTTAGATTCAAGTTGTATACTTTATTTGATTGCCAATAGTGATGAGCCTAGGAATAGTAGAGAGGCAATGGAAGCCATGAATGAAGAGAAGATAACATTAAATAAGAATGATATGTGGGATACACTACCATTTCTTGAATGATAGAAACCTATTGAATATAAATGGGTGTTCAAGAATAAATTAGGTCTAGACTATAGTATTGAGAAGTATTAGGAAAATTTGGTTGCAAAGGGGTTTCATAGGTGAAGGGAATTAATTATGGAGAAATATTTTCTCCTAAAGTGAAGCTGACATCCATTTGATTATTTTCATCATTTGTAATAACTTTTAATTTTGAAGTTGAGAAACTAGATGTGAAGACAACATTCCTTCATGGTGATTTGGAGGAGGAAATTTATATGTCACAACTAGAACATTTTGTTGAGAAAGGTAAAGAAAACCTTATTTATGAGTTGAATAAATCTCTACATGTTGTAAAAAAATCTCCTAGAATATGGTATTAAAATTTTGACACCTTGGTGGAGATCCCTTTGGGTTAATTACACAAAAACCAAAAGACTCTACAATTAACCCAATAACCCACAATGTACATACACTTTCCCAATTAGACTTTTTTCTCCCACAATGGCCCAATCAAACCCCTAAGACCCAAGATTTACTCCAAGCCCTCCTAGGGTCTATTCCAACTTGTTTTAACTTGTTTTTATAGATATCAAATTCTCACAAACCCTTCATATCAGACACATCAAATCATACTCCAAACTAGGCCTATTTCCTTATATATATAGCCTTTTTGTTTATGAATTCTAGACTTTTGACCCAATTGTTCCTAAACATATGATAAATAAACCAATGGTCCAAGAAAAATTTATGGATTTTATATTATACTTAAAACCCAAGCATGGTTGTTTTGGAGAACATGTATGAAAACCAACAAATTGGTTGAAATTAGGGCCTAATTAATCATGTTTTACAAAGAAACCCCAATGAATTTTTATCCCTTGACTCCATGAATTTGGACAATCTTTAGATAGGTTACAAATGATAATATTTTGGTATTGATTTTCTTAGCTACACTTCCCAAATCATCAAACCATAAAACCCCCTCTAATTCATCCCCAAACCTAGCGCTTCTTCAAATCCCTCTTAGATATTATTTATAAATCTTACAAATCGACTCTACACCATCTACTCAACATATATTAATGACTTCTTATTAACTTGCAGTGACTTATCAAGTAAGTATTGTACACTCGCAATGTATCCTCATTGGGGGTTGACATGTTATAACCAACTATGGCTCCCTAATTTTGTAAGTGAAAAATGTTTGTATAAAATGGCTTAGGGTTAGGGATTTTAAATATGATCATGAAAATAGAATCTTCTTGTGATGGTATTGAGATACAAGGAATTCCAAAATTTAATCAGGTTTTAATCATTGGATAATAAGAATATTGGACCCACCGTTTTGTGTACATAGCCTAGGGATTGGGTGAAACACATTAGATCTTTGTATATTATGTTCTCTTTTGTGTATTTTATTTATTTATCATATTGGTTATGTTTTCATGTAATTTTTATTATTGTATCTTTAATCCTAACAAGTGGTATCAAAGCTAGGTTGTTCAATTATCCTCTGTAGGAAAGTCTCACGGTGAGTGGGATTATCATAGTTGAGAGGGAGTAATGGTAGACGAGGGTAAGCTAAAGGTTGAGAATTTTAATGGGTATAACTTTCAATCATGGAAAATACAATTGGAGGACTATCATAATCAGAAGGATTTATGACAACCATTGGGAGGAAAGGCCAAGAAAGATGCAAATATGACATATAAGGATTGAGATATTCTGGATAGAAAGGTGTTGGATACAATTGTTCAATTGTGTGTTGTCTTTGATGTTACAAAAATGTCATAATAGTTATTAGACAGAGTCTACCAGACTTAGTTGGTCAACAAAAAAAATTATAGAGTCTACCGAGTATTCCTAAATATACTCGGTGGGAACAGTTTCTAGCAAGCTCACTCAGGCATCGAAGGTTTCTATGACAGAAGTTTGTTTCTACTAAGCTCACAAGGTTAGCGAAGGAAATTTAGTGTCTACCAAGTTCACTCAGTCTCCAAAGGATTTTTGCAAAATTTGCTGTGTTTACTGAGTTTTAGTTGGTTAACACTGGAAATCATTTCTAAAGCAGTTTTCACCGAGCAGGGTCGGCCAATGAAGGATTTCATTTTTTTGGGAAATAAATTTTAATTGTTTCATGTAATGTTTGTAGTTGACTGATTTAATGATTATTGGTAATTATAACTTGTAAATGAGTCGACTAGATAATTTCTAAGGTATAAATAAAAAGTCAAGTTGTGAATTCAAATGTATGGATGAATGAATGAGCGAGCATGCAAGTGAATTGATTGTGTGAAGAGGAAAGTGTGAGCAAATTTTGAAGAAGGATCAGATATCCTTGAGGAGCACCAAAGGTGTATTTGATCAGAGAGGATCTAGTGAAGTAGAACAAAGATCTGTAATAGAAAAGTTCAGTTGCATCTCATTTAGGTCACTTCATTGTTACTTTTTCATCATTGTAGCAGTGATTCCTAAATCTCTTAACAGAGTTGGTTTAACAACCATTTTTGTAAATCCTCTAACAAGGTGGACAGTTCTATTGAATTTTTTTTAAGTCCTCTAGCAAGGCCACTCCTAGCAGGGTGATCAAATCCTCTAACAAGGTAACACCTAATAGTGTGTTTTGTAACCTTTAATAGGGTTGGCTCCTAACAGGGCCCACTTTAGAAGAGTGAAAATCAGTAGCTAGTTACTTGGTGGTTTTTCCCATATTGGGTTTCAATGTCACATCTGGTGTCTCTTGTGTAGATGTTATTTGTTTTATGCATGCATGTTAAATCTTTGTGAATTCTTAATGATCAGTAATAGGTTAACATACATCTACCAAGTTACAAAATTTTTTGGTGTGGCTACCAAGTGACAGTAGTAACTATGTTTATAAGACATCTAAGGGATCTGTGGATTTGTTTTTGTGGTAACTAATTCACCCCCCCTCCCCCCCCCAGCCTCAGTTACTCCATCTATATTTCCAAAAATTGGTATCAAAGCTTTTGGTGCTTGCAGGAAGGATTTCAATGATCTAAACTAAAGATTAGGATGTCTTACAAGAGGGAAATTGCAAGGCTTAACAGGGATAACTTTTTTGCATGGTAAGGTCTCATGAGATTCCATCTAGCTTCCATTAGAGATATAGGATTGAAATATCTTGATGAAGCATATGCAACTCCTTCTGGTACCCTATCTATCAATGACATTGCTGAGAAGAAGACTCATAACACCATGATGATAGAAATTGCATCTGCCCTAAGCTATGAAGAATTTGATGATGTCAAGGACTACAAAACTACCTTTGAAATGTGGAACAAGCTAAAGGATATCTATGGAGGTGATGATAATGTGAAAAGAGCCAAAGTAGAAAGTCTAAGAGGACAATTTGATCAGATGAGGATGAGAGAGGATGAAAACATTACCAAATATGTTGAAAGAGTCAAAGTAGTCATCAATAAAATCAAGACTTCTGGAGGAGACATTGAGGAGGAAATAGTTGTAAGTAAAGTTCTTAGAACATTACTTCCCATTTATGCAATTAGAATTTCTACAATTCAAGAAAGAAGATGTAAAGCAAACCATAAGATAAATTTAGAAGCAATAGCAGGAAGATTGACTACATTTGAGCTAGATAACTATGACAACTATTTTCCAGCTTCCAAGAACATTGAATTAGCATTTGAAGCCAAATGTTCACTCAAAGAAAAGGGCAAGAAGATAAAGGATTCTCGGTCAAAAAGTGAAGAAGAATTAGAACAGAGTTCTAATAGTGATCTTGAAGTGGTTGAAACTCTACTAGCAAGGAAATATTCTAGAGGCAAAGGAAAATATAAAGGTAAGGTTCCTATAATCTGTTCCTCTAATCTATTTTTCATGTGAGGAAATTGGACATATTGTTGTTAGGTGCCCAAACAAGCAAAATAAGGATGAGAAGAAAGGTCACAAGTGCAATGGCAAGAAAGATTTTAAATCATTTAAGGACAAAGGTAAGAAAACATGTTTCATGGCTAAGGATTCTAATGATTCTGATGATGGTGAAGATGAAATTGTTTACATTGCTGTGAAAGATGAATCTAATAATGATGAGGAAGGTAAAATGGCACTTATCTCTCATGTGAGAAAAAATGATACGAGGATCATAGACAGTGGTTGCTCTCATGATATGACTGGTGACAAAACAAAGTTTGAACATGAAGACTATGATGGTGATAGTGTGAGATTTGGTAATAATGAACTTTGTTGCATAAAAGAAGGAAGAAGAATCTCACTAACCAAAGAGCTTGTATATGATAATGCCTATTGGGTTGAAGGACTAAAAAATAATCTGTTGAGTGTGGTGCAGCTAATCAATATTGGATTCAAAGTGGAATTCATGCATGGAAAATCAAGACTGTTGGATGACAAAGGAAAGCTGATTGGATCATGCATACAAGCAAAAGGTAACTTGTTCTATCTTGAACTTGGTGAATTTTAATGCTTTATTTCTCAAGTTGAAGAAAGTTGGTTATGGCACAGAAGATTATGTCATGTGAACTTTGATAATCTAGTGAAAATAAGAAAATTCAATAAAGTAAGAGGCATTCCTAGTATAAAGAAACCAGATGTTGGTCTATGCAAGAATTGTCAGATTGGTAAGATGGGAAAGACTACCTTTAAAAGTAAGAACTATCAATCTGAAGAAGTTTTGGAAATTGTGCATACTAATTTGTGTGGACCTATTGGAATTGAAAGCTATACTAGAAAAGTTCTTCATTATTTTTGTTGATGATTACTCTAGAATGATGACTGTCATGTATTTGAGAGAGAAATAAGAAGCATTTGAGAAGTTCAAATAGTATTTGGCCAGAGTAGAGAAGGAAATAGGGAAAAGACTTAAATGCTTGAGGTCACATAGAGGTGGTGAATTCATCTCCCATGAGTTCAATAACTTTTGCATTGAAAGGGGAATCAAAAGATAGGTATCAGCCCTTGGAACTCTCAAGCAAAATGGAATAACTGAAAGGAGGAATAGATCTATCATGGACTGTGCAAGAACTCTAATGATTGAAAAGAACATTGCTATCAAATACTAGAAGTAAGCTATGAACTGAGTACAGCTAAAGAAGGACTCATTCAAACCCCCCTATGAGTTATGGTATGGCTATAAACCCAATGTAAGTTACCTAAAAGTATTTGGAAGTAAATGTTATATTCTGAAAGAATCTAGAAAAGGTAAATTTGATGTAAAGGGTGATGAAGGAATATTTTTGGGATATTCTTGCAAGAGTAAGGCATATAGATGTTTGAATTTGTCTACTCACAAAGTCAAAGAAAGTACACATGTGAAAATTGATGAGTTTGTAGAAAGAACTAAAGAAGAAAGCAAAAAGGAACTAGAAGATTATAGGAGATTTCTTTTCATTGAACCTAATACAGTGCTAGATACATTTGTCAATCATGAAACTTCTACTCCCGAGTCTTCAGTCACTGAGTTGCAAGAAGTTCAAACCAAGCTACAGGAACCTGAGTCACATTCAAATGCTATTGAACCAATGCTTACCAAGTCTAAAGGACCTGAGCAGTAGATAGAGCAACCAAAACTTGAAGTTGAAATATAAGAGGATGACAATGCAATTCATTCAAAAGGCAAGGAATCTGTATTAGCCAAGTATGTCAGGAGACATCATGCACCAGATCAGATCATTGGAATAAATTTGAAGGTAATATGACAAGAAGTAAGCTAAAAAGTACTTGTTTACTTGTTGATTTTGAACCTAGAAATGTCAAAGATGCATTAGAAAATGAAAGTTGGATTGAGGTTATGAATGAAGAGATAGAGCAAATAGAGAAGAAAAAAACATGGACTCTTGTACCTAGGCCTAAAGATAAGAATGTGATTGGAACTAAGTGGGTATTGAGAAATAAGTTGAATGAAGATGGTAAGGTATCAAGGAACAAAGCTAGGTTGGTATGTAAATGCTACTCTCAAGAAGAAGGAATAGACTATGGAGAGACTTTTTCTCCTATTGCAAGATTGGAAGGTGTTAGGACCTTACTTGCATATGTTGCATACAAAGGATTTAAGGTATATTAGATGGATGTCAAATCTGCATTTCTCAATGGAATACTAGATGAAGAAGTCTACATTAAGTAGCTTGAAGGTTTTGTTGATCTAGACAAGAAGGACATGGTCTGCAAATTACACAAAGCATTGTATAGTTTGGAACAAGCCCCTAGAGCATGGTATGAAAGATTGCATAACTATCTTATTCAAATTGGTTTTCAGAGAACTAATGATAACAATAGCTTGTATATCAAGGACCAATTAACAAGATTTTTTTGGCAGAAATATTTGTGGATGATACTTTGTTTACAGGGAATGATGATTTATGCAAAGTATTTTTAGAGCAAATGAACAAGGAATTTTAGATGTCAATGTTTGGTGAGATTAAATTTTTTGTTGGTCTTCAAATTCAGCAAAGCAAGAATGGTATCTACATCACTCAGTCTAAATACATCAAGGAGATACTCAAAATTTTTGGGATGGAAGATTGTAAACCAGTTGGAACTCCTATGTGCACTAGACTAAAGCTTACCAAGGATGATGAATCAACAGAGGTAGATCAAACATTATATAGATCAATGATTAGAAAGTTGCAGTATGTAGTTCATATAAACCCAGATATTACTCTTGTAGCTGGTATTGTAGCAAGATTTTCAGCAAAACCAAGAGAAAATCACATGATGACAATCAAAAGGATCATGAGATACTTGAAAGGCATTGAAGATTATGGATTGTGGTACAAATTTGGAGGTAATATGGACTTGAAAGTGTTTACTGATGCAGACTGGGCAAGAAACATTGATGATAGAAAAAGTACAAGTGGAGGAGCATTCTTTCTTGTAAAAAGGTTGGTTTTTTGGACAAGTAAAAAGCAAAATTGCACATCCCAATCTACAGTAGAAGCAAAGTATGTTGTAGCAATAGTAAACTGTTCTAATATTGTTTAGTTCAAACAATTATTGGAAGGCATGAAGATGGAAATCAAAGAACCAGTTGTTATGTTTTGTGACAATACAAGTGCAATTAACATATCTAAGAATCCAATAATGCATTAAAAAACCAAGCACATTGCAATAAAGTATCACTTTGTCAAAGAATTGGTGTAGGATAAGGAGATCAGATTGGAATATGTCCATACAAAGGAACAAATTGTTGATATATCTACCAAGCCATTACCTAAGGATGCATTCTTGTATCTAAGAGGTAAGTTAGGGGTCATTCCCCATTTGAGGCTCACTAAAATGAAGTTTTAGTGATGCATCAATAGAAACCAAGTTGGAGATCTATCAGATGATGCAGTATAATCAAGGGAACATTGCATATTAATCAGTACTTAAGGTACATTGTTACTCATTTGTATTGTGTTGTCTTTGGCATGTGTTGTCAAAGAGGGAGAGTATATTGTCATATCTT
Source organism: Cupressus sempervirens (assembly GCA_028749045.1). NCBI lineage: Eukaryota > Viridiplantae > Streptophyta > Pinopsida > Cupressales > Cupressaceae > Cupressus > Cupressus sempervirens. The sequence continues at coordinate 827,213,641 of CM053791.1, forward strand.
TCTAAAATTTGAATTTGTTTGATTTTTTTGTTTGAAAAGAAGCTATGTAATTCCTTCACAGAGGGAGATTGTTGTATTTGAGAAGTTTGTGGCATAAAATCTAAGAGCAAGAAATATTCTATCAGAAAAAGACTTCTTCTCAAATTTCATTCTGCTATGACATGTTGTGTTGCCATCAATTCCAAAGAGGGAGATTGTTGGATACAATTGTTCAATTGTGTGTTGTCTTTGATGTTACACAAATGTCATATTAGTTATCAGACAAAGTCTACCAAGCTCAGTTGGTCAGCAAATCAAATTACAAAGTCTACTGAGCATTCTTGAATATACTCTATGGAAATAGTTTCTATCGAGCTCACTCGAGCATCGAAGGTTTCTATGACAGAAGTCAATTTCTACTGAGCTCACAAGGTCAGCAAAGGAACGTTAGTGTCTACCGAGTTCACTCGATCTCCAAAGGATTTTTGCAAAATTTGTAGTGTTTACCGAGCTTCAATTGGTTAACACTGGAAATCATTTCTAAAGAAGTGTTTACCAAGTAGGGTTAGCCAATGAAGGATTTCATTGTTTTGGGAAATAAAGTTCAATTGTTTCATGTAATATTTGTAGCTAACTAATGTAATGATTATTGGTAATTGTAACTTGTAAATGAGCCAACTAGATAATTTGTAAGGTATAAATAAGAGGTCAAGTTGTGAATTCAAATGTATGGATGAATGAATGAGCGAGCTTGCAAGTGATTTGATTATGTGAAGAGGAAAGTGTGAGAAAATTTTGAGAAGGATCAGATATCCTTAAGGAGCAGCAAAGGTGTATTCGATCAAAGAGGATCTAGTGAAGCAGAACAAAGATCTATAATAGAAAAGTTCAATTGCATCTCATTTAGGTCACTTCATTGTTAATTTTTAATCATTGTAGCAATGATTCCTAAATCTCTTAACAGAATTGGTTTAACAGCCATTTTTGTAAATCCTCTAACAAGCTAGACAGTTCTATTGAATTGTTATAAATCCCTCTAGCAAGGCCACTCCTAGTAGGGTGATCAAATCCTCTAACAAGGTCACACCTAATAGTGTGTTTTGTAACCTCTAATAGGGCTCACTTCAAAAGAGTGAAAATCAATAGCTAGTTACTTGGTGGTTTTTCCCATATTGGGTTTCCACGTTAAATCTAGTGTCTCTTGTGTAGATGTTATTTCTTTTATGCATGCATGTTAAATCTTTGTGAATGCTTAATGATCAGTAATAAGTTAACATACAATTACCGAGTTACAACATTTTTCTATGTGGCTACCGAGTGACAGTAGTAACTGAGTTTATAAGACATCTAAGGGATCTGTGGATTTGTTTTTGCGGTAACTAATTCACCCCCCCCCCCCCCCCCCCATCCCCCCCCCTAGTTACTCGATCTATATTTCCAAAAAAAGGAACTTAAAAGTAATTTTTTTATGCTTGGCACAATCGGTCATATTTAATATTACGAAAGCAAATATGACTGGAGATTTGATACAAACCCTACAAAAATTGTATGAAAAATCTCCTGCTTCAAACAAGGTATTTCTCATGAAGCATTTATTTAATATAAAGATGGTAAAAGGTAGATCTTTTTTTTATCATTTGAATGAGTTTAATATAGTTATCAATCAATTATCTTTCATAAATGTTAATTTTGATGAATAAATTAGGGCTCTCTTTGCTTTGTTTTCTTTGCCTAAAATTTGGAATGTCTTGGTCATGGTTGTGAGTAATTATGTTTCTAGTTCTAATACCTTAAAATTTGATGATTTTATTGGTAAGTGAGGAAATTCATAGGAAAATCTTAGGTGGGTCTACATTAGGAAGTTTCTTGAATAAACAAATTAGATGCAAATCAAATGAGATAGTTAATTTTAGAAATTTTGAGAAATCAAGACGAATATTAAAAAGGAGCTCTCAATACAAACGACCAAGATATTTATAGTACTATGAGAAACCAAGGAATAAGAAGGAAGATTGTTGGTCTTAAAAGAATAATGAAGGAGACAAAGAAGATGGAAACAAGGAGGAAAATGTGTTGAGTAATAAATCCAAAGACAATGCTTTGCTTCTTTCTTTAGAAAATGTTAATGATTCATGAGATTTAGATTCAATGGCTTCATTTCATGCTACACCCTATAGAGTGTATTTTCTTGATTATATTCAAGGGGATATTTGTCTAGTTTATTTGGGAGATGGTGAACCCTACCAAATTGTTTGAAATAAAATAATTAAGATTAAGTTGATGAATGGAAATAATTGGCTACTACAAGAGGTAAGACATGTTCCAAGGCTAAGTAGGAATTTGATTTCAAAAGGGAAATTGGGTGAGAAAGGTTTCACAATTACTATTAATGATAGAAATTGGAAGGTTCCAAAAGGTCCCTTAGTAGTAGAAAAAGGTGTGAAAGTAGGCACCTTATATCTTTGTACTAGTCATATTGTTCCTTCTAGTTTAGTTATTTTAGAGAAAAAATAGTGTTCAACAATAGTTATTGCAGTTGAGCAAGAAGAACATAAAATATTTATTGGAGATTCTGAAATACAACTATGGCACAATAGAATTGGGTACATAAGTGAGAAAGGTGTGAAATTATTTCATTCAAAGAAAGTTTTACCAGGTCTAAAATGTGTTGATATGGATTTCTATGAAAATTGTGTTTATGGAAAATAAAATAGATTCAGTTTTGTGAAGAGTGGGAAGGAAAAGAAAAATTAGAAAGTGGAGCTTGTGTGTACAAATGTATGGGGATCAATTCGAGTATCTTTCCTTTGTGGCTCTTTGTGTTATGTTACATTCATCTTGGTTGAGAATGAGACTAGTAAAAGATTAAGATGTCTTACTTGATAATGGTGGTGAGTATTCCAACAAGGAGTGTAAAGATTATTATTCCTCTAAAGGAATTCATAGGCAAAAAACTATTCCAAGGACTCCACAAGAAAATGGAGTGGTTAATCACATGAACATGATAATAATGGAGTGTGTCCTTGTATGAGATTTAGTACTGGGATATGTTAGTGTAGTTTTTTGTTTCCTAGTAGGTTATTTATTTTTCCCTATAGTGCTAGGTTTTTCCTACACCTTTAATAGTCTCACTTAGGTTAATAAAGCATTTTTCTATAGTGCTAGGTTTTTCCTACACTTTTAATAATCTCGCTTAGGTTAATAAAGCATGTCTTATTAGTTGAATGGTTGCAAGGTGTCACCTTCCTACATGTGAGCATCCATTAGCTATCTTGGGAAGATACTTTTCTATCTTTAATTTGATAGATGGTTGCTCCTCATTGGTCGGTGTTGCCACCTCCTCCCTCTTCCTAGCCTATATAAGTATCCTACCTAGTTTGTATTTGTATCTCTTGTTTTTGTATCCTCTTAATGCTATTTTTCTTCTAGAATTTTTATTACTCTCTTGGAGACTAACTCTATGTTGCTATTTTGATTTTGTATCATTTGCATTCATAGTTTAGATATCTATTCTTTGCACTAGTTTTCTAGGTTATTAATCTTTTCAAATTCTAACATGGTATCAGAGCTTTTCTATGAGCAAGAGTAGATTTTAGTTTTCTTATTTGAGAGATTTAGGGGGGGTTAATAAATCTTATTGTAAGTTTTTGAAAAATCTAGTATGCTCTTCTCTTGCATCTTCGGATGATCTTGAGAATCAAAAAAGTTTGACAAAAATGTTTGTTAATCTTTGGGGTTTACACATGTGTTTTATGAAATCTAGGTGATTGTAGCATTTTTGGTTATACTGGCAACATTTATGTTTGTTCCAACGTGTCCAAGAGGCTTGAGAAAGTTAGATTTGGATTTCATTTTACCAAGATTAGAGATCATCATACAAGTTGCAAAACTAGGGTTTCAATCTCAAATCTGACAACCAACTTGCATATTTGGTGTTTTCAATCAATGTTGTAGGTTCTAGCATTCCATTTATTGACTTAGGTAGCTGATTTAGTATTTTCATGATATCTTTTGGTTGCTAGGGTCATTTTTTTTGGTTGTTGGAGCCATTTTTTGTTGCTAAAGATGTCTGATTTACACTATAGCTACATCTTCTATACATCAGCAAGAAAAACACTTTCTGGGTTTTGTTTATAACAATGAAAAAACATCTAGGTATCTTTTTTTTTTTCATGCAATCTATATATTTTGCACAATCGGGCATAGAAAGCTACAGTCGTACCCCTCTCCAATGGTAATCATAGATTTGAATGCAATTTTCAAATGCCTCGTTCTTGCTCATACAAACTCTGATTTCGATGATTCTTCTTATGATCTTGGCTATTTTTTTGTGCTTTATCCATTAGTGCAATTATTTTTTGATTTTCATGCATAATTTTTGTAGAAATTGCAGATTCTCAGTTGTGACTTTGCATAGTTCTCATTTTGAAAACTTTAGAGGATCATAACTTTCTCATATGACCTCATATCGAGGCAATTCTTTTTTTGAAAGTGCATGATTTTTTGAGTATGTCATAGTGGTGCTATTTGTTTCCTTGAGTAGTGTGCCCAAGTTTCAATTTTAGCATATGCTCTTCATGAGGATTTTGTAATGCATTGAAACCAAGCCCACTTAATATTTCTTGCTAGTGGTAGAGTTGTAAATGCACTAAAATAAAGTGCCAAATCATATTTCTTTGGTGGGAGTTCTTTGATTGAGTAAAAGGGGGTGCAGGGTGCACTATAATGGCTAGGTTCTCTTTTTTTTAGCATTTCTTCTCTATATTTCTTCATCATGGATCAAAAAAATACATCCATCCTAACTCCATCCAATTACTTTGAGTGGAAATCAAACATGACAATTCACTTAAGAAAAGTTGGATTAAATAGGATAACTATGGGACTTGAAACTAAACCTAATAAAGATGAAGATAAGCATAAGTGGTTCAACAAATGTGATGAGGCATATGGAACATTGTGTTTGTCTATTTCTCCTAACTTGCTATTTCACATTGAGTCTTTGGATACACCAAATGAAATATGGATAGAGCTAGAAACACTATTTGGCACACAAGATTCAATAAGGGGTCATATAGTGGAAAATGAACTAATTAGTTTAAGTCTAGGCAATTTCAACACGATCCATGGTTTATTCACTAAATTGAAATCACTAAGGCTACAGATAAAAAAATGTGGAATAGAAAAGAAAGATGAACAACTAATTCTTAGTATTCTCTCTAAGCTAAGTTTAGAATATTTTGTATTTGTCTCTACCTTCTATGCTACTAAGGGTGCACTTGGTACTCAATTCACCATGCCATCTTTAGATAATTTTGCTATCAATCTCACTTGAGAACAAGACAAGCTAATCCAGATGGTCACTCTTAAGTCCTCTAAGTCACATGCCTTGGCTACCAACCAAGGCACAACAAAATAAAAAGGACAAAGTAGTAACAACAATAGTAAGGATGGGAAACAAAATAATAGTGAAGAAAAGAAGGATAAGATATCGGTTGCTTCAAAAATTGATACCCCATCTTCCAAGGGTGATAAGCCTAACAAAGAAAAGGTCAAATGTGCCTATTGTAAAAGACCCAATCACGATGAACATAAATGTTTGAAGAAACAAATTGATCATTTGACATACATTCTTGAGAATAATTATATCAATGTTCCTGAGTCTATCAAACAAAGTTCTAATGAAGGGTCTAACAAGGCAAAATAAAATAGCAAGGGGAAAGGAAACAACAAGGCCCTTGTTGTAGTTGCTTCCTCAACATCCACTTGGGTTCTTGATTCAGGTGCTTCACACCACATGGCTTCATCCAAGGAAGAACTTCCATCCTTGGAGCAATGTACTATGCCTTCTAATTTGATGGGTGATGACACTCTTATTAAGGTGTGTGGGATAGGGTCTATTGATGTGGGGGATGACACATTCCATGATATTATTTGTGTACCCTCATTATCAACTAATCTCCTATCAATATACTAGATCACTCACGCAGGTTTAGGCAAGCAGGTTGAGTTCACTCCTAATTTAGTGGAGATACATGAGTTGCACAATGATTCTACAGTTGTAGTTGGGAGAGCAGATCATTAATCATGACTCGATCTATTTTATCACTTTGTTCTTAATCCTCCTTCAATTTTTTTGCTCACTCACTCTAATGATGTGAGTAAATTATGGCATGAGTAGTTTGGCCATCTTAACTTCCACTATTTGCATCAGCTCAACCAATAGAGCATGGTCACAGGGTTGCCTTCGATTCAGTTCTAATGTGGTGTTTGCCAAGGTTGCATTCTTGGAAAGCATCCTAAGGAAAAGTTTGACAAAAGTAAGGTATGGAGAGCTTCATAGATACTAGAGTTAGTTCACAGTGATTTGGCTAGCCCATTTTAGCATCCTTCTTTCAGCAGGACCCAATATGTCCTCACATTTATTGATGACTTTTCTCGATATACTTGGGTGTAATTTCTCAAACAAAAGTCAAAGGTATTTGATCATTTTTAGGACTTCAAAATTTTTATAGAAAAGAAATCCAAGAAAGCCATCAATGTTTTGCACACAGACAATGGTGGTGAGTATGCCAACCATCAGCTTGAAATATTTTGCACTTTAGAGGGGATTGATTTATGACATTTGGTTCCATACAATCCTCAGTAGAACAATGTTGTAGAATGGAAAAATAGATTCTTGAAGGAAATGGTAAACTGTATGATTCACTCTACATATCTTGCTCCATAGTATTAGGCAAAGGCCATTAACTATGCTTGTTATATCTAGAACTATGTTCCTTAGCGAGCCTTGAAGGGAGTTACTCCTTTTGAAGCTTGGAGTGGTCAGAAGCCATCAGTTAAGAACTTTCAATTTTTTGGCTCTCCTACATGGGCCCACATTCCTGCAGAGAAATGCAAGGCCTTGGATTTGTAGAGAAGACCTTGCATATTTGTAGGTTATCCTAATGATGTAAAGGGTTATCAATTGCTCCACCCTATTACACATGAGTTTTTCATTGAGAGGAGTGTTCATTTTGAGGAGGGATCTTCAAGCTCACTTCTCTAACTCCTTCTACTTTGACATTGGAGTCACTTGGAATACATGATAGATCTTTCGATGAGTCAAATTCACCTGAGCAATCTTCTACCTCCACTTCTGATGCAGAGAATAATTCAAAGAGCTCACCTCCTTCCTCTCCTAGTCATCATTCAAAGGTTAATGATTCCCCTCCAAATTCTCCATCTTCCTATCCACTTTGGTCTAGAAAGACCTTGCAGTCTGTAGGTGATTGGGTTGGGGATCCATCAGACACCAGGTGTACTCATCCACAATTCTAGGATGCTCCACATTTCTTCATTGCTATTGCCTCACATCCATAATCCTTTCATGAGGCTTATGGTATTCCTGAGTAGGATACAACTATGCATGAAGAGTGTAGTTCCTAATAAGGAACCACATGTGGGATCTTGTCCCTCTTCCTAAGGAAAGAAAACTTGTTTTATTAAAGTGGATCTATTGGACAAAATTTTTAGTAGATGGGTTAGTTGACAAACAGAAGGATCACTTGGTCACCAAAGGATTCTCCCAGCTTCCTAGGATTGACTGCTCTGAGACTTTTGTGCTAGTTGCCTAAATGAATTTCATTCGACTTGTTCTTGTAATTATTGTAGCTAATCATTGGGAAGTACATTAGATGGATGTGAAGAGTTCTTTTCTTCATGGTGATCTTCATGAGGAGATCTACATGGAGGAGCCACAAGGCTTCCTTCAGGATTCTTCACTTGTCTGTCATCTTTGAAAGTCTCTCTATGGCCTCAAATAGGCTCCTTGGGCCTGGTATGCCAAGATGGAATCCTTCCTTCTATTAGTTGGGTTCACTTGGTGCCATTCTAATCATAATATCTACATTCTGCAATAGGGTGATTCATTTCTATTTTTGGTTTTGTATGTTGATGACTTGCTAATCATAGGAAGTATTTCACCCACCATTAAGGCTGTCAAAGTTTCCCTTCAGGACATTTTTTGATGACTGACTTGGACTTGTTGCCTTACTTTCTTGGGATTGAGATCTTTCAGTCTCCTTCTAGGATCACCATCACATAGTCCAAGTATGCTCTAGATTTACTCTTGAGATTTCATATGGCTGACTATAAGCCTGCTCCAACTCCCTTCCTTTCTGGAGTTAAACTTGAGGCTCAATGTTCTCCACTTGTTGATGGCACTTTGTATTGCCAACTTTTTGGGAGTTTCATTTATCTAACTCATACAAGACCCGGCATCTCACATGCTATAGGCATGGTCTCTCAATTCATGTAGGAGCCTCATGAGCTGCACTAGAAAGCAGCCAAGTAGATCCTTCACTACATTTAGGGTTATCACAGTTGTGGGGTTCAATATGCAGCAAGTATTGAGCCTGATTTGGTGGGCTACACAAATTCAGATTGGGCAAGTGATTCTCGGGATCACAAGTCTACTTCAAGTTACAACTTCTCACTTGGTTTAGGTCCTATTTGTTGGTCGAGTAAAAAGAAGTCTACTATTGCTCTATCTTCTACTGAGGCTAAGTATCGAGGGGCTATAAATGCCGTTACTAAGGCCATTTGGCTTCAACATCTTATTACTAAGTTTGGTGTCTAGATTAGATAGTCATCAGTCATATTTTGTGATAATCAGAGTGCCATTCAGATCTCGCAGAATCTGGTCCATCATCAGCAGACCAAACACATAGAGATTCACATGCACTACATCTGGGAGCTCATCCATGGTCACATCATTGACCTTCTCTATTGTCTGAATTTTGAGTAGGTTGCCGATATCTTGACCAAACCCTTCACTGAGAGCAAGTTCCTTCATTTGCGAGATGCTTCATCTTTTGGGGGGCCTCTTCCTCTCACTCAGAGTCCTAACTTTTGTTGGGGGGTCTCTTTTCTCTCTCTTTTGGGGGAATTTTATGGTCATGGATACCTCTTTAGGCTTGACTTATCAGGACCCATTTCTACATCCACCTAAGCTTCACTTATGGGGGGGCTATTAGTGTAGTTTTAAATTTCCTAGTAGGTTATTTATTTTTCCCTATAGTGCTAGGTTTTTCCTACACTTCTAATAATCTCTCTTAGGTTAATAAAGCATGTATTTTTAGGTGAATGATTGTGAGGTGTCATCTTCCTCCATGTGAGCATCCATTAGCTATCTTGGGAAGATACTTTTCTATCTTTAGACAAATAGATGGTTGCTCGTCATCGGTTGGTGTTGTCACCTCCTCCCTCTTCCTAGCCTATATAAGCATGCTACTTGGCTTGTATTTATATCTCTTGTTTTTGCATCCTCTTAATGCAATTATGCTTCTAGCATTTCCATTACTCTCTTGGAAACTAACTCCATGTTGCTATTTTGATTTTGCATCATTTGCATTCATAGTTTAGATATCTATTCTTTGCACTAGTTTTCAGGGTTATTAATCTTTTCAAATTCTAACAAGAAGCATGGACTAGTAATAAGGTGAGTTATTCTTTTCTCAGAATCTTCAGTTTTGAAGCATTTTCACATATATATTATGAAAATAGAACTAAGATGGAAGCTAAATCTAATAGATGTGTGTTTTTTGGATATGGCATTGATTAATTTGGCTATCTACTTTGGGATTTTGAAAATCATAAAATTGTAAGAAGTAGGGATGTCATATTCAATGAGAAAGTATTGTACAAAGATCTATCATTGCAACATGAGAATAAATAAAATGATTATGTAGTGTTGGATGATACTCAAAAGGATGATGTTCTAGTAGTCCCTCATGCTCAGAACACCAAAAATAAAATAACAAATACTGCAAGCCCCAACTAATGTTAGATGGTTAACAAGGTTCAGTAGACCTCCTGTAACATTTTCTCCTTCTTTGTACTCTATTTTATTAATAAATGTTGATGAACCTAAAGGATATGATGAAGTTGTGCAAGTGGATACAAAGGTTCAGTGGGAGTCTACAATGACAAAAGAAATGGACTCTTTTCTAAATAATGAGACTTGGAATTTATGTAAGTTACCTATAGGAAAAATGGATTTATAGAATAAATGGGTTTACATGATGAAAGAAGAGGATGAATGTAAGAAAAGGTTTAAAGTTTGGTTAGTGGTAAAAGGATTTGCACTAAAAGGGGCATTGATTTTGATGAAATATTTTCTCTTATTTTAAAAATGACCTCTATAATCTATTAGTATTATTTTAAGTATTATGGTTATTAACGATTTGTATTTGGAACAATTTGATGTTAAAATAACTTTGTTTCTTGGTTTTTTGGATGAAGATGTCAAAAATTACAATTGGAATAATTGTTATAGTGTCATTGATGTCAAACCTCACCTAGTAAGACATTTGAGTTCCATCTCACTTGATTGATGGAGAGGATTTGAAAAGAAATATAACTAGATGAACTAGTAAAGTTGTTGAATGAAGAGGAGCAAGTATGTTGGAATTACAATGGGCACTTGATCAATTAGTCTTTGATAAGACTTATATCATTGTATGAAGTACAAAAGAGATGAGAAAAGCACAAGTAAGACCTAGAAAAATATGGTCAATGAAGGAGAAGATTAAGGAACTTAAGTAGAAGCTAAGCATAACAACGTTATCCTACTGAAAGTTGCGACTGAGCAAGATAAAGGAAATATGATAGTAGTGACTGAGCAAAATGAAGAGTGAGCTAGTTTAATCCGAGTGAGATGAAATAATAGAGACTGAGTAATCCAGTGATGACTAAGCAGAAGAACATAGTGATGACCTAGTGTGACCTAAATAATAGTTTGTGAAAGAATCAATTTTTGAGGTAACATAGTTGAATTTTTGGATTGATCAAAATGAATGAAAGATAAGAATTGATGAGTTGGCCTATTTAATGCATGAATTGTTTTTTTATGAGATCAAAAACAAGGGTTTCAAGAGAAGTTTTCAGAAGTGTCAAGAAAGGAGAAAAAGGATAAAATGGTGAATAGATTTAATGAATCTAATGAAAACCTAAGATCTTCGGTGGTGTTTAAGCAGTAAAAGATCAAAGCTACCTATATAAGGAGGTATAAGGGATGTTTTGTAAGGTTGGTGAAGTGTGATTTCTTGAAGGGTTGCTAAGAAGATCAAAGATGAAGATTATAATGAAGTCTAGTCAATGAACAAGAAAATGAGCTAAATAGAGATCTAAATTTACAAAGTGATTTGTATCTTAATAGATCAAACCTAGTAGTTTTTGATAAGAAAAATATGTTTTGAAGGGAGCCTAAAACCATTTACTAATCAATAAATTTTTAGTGAAGCCCAAACCAAACAAAACATCAATCCTAAGGTGAAACAGGTCACCGAACAATACACAATGACTAGGGTGGCATCACAGATAACACAGTACTCTTTAGCCACACAAATAGGTTTTGAGCGAGCTCATAAAATCCCGAATAGGTTTTGAAGGGTACTTGAAACCATATACAAAACAACCACTGAAGGTGAAATGAGTCACCAAACAAAAAGGTGACCTATATGGCAACACAAATAAAATAGAACACTTCAGCCACAAAATAGGTTTTGACTAAGATCCTAAAACCCCATGATTAGACACACTACAAAGAACTAAAGGCCAAAAGACAGTACAAAGACAACTAGTCAAAATCCAAGTATCAAACTTTTCCTTTAGAACCCTTCTTATTAGATCGTAGTGCCATATCAAAAGTTGGATGGGATGGCTTGACCTTTTTTCCCTTTACTATAGTTCATCCATCCTCCACCAAACCAACAGCCTTCTGCCACTTGAAATTAGCGCCTTCATAGCTAGATCTAGATGCCCCCAAAGCCAGGGAGAAGGCTGCAAAAGAGGAAGTGACAACAGGAGCATCACCTAGAAAAGGAACCACGGGAGGAACTACCTTAGAAACACCAAAAAAATTAGATGGACTAGTAACCACTACAACCAACTTTGGATCTACCAACAAGACAAGTTTGGATGGACATCAAACCTAGTAGTTACTTTCTAATGATTATGGCATTAAAATCCTTTAATTGGGGGTTGACATAACAATCATTTATATATCATTTAATCAATGTAACATTCTAATGAAATGATCTAAAGACCTCTAACAAGGCCATTCCTAATAGGGTGATTAAATCATTTAATAGGGTCACAACTAACATTATGTTTTATAACCTTTAACAGGGTTGGATCTTAATCGAGCTCACTTTAGAAAAGTGAAATAGTGGTAGCATGTTACTTGATGGCTTTTCCCAAATTGGATTTCCATGTTAAATCCTAGTGTCATGCATGTGTGAATGTTATTTTTTATGTTTCATGTTATTTATTTTTGTTAGTCTTTATATACTAAACGAAGAGCTAAGCGATGAATGAATAAGTTAAGTTGTTGATGAGTTGCTATATTGGTCGAGTGGTTTTATGAGTTTGAGTAAGTTGCAAGTTGTTAAAAGTTGAATAGGTACATCTAGACCTTAGGAGAACTAAACCCCCCCCCCCCCCCCCCCCACCCTCCTCTCAGTTATTCTAATCATTCTAACAATTGGTATTAGAGCTTTGGTGTTTGTAAGGAAAGTTTAAAAGAACTTAAATTAAAGATCAAGATGTACTAGAGAGAGGTTCCCAAGTTGAATTAAGAGAACTTTTGAGCATGGAAATTCTTGATGAAATTGCATCTATGTAGAGTTGGAAATTATGCACTATACTACCTGGAAAATGAATACATTGAAGTGCCTATAGACATGATAGTTGAGAAAATAAAGGAGAAACAAGAGCATAACCAAATGATGATAGATATGGGATATTCCTTGAGTTATGTTGAATTTGATGATGTAAAGGAGTGCATTAATTCAAAGAAAATGTGGGATAAGTTGGCACAAATCAATGGAGGAGACAAAAATGTGGCTAAAGTAGAAAGTTTGAGAGGCAAGTTTAATAACATTAGGATGAAAGGAGAAACTTTTGCATAGTATTGTGGTCGAATCAAGGAGGTTGTGAATGTTATTATAGGTGTTGGAGAAGACATATATGATGAGACTGTGATAAGTAAGGTATTGAGGATTTTACTCTTTGTTTATGCAATTAGGGTATCTGCAATTCAAGAACTGGGATGTACACCTGGTAATGATTTGACCTTGGATAGTCTAATTGGAAGACTCACTACATTTGAATTGTCAAATTTTGATAACTATACACCTTCTAGTGTTGAATTTGTTTTCAAGTATCAACTAACCCTTGATGAATCTAAAATAAAGAAGAAGAGTAAGCATGTGGACAACGAGAATGAATTAGATGATAATCTTGATTAGTTAGAAGTATTATTGGAAAGAAGGCTACCAAGAGGAAAGGGCAAGTACAAAGGTAAACTTCATATTATATGTTTTAAATGCTACAAAGTTGTTCATACTGTAGCAAGATGTCCTGACAAAGATGAGAAGGACAAAAGGAAAGGCAAAAAATACTAAGGAAGGAAAGCTAGATGAGACAATTGAGGTAACAAATACTATTGTATGTCTAAAATGTGGGCACACTTCTATGAGTCATTATATCCAATATTACTAAAAAATGAGGTCTTGAATGGCAACTCATAGCTCTCTATTCATAGAGTGCAAGGGTTTGTAATGGAGGCCCTCAGTTTGACCTAGTTTGTGCCCATGCAAGTACACCATGAAACAAGAGATTCAAGGATCCAAAAGTATATATGCAAATGAAAATGAAAACTAATCTGTATGATGACAATGCCAAAAATGCAAGAAAGGAAATATAATAACAATGCAATACTAATCTATGAAAATAAATATGACTCTAAGATATTATGCAAATGCAAGAATGAAACCTCATGATAGAAGCCATGGATGCAAGAGAGACTAAGACAAGAAGATAGAAGTTCTCCACAAAAATCTTTGATGCTCAAACTCCTTCAAAAATCACTCTCCAAACTTGCAGCATGACAATAGCACAATAATGGATGTATTGTGGATATATTGTGGATGAATTGCAGATGAATTGTGGGTGATTGTGGATGTCTAAAATGAGGAGAGGGCTCTCTCTTATAAAGGAAAATATGGAGGTGAGAGGTTTCTCACAACCAATATGGGATAATAGAGTTTGACCCATGTGAGACAAAATTACACCAATGAGAAAAGAGGAGTGTTTGAGAAGAAAGTGGAAAGTGGAAAAAGAGGACTCGCACTTAGAGATATGTGCATTTAAGTGTAGAAAAAATAAATAAAATATTTATTTAATCTTTATTTAATTTATTTCCTTTTTCAAGTGAGTTTAATTTATTTAATTAAAAGGGAGAAATTTCTTTTAATTAAATAGGAAATATTTAATTAAATTAAAAGAGGGATTTTTCTCTTAATTAATTAAATATGGATGAATTTAATTAAAAGAGAGGTTTTCTTTTAATTAAATGGGGACTTATTTTATTTAATTAAGAGGGAGATTTTCTTTTAATTAAATAAGACTTAGGATAAAATGATCAACCTTAGAAAAATAAATAATCGAACTTGATCAAGGAAATTGATTTGAATTGATTTAATAAAATATTGCAAACCATTGATTCAGGAAATTTGATAAATTGATAAATTGAATAATGGGGGCCCATAGTCTAGGAGACCATTTTAGGGTGCATACAACTATAAGGGAAAAGGTAAGAAGTCTTGTTACATTGCTGAAGAAGATGATTTTGATAGTGACTCTAATGAAAATTATGAAGAAGTTGTTCGTGTTGCAATCAAATATGAATATGATAAAGATGAGAAGACATCTTTAATCTCACATGCGAATAAGAATGATAGATGGATAATTGATAGTGGTTACTCACATTATATGACTGGTGATAGAAGTAAGTTTGAAAATATATAACATTATAATGGAAGTAGTATTAAGTTTGGAAATGATGCACCATGTTATGTGAAAGGTAAAGGATCAATTATTGAATGATAAGATCATATGTGACAATGTATATTGGTTTGATGGTTTGAAATATAACTTGTTGAGTGTGGCACAGTTGAATAGTTCAGGCTACTGAGTTGAATTCCAAAATAAGAAGGAAAAAATTTATGATGCTATTGGTGAACTAGTTGGAAGTAGAGATCAAATAAGAGTTAACTTGTTCAATCTACACCTATCTGAAGATACTTGTCTATTTGCACAATTTGAAGATATTTGGTTATGGCATAAGAGGTTATGCAATGTGAAATTTGATAATTTGGTAAGCATTCATCAGATGAAAAGAGTAAGAGGGTTACCAAGATTGAGAAAACTTAATAAGATGATGTGCAAACAATGTCAAATGGAAAATGGCAAAGTCAAATTTTAAGAGTGAGACCTATTGTTCTTGTTGGTGTTTGAAAATGCTGAAGGGTTTTCAAGTATCCCCATGAGAATATGACACATCTAGGGGCAGCTAACTCCCATTATCAACATGCCATTTTAGACACAGGGCCAACTATAAGGCATGACCCTTCTTCTACTTCAGGCTCTGCTAAACCTAGGCGGGTAGACCTTAGATTCAATTGATACCGTACCACTGCAAAAACATATCCCTAAATCTATTAAGCAAATGACACCCTTATATCTCCTAGTAACTCATGAAATGACACAAATCTACAGTAGCTAAATGCAAATCTAGAATATTCACAAGATGAGTGAGGGTTAAACATTTAGTTCCTTCAACATAAAATGGAAAGAACACTTGATTTATAAATGATGGATTTAGCAAAACCTCAGATATGCAGCAGTAAGACCTAATGATCCTATAACTGATCAGTGCCTTAACCATTTGGGAAAATCCATGAATCACAAACACACATATGGATATCTGATACCTGTTTATATACTCAGATATCTAATCTATCTATTTAACTTATAAATAGACATCTATGCTCAAATTTAATCCCATTCTTAGATGATATCCTCATCAGTAAACTTGCAACCCTGTTGATTCCCTGAAGCATTTACACAACCCCTTGGGTCATAAGCAACAATGAATAACATATAGCCTTAAGGGACTGCAAATACAACCTAAGCACTATGTCAAAGATTGTAAAATATTGAAAATTATCTGATAAAGGAGACAGAATTCAACTGAAACTCAACCTGTTGTTATTTGTATTAATTTCCTTGAAACTTATACAGTCATATGCATGAAATGAAAAACATGAATCAACCTAACAGATCTAAACTATATGTATTAATCTTCCTATTGTTGTTCATACAAAAGAGAATATGCTGAAAGAAATGTGGTTTCACAGTAAATCAATGGAACCCTGCTGGTATTACCCAAAGAAAACTGCTAACCTATTGGTTTCTCAGTAACAAAAACTGGAACCCTTTACAATGAGGAAAAGAAAAGACGATATAGGAGAAGAGTTAATTTCTCGGATTAAATCTAAACAAGACATCTGTCAATCTGGAAAAAACCTTCTCAATAGGTTAAAACATCCTTTAAATCTTTTCCCTCAAATGCTGAATCAAATCCTTTTTAGTTATGGCTCTACCAGCCTCAAATATCTGAAACTATGATTGAACAACTAACTGATTTGATTCTTGATTTTTATTCACAGTAAAAAATAAAAATCAATTTTAAAAATGACTTCAAAAAGCCAAGGAAATCTTCTACAACTAATTTTCTTCATATTCATAGCTGACCAAGCCTTCCAAACTGCTCTGGAACCAACTTTGATGCTCTGTGATCAAATTCTGCCTACTATACTAAGAATGCCCCAGAATTTATAAAACTGCTTACAGACTGAACCAGGGCAAACCTGTGCAAAATCTGACTCCATATTCTAAAAATTTAGCTTCTCCCGGTTCCAACAGTATGCTGCACTTCCCATTTCTGATAAAAATCACGCCTGATATGGCCATTTGAATTTCTCATGTCTGAAATATGTTTTTGCATTAAAATGAAAAATTTAAAATTTTGCATAGTCATAACTATATAAAATTTGCAAATATTTCAAATTTTCATTCTGTGCGTTTATCTTCTCAAAATTTTCACTTGATATTTACTTTGAATCTGAAGATGCCACATGTCAAGTCCCTGTTGGCTCATACCCATCTTGAAATATTTTCAATTAATTAATTAATTAATTTCATTTCCTCCTCGTAGCACCAAAAACTCCATTCATTCAAACTTATGCCTTTATGCTCATTCCATCTCCTTTTACGTTCATACGAGGTCTTCACTTTGCATATTGGTCGAAATGCCTTTCACTCTACCTTTACACGCATCCGCTCAGCCTCTTGCTTTATGTTCTTATGGCCTCAGACACCCTTTACGTTCTTACACTCAAGATGTATCTGCGGACCTCTTCAATATTTGATTTACGCTCTTATGAGCGTGCTTGCCTTAGCATATGATCGAAACTCCTTTACATTGCCTTTTTCACTGATATGGGATGGTCAATTTCGGAGCAATGTAAAGCTTGACACTTTCAACTTTTGACCTTATGCTGGGCGTAAGACCGTAGAATTTTCATTTTCATTTCTTGATCTTATGACGGGCGTGAGCATTTTGCATTGAGCGTCAAAATTTATATGCTTTAACCCAACGGGCCCCTTCAAGTGCATGCTCTGCCTTTAAGGGCCATGTGTCTTTCAAGACACTTTATATCTGCTTGCAGTTGTATTTAAACATTAAATTTTCCATATCACAACGACTGTGGGATCAAATGTTCAAAAAGAAACTCTTCTGCCTCCTCTATTCGCATGAACCCTTATACAGGCAGCGGCTCTCCTTCTTGCAATTATTTTTCTTGTGCAAATTTTACCATCTAATGTAGAACTCCTTTGTTATAACATGGGTGTTCCTTGTTACTGTCTTCTCACTTGTTCTCCTTGGTTATTTACCTGCTACTTCTTTATTGCTCACATGAACTTCCCTCTTCCTTTTTGCGCAGCGTCCCTGTTTATTGGCTCACGCGTTCCTCCTTTTTAATGTGTTTTTACCTTACAGGCTACATGGGTTCTATTATGGAACTTCTCCTAAGTTGTTGGATTGCATGGCCTTTTCTATGGTGGCTTTGACTACATTTTTCAGACGTCCCTACTCTTTGTATAGTGCCTAGTTATACTTGCATGTTGCGTGTGGGTTTCTATCCTTTAAGGCATGACTGTTCTTCTGCTACATGCATGGAGATTCTTCATGATGTTGTGGCTTCTTCCTTAGCAGGCTGTTAGAGATGGGGTCTCCTCTACTTTTAAAGCGTGAGTCCTTTGTTTACAACATGGACTACCCTACTCCAATGCATTGACCGCTACTTGATTTTGCATCTTCCTATGGTTTTATCTATTGTGCAAGGTCTTCTCCTGATTGCACAAGTAGACGACGTTGCCTTCTTGCAGATTCTCTATCTATGTCGACTCCTCCTTGCTCCATGCTGCTTGAGCTTTGACTAATATTTTCAATGAAAATAGCATCTGAGCCATCATAACATGGACTAAATAATGTTGCATCACATCTTAACCAATTGTAGTTGATTGATTGGGAAATGAGTATTGAGACTCGAGCCAAGCTTCTTGTTGATTTTTTGGGGTAACGCTCAGTGTATCTTCTTTACCTCCAAAGTTCTCTCTCTTATCTATAAAATCAACAAATGATTTCAGTCTTGATGCTAAGGAACCTGAAGAAGAATCATCTCTGGTAACTATGTCACTCACGCTTCTGGAATATTGCATAAATATGCGAATGAGAAAGATAATGAAAGCCACAAATGATGCCACCCCACTCTCCCCTTTGAATTTACATAGATTCTTTTGGTCGATTAGCATTTTTAAACTTCTTTTGAGTCAGAATGCTTCATTATCTAGAAATTAAGAATCACTCTACCTGATGGAAACAGTCGGCCCCAAAGTGGGTTCAGCTAAAAATATTTCTTTTCTAAATGACTGAATCCTCAAACTGGCCTATTAACCTTTAAAGATTGATTGGAAATAATTTTGACCACAGATTGATCGTTAAAACTCGCTTTACCACTGATTTTCAAATTGTTAATTTTCATGTCAGGAGGTCTGTTGACTGGCCTTTAAAAACTGACCCGAACACCAGATCAAGATCTGAAAATTGACACACTGGATATTTTCTTTGCATACTTCTACCTTGTTAGATCTCGTCTCATGAAAAATTTCCAATCAAAAGATATTGACCGTCAAAGTTGCCTTCTCAGAATTACCTGCAAGCAAACACGTTAGAAAACAACAAATTGGCTCTGGAATCGGCTTGGAAAACTAGGCAAATGAGCACATGGGGAAACAAAAATTGGGACATTGGTTCTATGTCATGAGGTGAATATGAATCTATGATTTAGGCTCATGATGAATCATGGGAGGAATTTGGAAAGCGTCTGAAGTTGGCTACCTGGATTTGCAGGACAGAGAACATTAGTAAAATATCATTTTTTGTGAATGGAATGACCCTGGTAAAGTGTGAGGACGGATTCGTCAAGTTCTAAAAATTGGCACAATTGTAGTATTTTTAGAGGACAACATAGGGGTACAATCCATTTGACTTTACCAATCACGAATCAGGAGATATCATGTCACGAACAGGGCTACTAGCAAATCTGCAAATGCTGACAACAGTAAAAAGTTACAAATTGCGATTGGAATCATGTTTGAAAACTGATCAAACGGGTTCGTCAAGACTTAAAAATTGAAACATAGGAAGTATCTGATGTCTAAAATGCAATGCAAAAGGAATTTCAGCATTTTGATCAACTGGTCAAAAGTTATAGCACGTCAAACAGGGCTTCCCAGAATTTGGATTTAATTGCAAAAGCATGAAAATAGTAAACTACCAACTTTGAGGGATTCAAAACCTAGACAAATGAATTCGAAACAACTCAAAAACTGAAACATAGGTTCTTGGGTATGGACACTAGACATTTCCAAAGTGGCAGGTTATGACACATATCTGGGTGCAAGATATTCACTTACAAACATGGCCTCCTGTCGCTATTTGACACTAAGGGTAAAAATGCAGAATTGAGATTTGCTCAAAATGAGACTTCATAGAATAGTTCAAAATGTCAATTTAACTTCATGGAATAGGTAGATGCACTAAATGGAAGTTGTTCGAAACATTAAACACCTTAGGGGCCTCACAGGTACAACCAGGTACATATGCAATTATGGGCATTCATAAGGCTTGGTTTGACTCAAAATTTGAAATGGGACTAAAAAATGAAAGCATGCAATTTTTCGTCCCAACAGCGACTCTGTCTGGGGATGCATGCCCCATGCAGGCATGGCAAGATTCCAGATCTCTAGGTGAAGCAAACCACACACTTGACTACACAAACTCTCTTGAACAGCTTTATTGAAAGCAAACACAACTAGCAACTACCAAGATTATATACACACGATGGCCCTAGGCCACCGAACTTCAACAAAACTATTTACCTCTATCATAAACATAATTCTCATCCGAATTTTCATGAGGTAAACTGAAATTTCTTCCTCTATCAGCTTCACCAATCATATTATCATCATATAACAAATCACTAGGCAAAAAAAAACCATCTCTCTTACTTCCAGAGTGCATATAAAAACTGGGCATAATTTTGATCTCTAGCTCACTATGAAAATACTGATCAGCATGCTCATGAATATTGGTGTCAAACTAAAACTCATCATTACTGACTGATTCATGCATGTTGTCTACCAGAAATGCAAAGTGCTCATTCTCAACTTCACAGAAAAAGTTATATATATCATGCATTTTAAACTCACCTTGACTTTGCATTTCCTCAAGTGTTACTGGCTAAATGTCAAAAGAGCAGTCAGATTCATATTCACACATAACATCATCATCACAGTTTGAAAATATTTCATAACTCTCCGATGTATCTTCATAACTGAAATGCTAATTAGTGTTTACCTCATTTGAATAGTGAAAGAACTTACTATGAGGTATTGGCTTCTCTTCAAAGACAACTCGATCAAGCATTTCATCTTCAAACTCACACAATACAATATCATTAGAAATTTCAACATTAGAAATGGAAGAAAAATATTCTAATTTATTGCAGCAGTATGACAATGTATCACAATTTGCATCTAACCTCGCTAAACTTGAAACCTCCATGTCGTCTTCAAACACTGGGTTAATGACTCCATGCAGTAATCCTTTTTTAGCATTAGGACAAAACATGGGTTGCTCATCCTCACAAGCATCATCATATAAAGCATTATTATAGACTTTAAACTCACTACCCACCCTATCCGCATGGAAACTTTCAACATATGAAGAAAAGTCAGAACTGTATGAAGACTCCTTTTCTATTTCTTCTACCAAACATATAGTGTTCATAGTTACACTCTCTTCATTAGCTTGTTTAGGATAACCATTATGAACAGACTGTGAATCAGTCCTAGACACTGTACTACATGCTGGATCTTTATTGTCTGATGTAAAAGCATTTGATAGCTCTTCATTGAAATCTTCAAATTTAGATTCATTAACTGGACTCAACATTTTCTTATCTTCATATTTTGAGGAAAAATCACTCATAATTTCTTCATTGGTTAACTGATTTGTATGAAACAAAAACTGTGATGCACTTTCCGTTTCAGAATCAGAAGAAGAAATCATACCTTCACCTTCGGATGAACGTTCACTACCATCATTGCTTTCTTCTTCCCAATCAAAATCAGATTCATATGAAGGCCAACACACAGTGTCATTTTCCTCACTATGATTCGAGCAACCACTCTCATCATCTCCTTCATATGATGCTTCTTCATTGTCCACCAGATAAACAACTTCATTGTCATCATTTGGAAGATGACTTATAGCTTCTTCATACCTACATTGAGATTCATATCTTTCTAATTCATTATTAACATAATGCAACCTCTCAATAAGGGAATTCAATTCTTTCCTATCCAATTGATTAAAAGAATACATCTTACCATTTACTGCTGAAACATTATCAACATGTGCATTATGTTCCTCTGATTGTGGCTAAGATGACTATGATTCACGCTCTTCACTTTGTGTTAACTCTCCATGGCATGTCGGATCAACAATGTCAAACTCATGATCAGAGAAATAACTTTCAGCCTTCTCACTTTCACAAGACTGAGATCTAGATTCAGCAACTTCAAAATTGGAAATATTAGTAACATCATCATACACATAACTATTATGAGAAGAAATTGCTATTGTAACTAATGTTTGATCTGTAAAATCAACATATTGCTGAAACCTATCAGAGTCTGAAAAATTACTCATTTCTGTAGCATCAAGAACATGAGTGTTTCTGTTTGCAATGGGACTAACCTTTCTCATACACACATTCTGATTTGAATTCTCAATCTAATTATAACTTACAGCAGGGGTGTTGACATTCTATTTTGAAACTGAAATATCAACACTATGTTCCACTTTTCTTTCAAACACATTATATTGGCAATCTTTCAAGGAAAAATGACCTCTAGTCAATCCATACTTCACATTATTCTCAATATCTCTAGCAGTCATAAAAGCCTGATATAATGTTTGTGGTTCTTTATCCCTTAGTAGATAATTCATGTTCTTATCAAATGCACCAAAATAAATAGCTAGACACATTTGATCATCAGGTTTGTAACTCTTAGGGATATCATTCACACTTCTAGCAAATCTGATATTAAATTGAGGCACAAGTTCATCACTCCCAATGTGGATCTTGAAAAACTTATCATAAGAATCAGATATGCTTACTTGTTCTCCAAATTGCTCCATAAAGGCTGAATGCAACTCACTCCAGGATGAAATAGAAAGTGCTAGTAAAAAAGAAAACCAATCTCTAGCATCACCTTCTAAGGTTTGAACAAATAGCTTCATGTGCACATCCTCATGAGCAATTTCGTAGTCACCCATCAAGTCAATGAACAACTCAATATGATGGTTGGTTGAAACAAGATGGTTCCCACTAAACTTAGGCAAACTTCTCCTAACATCATTAGGAATGACATTTGGGAAACCATGAATACCATTGAAATTCAATGGCATATACTGCTTGGTAGAAATGGATCTAGGCATTTCATTAACTGGTTGCATCCTAGGTGAACTGAATCTTGACATTCTTAACAAATTTGAACCTCATTCGCCTATAACAACTTCTGATTTATATTTTGCAGCAAATCTACACCCTTCTACCCATTTCAACTTTTGAAATACACTTCACCACTTTAAAAACAACCAACTGAAACTAATCTAATAAAATGTATAACCTTAAAACTATTCTCCTCTTCTCAGTGCTGAAACTTCACTTGACGGAGAACACACTTGTATAACAGTCAATTTTCATGAAAATAAAATACATGAAAATGAGAATACCTTTAGTGTTGTTGCATGAAACCATTGATCTGTTGATTGGCACAGGTGCAAACATGGAATTCCTTCACACCACTGTAATCCTTTGTAGAGTTGCCACCTCCTTGAAGAGGAAAATGAAATCACAACTGTGATTCCTTCATTTAAAATGAATACTTCAATAGACACAAGCAACCACATAAACTTGTCAAGAATTTAAAACTTCCTTTCAAAGAATTTATCAAAAACTTTAGATCTACCCATACAACTAAAAGTCCTTCAAAATTTTGCAATGAAATCAACTAGGAACAAACTGGTATAGAGATTTGAGAGACACCACTCACTCATGTGAGAAATAAAACATAATTTTTCACTTGACAAATCTGAACTAGGCCTTTAATGTAAGAAAAACTTGCAGATCACGAACCCCTTCTAAAAGAAAATACACTTTATAAATCATTTCTTGAATCTGAAACTTTCTCAACATCACTTGCAAAGACTGAACTGATTGAAGATAGACTCATAAAAGTCATAGAACACAATTTACATCCAATTTCAAAACATGTTGTTGTCCATGAATAAAGCTTAACTGAGGAACATGAAAATTTAGTAAGGAAATGGATTGAACACATTAACTTACTCTTGTACAAAAACTTTCTCCATGTAATTCCTTTTGTTGTGTTGAATTCCTTTAAATTCTCAGCATTTGTCTATCATGAATCTCAACACAACTCCCCACCAGAGTCACCATTTTTTTGGTGTTTGCAAATGCTAGAGGGTTTTCAATTATCCCCATGAGAATATGACAAATCTAGGGGCAACTAGCTCCCATTATCAACATGTCATTTCAGACATAGGGCCAACTATAAGGCATGACCCTTCTTCTACTTCAGGCTTTGCTAAACCTAGGCAGGTAGACCTCAGATTCAATTGATATAGTACTAGTGCAAAAACATATCCCTAAATCTATTAAGTAGATGAAACCCTTATATCTCCTAGTAACTCATGAAATGACACTGATCTACAGTAGCTAAATGCAAATCTAGAATATTCACAAGCTGAGTGAGGGTTAAACATTTAGGTCCTTCAACATAAAATGGAAAGAACGTTTGATTTATAAATGTTGAATTCAGCAAAACTTCAGATATGCAGCAGTAAGACCTAATGATCCTATAAATGATCAGTGCCTTAACCATTTGGGCAAATCCATGAATCACAAACACACATATGGATATCTAATACCTGTTTATATACTCAGATATCTTATCTATCTATTTAACTTGTAAATAGACATCTATGCTCAAATTTAATCCCATTCTTACATGATATCCTCATCAGTAAACTTGCAACCTTGTTGATTCCCTGAAGCATTGACACAACCCCTTGGGTCATAAGAAACAACGAATAACATACAACCTTAAGGGACTACAAATACAACCTAAGCACTATGTCAAAGATTATAAAACATTGAAAATTATCTGATAAAGGAGACAAAATTCCACTAAAACTCAACCTACTTATTTGTATTAATTTCCTTGAAACTTATACAATCATATGCACGAAATGAAAAAAATGAATCAACCTAACAAATCTGAACTATCTATATTAATCTTCCTATTGCTATTCATACAAGAGAGAATGTGCTGAAAGAAATGTGGTTTCATAGTAAATCAATGGAACCCTACTGGTATTACCTAGAGAAAACTGCTAACCTATTGGTTTCTTAGTAACAAAAATTGGAACCCTTTACAATGAGGAAAAGAAAAGAAGATATAGGAGAAGAGTTAATTTCCCGAATTAAATTTAAACAAGACATCTGTCAATCTAGAAAAAACCTTCTCAACAGGTTAAAACATCCTTTAAATCTTTTCCCTCAAATTCTGAATCAAATCCTTTTCAGTTATGGCTCTACCAGCCTCAAATATCTGAAACTATGATTGAACAACTAACTGATTTGATTCTTGATTTTTATGCACAGTAAAAAATGAAAATCAGTTTTAAAAATGACTTCAAAAAGCCAAGGAAATCTTCTACAACTGATTTTCTTCATATTCATACCTTACCAAGCCTTCCAAACTGCTCTAGAACCAACTTTGATGCTCTGTGATCAAATTCTGCCTATTGTACTGAGAATGCCCCAGAATTTATAAAACTACTTACAGATTGAACTAGTGCATACCTGTGCAAAATTTGAGTTCATATTCTAAAAATTTACCTTCTCTCGGTTCCAATGGTATGCTGCACTTCCCATTTCGGATAAAAATCACCCCTGATATGGCCATTTGAATTTCTCATGTCTGAACTATGTTTTTGCATTAAAATAAAAAATTTAAAATTTTGCATAGTCATAACTATATAAAATTTGAAAATATTTCAAATTTTCATTATATACGTTTATCTTCTCAAAAATTTCACTTGATATTTACTTTGAATCTGAAGATGCCACATGTCAAGTCCCTGTTGGCTCATACCCGTCTTGAAATATTTTCAATTAATTAATTAATTAATTTTATTTCCTCCTCGTAGCACTGGAAACTCCATTCATTCAAACTTATTCCTTTACACTCATTCCATCTCCTTTTACGTTTAGACAGGGTCTTCACTTTGCATATGGTCGGAATGCCTTTCACTCTACCTTTACACACATTCGCTCAACCTCTTGCTTTACATTCTTACTGCCTTGGACACCCTTTAGGTTCTTACACTCAAGATTTATCCGCGGACCTCTTTAAAATTTGATTTACGCTCTTATGAGCATGCTTGCCTTAGCGTATGATCGAAACTCCTTTACATTACCTTTTTCGCTCATACGGGATGGTCAAATTTGGAGCAACATAAATCTTGACACTTTCAACTTTCAACCTTATGCTGGGCATAAGACCGTAGAACTTTCATTTTCATTTCTCGATCTTACGATGGGTGTGAGAATTTTGCATTGAGCGTCAAAATTTATATGCTTTAACCCAGCGGGCCCCTCTACATGCATGCTCTGCCTTAAAGGGCCATGTGTCTTTCAAGACACTTTATATCTTCTTGCAGTTGTATTTAAACAGTAAATTTCCCATATCACAATGAATGTGGGATCAAATGTTCAAAAAGAAACTCTTCTGCCTCCTCTAATCGCATGAACCCTTATACGAGCAGCGGCTCTGCTTCTTGCAATTATTTTTCTTGAGTAGATTTTGCATCTAACATGGAACTCCTTTGTTATACCATGGGTGTTCCTTGTTACTATCTTCTCACTTGTTCTCCTTGGTTACTTACCTGCTGCTTCTTTATTGCTCATGTGAACTTCCTTCTTCCTTTTTGCACAGGGTCCCTGTTTATTGGCTCATGCGTTCCTCCTTTTTAATGCATTTTTACCTTACAAGCTATGTGGGTTCTGTTATGGAACTTCTCCTAAGTTGTCAGATTGCATGGCCTTTTCTATGGTGGCTTTGACTATATTTTTTAGACGTCCCTACTCTTTGTATGGTGCCTAGTTATACTTGCATGTGCATTTCTATCCTTTAAGGCATGACTATTCTTCTGCTACATGCATGGAGATTCTTCATGATGCTACGACTTCTTCCTTAGCAAGCTGTTAGAGATGGGGTCTCCTCTGCTTTTAAAGCATTAGTCCTCTATTTACAACAAGGACTACCCTACTCCAATGCGTTGACCGCTACTTGATTTGGCATCTTCCTATGGTTTTATCTACTGTGCAAGGTCTTCTCCTGACTGCACAAGTAGACGACGTTGCCTTCTTGTAGATTCTCTGTCTATGTCAACTCCTCCTTGTTGCATGCTACTTGAGCTTTGACTAATATTTGCAATGAAAATAGCACCTGAGCCATCATAACATGGACTAAATAATGCTGCATCACATCTTAACCAACTGCAGTTGATTGATTGGGAAATGAGTATTGAGACTCGAGCCAAGCTTCTTGTTGATTTCTTGGGGTAACACTCAGTGTATCTTCTTTACCTCCAAAGTTCTCTCTCTTATCTATAAGATCAACAAATGATTTCAGTCTTGATGCTAAGGAACCTGAAGAAGAATCATCTCTGGTAACTATGTCACTCACGCTTTTGGAATATTGCATAAATATGAGAATAAGAAAGATAACAAAAGCCACAAATGATGCCACCCCACTCTCCCCTTTGAATTTGCATAGATTCATTTGGTCGATTAGCATTTTTAAACTTCTTTTGAGTCAGAATGCTTCATTATCTAGAAATTAAGAATCACTCTACCTGATGGAAACAGTCAGGCCCCAAAGTGGGTCCGGCTAAAAAAAATTCCTTTTTGAACGACTGAATCCTTAAACTGGCCTATTAACATTTTAAGAATGATTGGAAACAATTTTGACCACAGATTGATCATTAAAACTCACTTTACCACTGATTTGCAAACTATTAATTTTCATGTCAAGAGGTCTATTGACTGGGCTTTAAAAACTGACCTGAACACCTGATCAGGACCTAAAAATAGACACACTGAATATTTTCTTTGCATACTTCTACCTTGTTAGATCTCGTCTCATGATGAATTTCTAGTCAAAAGATATTGACTGTCAAAGTTGCCTTCTCAGAATTACCTGCAAGCAAACACGTTAGAAAACAACAAATTGGTTTTGAAATCGGCTTGGAAAACTAGGCAAATGAGCACATGGGGAAACAAAAATTGGGACATTGGTTCTATGTCACGAGGTGAATATGAATCTATGATTTAGGCTCATGATGAATCATGGGAGGAATTTGGCAAGCATCTGAAGTTGGCTACCTAGATTTTCAAGACAGAGGACATCAGTAAAATATCATTTTTTGTGAATGGAATGACCCTGGTAAAGTGTGAGGGCGGATTCGTCAATTTCTAAAAACTGGCACACTTGTAGTATTTTCAGAGGAAAACACAAGGGTACAATCCATTTGACTTGACCAATCACAGATCAGGAGATATCACGTCACAAACAGGGCTACTAGCAAATCTGCAAATGTTGACAGCAGTAAAAAGTTACAAATTGCGTTTGGAATCGCGTTTGAAAACTAATCAAATGTGTTTGTCAAGACTTAAAAATTGAACCATAGGAAGTCTCTGACGTCTACATTGCAACGCAAAAGGAATTTCAGCATTTTGATCAACTGGTCAAAATTTATATCACGCCAAACAGGGCTTCCCAGAATTTGGATTTAATTGCAAAAGCATGAAAACAGTAAACTACCAACTTTGAGGGATTCAAAACCTATACAAATGAATTCGAAACAACTTGAAATCTGAAACATAGGTTCTTGGGTATGGACACTAGACATTCCCAAAGTGGCAGGTTATGACACATATCTGGGTGCAAGATATTGACTTACAAACATGGCCTCCTGTCACTATTTGACACTAACGGTAAAAATGCAGAATTGAGATTTGCTCAAAACAAGACTTCATAGAATAGTTCAAAATGTCAATTTAACTTAATGGAATAGGTAGATGCACTAAATGGAAGGTGTTAGAAACATTAAACACCTTAGGGGCCTCATAGGTTCAACCAGGTACATATGCAATTATGGGCATTCATAGGGCTTGGTTTGACTCAAAATTTGAAATGGGACTAAAAAATGAAAGCATGCAATTTTTCGTCCCAACAGTTCTGATAATATTTTTGAGACAATTCATACTCATTTATGTGGTCCTATTGGAGTGTAAAGCTATTATGGTGGAAAACACTTTATTCTATTTGTTGATGATATCTCTAGAATGACAACTATAATGTTTCTGAAAGAAAAACCTAATGTTTTTCAAATGTTTAACTAGTATTTGGCTAGAATTGAAAAGAATACAGGTAAGAGTTTGAAATGCCTGAGATTATATAGAGGAGGTGAATTCATATTAGATGAGTTCAATACATTCTATAATGATAATGGAATCAAGAGATAATTGAGTGCACCAAGGACTCCACCATATAATGGAATAGCAAAAAGAAGAAATAGATCAATCATGGATTGTGCAAGAATATTGATGATAGAAAAGAATGTTTCACAGAATTATTAGAGAGAAGCTATAAGTATATTTTTAGGAAAAGAAAACTTGATGCAAAAACTGATGAAGGTATATTTCTAGGATATTTTACCAAAAGAAAGACATAAAAGTGTTTGAATTCTAATGGTAACAAAATTGTGGAAAATGAAAATGTTAGAGTTGATGAATTTGTAGAATTGAATGAATGGGAATGCAAGAAAGAGCCTAAAGATTATTAAAAAAAATTATACATCTATGAAGGAAAACCAGGTACATTACCTAAACTAGAGTAATAAGTTGTCGAGCATCAACAAGTAGGCACTGTCAAAGTTGAGCAAAAAAAAATAGTTGAACATCAACATGTTGCTAACCATCAGGTTGTAAGAGCTGAGCCACAAAGAGAAGAAGTCATTCGTCAGAGAGGGGAGGTCAAATACGAGATAAACAATGCAGAGTTGTTGTCAAGGATACTTAAAGAAGTCGAACAAGCTGGACCAACTCAAATTCCACAAGAGGAAAGAAGATTTGAGCCTATCTTGGAAAAATATGTAAGAAGGAACTATACACTTGACCAAATCATTGGTGACAAAGATTCAAGAGTCATTATGAGAAGTAAGTTCAAGAATGATACATGTCTACTATGTGAATTTGAACCTAAATTAGTTAACAATACATTAGAGAATGAAGATTGGACTAAAGCAATAAATGAGGAGAATGATCAAATAGAGAAGAATAAGACATGGAAATTGGTACCAAGAGTAAAGGATAAGAATGTGATTGGAAAAAAATGGGTATTTAGAAACAAGCGTAATGAGAGAGGTGAAGTCATAAGGAACAAGACAAGACTAGTTTGTAAGGGATATGCACAAGAGGAAGGAGTTGACTATGAGAGACATTTTCCCCAATTGCAAGGTTGGAAGGGGTAAGAACTTTGTTTTCATATGTTTCTTACAAAGGTTTCAAGGTATACCAAATGCATGTAAAAATTTAATTTTTGAATGATTTTTTTTAAGAAGTCTATCTTGAACAGCTTGAAGGACTTGTTGATCCTAGCAAGAAGAATATGGTATGAAAGCTACACAAAGCATTATATGGTTTGAAACAAGCCCCTAGAGCATGGTATAAAAGGTTATACACTTATTTGGTAAAAAATGGTTTCGCAAGAACTAATGACAATAGAAATTTGTGAAAAATGGTTTTTCCAATGAGATGAAGAAAGAATTTGAGATGTAAATGTTTGGAGAGATTAATTAAGTTCTTTATTGGTTTCCATGTTTATTAGATGAAGAAAGGTATATACATGACATAATCAAAGTATATCAAGGAGATATTGAAGACTCTTCGAATGGAAGATTCGAGACCAGTTGGAACACTTATGGTCGCTGGTCATAAACTTTTAAAGAAGGATAATTTTGCTAAAGTGAATCAGGCATTTTATAGGTCAATGATTGGAAAATTACAATATATTGTACATAGAAGACCTGTCATTGCATTATTTGTTGGTATTGTTGCTCGATTATCTATTAATCCTTGGGAGAATCACATGATGGTTGTGAAAATGACAATATATGAAAGGAACCAAAGACTATAGATTATGGTACAAGAAGAGTGACAAGTTTGAGCTTAAAGTACACACAAATTTTTATTGGGATGGAAACATTGATTATAGAAAGAGTACAAGTTGAGGCACTTTATTTCTGGGTAGGAGATTGATTTCATGGACAAGAAAGAAGAAAAATTGTATATCTCAATCCACCACAAAGGTTGAATATGTTGCTACAACAGCTAATTGTTCAAACATTGTCTGGATTAAGAAATTGTTAAAAGGTATGAATGAGGAGATTGCTAAATCTATTGTGATATATTGTGATAACACAAGTGCTTTAAACATGTCTAAGAATCATGTGATGCACATAATGACAAAACACATTACTATCAAGTATCATTACTTGAGAGAGCTAGTACAAGACAAATAAGTGAGATTGGAGTATGTGAACACAAAGGAGATGATAGGTGATATATTTGCTAAGGAATTACCTAAGGATTCTTTTGAGTATCTATGAGTTAATTTAGGGGTCATTCCCTTATTTGAAGAAAACTTAGAAGAGATGAAACATTGCATCAATTGGTATGATCATAATCATGTCTTACACATTGATGCAGGAGGTCACACTTTAGGAGTTTCCTAAAGTTGTGAACAAGGACATAAGCATGAGAAGATGAAGTTGCAATTCAAGATGACCAAGGGGGTTAAATTACAAAATCAGTCAAATAGTGACAAAGAGAAGATTATGTGTATAAGTGGATGATGTCTTTGGAATTTTTGTCAAAGAGGGAGAGTATGGTATGATAGTTACCATCCAATATCAAAAGAAGAGTGGGAGAGTTTATGATAAGTTACCATTTAGTGAAAGAAGAAGAAGCTAAATTACAAGAAGAGATGTTAAAGAGGGAGCCAATACAATTGGTGTTAGAAACCCATTCACCTAAAGATGAGAATAAGAATGAAACTAAAATATGAGAATTAGAATGAAACAATAATGAATATCTTCATCAAGTCATAGAGGGGGATGATAATGAGATATCATAAGAAATTATTTTGCATTTTCATGGTAACTAGAGGTGTTGCCATCAATGCCAAGGAGGGAGATTTTTGGAAACTACAATTAGAATAATTTTTATGTTGTCATTAATGTAAAACCTTATTAGTAAGACATTTTCTAATAGTGTATAGTGTCATATCAGTTGATTGATGAAGAGGATTTGAAAAGAGAGGTAACTAGATTAACTAGTGAAGTTTTTGAGTGCAGAGGAGCAAGTATGTTGGAATTACAATGGGCACTTGATCAATTAGTCTTTTACAAGATAGTGTGTTTTTTATCCTTGTATGAAGTATAGAAGAGATGAGAAAAATACAAGTAAGGCCTGACAAACTACGGTCAATGAAGTAGAAGATTAAGGAAGCCGAGCAAAAATACATTAGCAGAGTGACAGTTACAAAACAAGCAAGAGAAAGGAAAATTGATAGTAGCAACTGAGCATAGTGAAGACTCATCAAGCTAGTGTAAGCCAAGAAAGAAAAAATAGTAGAGATTGAGTAATCTAGTGATGACCGAGTATCAGAAAAATAATAGTTTGTGAAAGAATCACGTTTTGAGTTTGACATAGTTGAATTTTTGGATTGGTAAGAATGCATGAAAAAGTGTTAGAAATCTAATGGGAAAGTAAGATATTGAGAGGGGGGTGAATTGGGATCTCTCAAAATTTTACTAATTAAAACATTAACCATGTTCATACTTAATTCACCATTCATTTCCCTCAACCTTATATGTAATAAAAATGTAACTTCATGAAATATCAGATCTAACATTGATTTGCATAAATAAAATACATAATCAACATATAACACTAGATATGGTAACATAGAAACCCTCCAAGGTGAAGGTAAAACTATGGTGGGTATGATACCAAAAAATCTTCACTACTATAGCAATAAAGTGTGCCTATTAGTGCTACAAAGTTTAATCACTTCTAATGATCTTTCCTGTGATGGGTTTTCCCTACTAAGATCTTACAAGACTATTAAGTCTACCCCTTGATTGAAGTATTTTTACATCACAATAAAGTGAGCAATCTAATAGGAGATTTATAATAGGTATGTTAGGGACACTCTGCTAAGAGATTCAACTGATACCATAGTTAGAATCTAATTGATACTATGGTCCTTTGGTTTGCACTTGATAGATGATGACATATCTTCCTTTTCCAATATGTAATCACCTCAATGTAATAGATATGAAATATCTCTTCTCTACAATTCTAAGTTGCCTTAGTCCTTCAACCTTTGATTCACCTTCAACTCACAATCCTCTCTCTACAAACTTTAATAACACAAAATTATAGATTAAACCCTTCTTTTATAACCATTTGAGGAAGCTTTTGGATCTTGATCAACGATTAGGATTTATCCTTTTTTCTGCTTACTTATTCCATTTTTTTGATTAGTTAATCACATAACATAAGGACTAATGATCCACAATTATAGGCATAATGGCCTCCTTGATTAAATCCTTGATCATAAAAACATGTTTCCAACTTAGCAAAAATGGTTTACACATGAGTTTGTGCCATTCCAAACTCAAATGGAAAATCTTTGTTACTTGGCTCATATATATCCTAACATTTGGCTCTACTTATTCTTTCATGTTGTCCCCCGACATGAACATGACTCATCAAAAACTAAGTTTACCTTCTGAATGGTTTGGCATATGTTGCCTCCTGAATCACTCGACAACCACTAAAATACTTGACAATGCTTATGTACACTCGACAACTATAAATGTCTCAATATATATTAAATTTATCCACTTCTTTGCTTAATAGCTTGACCTGTATGATAACTTTCATAGGACTTTGTGCTCATCCTTATCCTTCTTCAATTTTTATCAGTAGATCTTCATCATACTTTTCCAATCATAGATCTTGTAACAAACTTTGACTTTAGCATTCTAACTTCTCAAATAGTCTTTACTTTCACCAAAAGTCAGCCTCAGATTTCATCTTTATAAACATGGTCTTCCAACTATTACTTAGTGAACATAACAATTCACTCAGGAAATACATCACTTAGTTAACACTAAACTTACTTGGTTAATATCAATCTTTAATTTTCTTTGCCAACAACTCTATGACAACTATGGTTACTTAGAGAAAATTATCTTCTTTCTTTTAACTTGTTACTCGGTGTAGTTTGCATAGCTCATTACATTACAAAATTATATGATTGTAAAATAATCAAACCAACATTACATTTGTGGACATTATAGTCAGGTTTTTTTTATTGGTGACACACTCTTAATCAAATGGTTACCAGCTATTGAGCTTATCTTGTAGTTTAATATGTTAACCAAGTAATTCAAGTTCTACCGAGTTCTACAATTGCTACTGAGTTCTAGAAATAGTATTAAGTTCACACCGAGCAATATCTATTGAGTTGAAAAGAAAGCCAAGGATGACAACATTAGAAAGTAGATGAGGTAGCAATGGATTCTAAAATCTTCTGAGAATGCAAGTCTGAGCCATGAAGCACATGTCACTCAAGAATTGGGTGACTCAAGCATCTCTACTTGATCTCCCATAGGGATAACTAGAACTAAGACTCTGAAGTAGACATCTTACATCAATTCTAGTTAGCTAGAAGGAAAGATCAATATCAACATTCAAGATGAAAAAGGATCACTAGGTGTCTAAGGAAAATCTAGACCTTGTTGAACTAGGTCAGGTTGCAAGACCCTATTGAGCAAGTTCAAGATACACTAAATCACTATGTGGACATTGAGTTGTGAATGACTCTACTAGGCACTAAGATCAAACTAAGTGGAAGATAGTCTATCACCGAACAAGTGATCATACCAAGAATTTATGGCCATTGGAAAGTGAAAATTGTTAAAAGGAATGGAATCAAATTTCTTTATCACTGTGAATATTTGAAGAGCTATTTGCTGAGAGTGATTTCTGTGCTTCTAAGTGATCTGTACATTCTGTTGCTAAAGATTTTATTTTTTGATAAACCCTATTGAGCATGGCATCCTCCAGCAACAAAAGCAAGAAAGGTTTTGAGATGCTGGTTCAAGGAGTTTATTGGAAGACACTAGACTTCAAGTTGAGTTCAGCAATTGTAGAAACACTTGATCTATCTAGAGCTCAGTCATAGATTCCACCAAAGGTACTCTTTACTTGTTTATTCTTCTTTGTGAAATTTTTTTTCCCTTCAAAAGGTTCATTCATATGGAGAAAAGTTGTACCAATATTATATCAGATTAATGAGTATATAGTAGAAATGGGTGAGAACTTTGTCAATATCATGGATAATTTTTTTGATTTATTCAAGGAAAAGATGAATAATAGATTCACAATTCCTATGAAACTTGTAGAAGATTACAAGGATGATGTTGGTTTCGTGGTAAACTATGATAAGGTATTCATTCAAGCACTCAAACCTAGAGTTAAGCCTCTAAGCTATGAGGTCAACATTGATGACACCAAGGATATCATTGAGGCACTATTGAATTCACTTGTGGATCCCAAGGCTACATATATCAGTACTTATGATGAAGCCAAAGCTAGAATAGAATTTGAAATTAAGCTTCCTCAAGTAGTTAGCAAAGGAAAGAAGAGGATAGCAAAATTAAGGCAAGCAAGTTCTACTCTCCTATTGATAGAAGGAAAAGGAGATGATGTGGAAGAATATGATGCAAAAGATGAGGCAGAAGAAACTAAATCAAAAGAAGAAGATCCAATTAGGAAGAAAGGTAAGGTTATCATAACCAGACCTACCAAATCATTTACTACAGTATTCACTATGTAATGCCCCACCAAGGGATCCAAAGAATTAACCTAAAGTTTCACTAAGTTTGGTAACATTTTTTTTTTAAACATGAATGTAGAACCATTCATAACATAGTAGCAAAATCAATAAAAACATTCCACTGAAATTAAACATAAACATACATACATAATAGGCTACATTATTAAGGATCCCTTAACATTTTTGATTAGGTAAAACAAGTTTTACAGGGATCCTGAAACCCAAAGTTTTACAGCGAAAAGAGCTAAATAAAACAGTTTAAAAAAATAAAAAATTGCCTCAAAAGGCCAGAGATAAAATAAGGCCCAAAGCCAGTGACCAAAGGCCAGAGAGGAAGGGACAGGCGAGCAGGCTAGTGGTCGTCCGTGTCCATGGCTTGCAATATTTTTGTAGCATCATTGTCCTTCTAACTGCCCTCGCCCTCTTGAATCCTGGTAGGAGTGTTCATCTGGTTCCCCTAATTCGCCTAGTCACTAGCCTCTTTCTGAAGAACATCCTGATTGAATCTTTGCTCTATGTTCTGTTCCACATCCCTTTCAAGGCTAGTGGTAGTCAGATAGTCCCCCAGATTGACAATGTTCACATTCAAGGTGTGAAGGGTGTCCACTATCTGTTTGGTGATTATTTGGTGGACAGAATCTAGCCTTTGGACCTTCTGCTCAAGCTGGGTGAGCCTGTCATCATGATGGTCTCTGGAGACCTAATCTTTGTCTTTCTCTTGGTTGCCCACCTAGTCATTTCTTCCTCTGGCATCCTGGTCCTTATCAGTTCCCTGGTTTTTGGGTTGGTTGCTCCTATCCTTCAGAGCCTCAATTTCCTGAAAAAGCCACTTGATCGATCGAAAGTTGTCAATCAAACTGTTCTTTGCATTGTTCAAGAAGTTGAAGCTAGTTTCACACACATTGTCAGAGAGAACCAAAAGAGCAAGGTCAATGAGCTCATCGTACTGGGTTCTTTTGTCAAGGTCCTTCAGCACCTAGATTTTGGTAGGTTCTCTAACAATACCCAAACTGACTTTGTCCCCATAGAAGTTCCTCTAGGCCCTCCTCCTATTCTTTCTGATAACCTGCCCCCCTTTTTTGACCATGATTTCAATCATCTCCTTCAGGGGTGAAATGGGAACCTCTTGAGGTGAATTGGGTTGGGTGGGGCTGGTGGACACGTTAACAAGGTCGCTAGGATGTTCTTGGGGCAAGACCTGGTTTACTTTTCTTTTCTTGGGGTTATCCTTAGGGTCCATAGGGGTCACTGCCTCCTTGTCATTTTCTCTCCCCTTATCTTCTTCCATCTCATTATCCTTCCCCATCTCTGAATCCTCCTCCTTAGACTTTGTATCAGACTCCACTTCGTCATCACTGGCCTCTTTTACCTCCTTGAGATGAGGAGAGGGGGGGATTGGGGGAAGACATCTAGGGCTCGTCTTACTAGGGATGTAGGGATCACAGGTAGTAGGGGTAACTTTGCATGGGATGTCAATTTTCTCTGATTTCACTTCAAGCTCATCCTCAGAATTAGAACTGGCAGTGTCCTCTAAAGCATTGCCCGAAACCCCAATGGTTTTACCAATAGTGAAGGTTTTCAATAACTCATAAACCAGAAGTAGAAGACCCTCATGGAGGGCAGGGTTTTTAATAGGGCATTTCTTGAACCCCTTTATATTATTGGCCATGGAGGTGAAAATGTAAAATGGAAGATAAATTTTCAATTTGTGTCTAAAATGATTTAACAGAACAAAATGATGAGTCCTGATTCTATCAAACCTGGGGTTAAGAGTGACATATTCAATGATAATCCTGAGAACATACGTCCAGAACGTTTTGATGGAGTCAATGTCATAGAAGGTGTCAATCTTGACCAATTTTCTTTTCTCCTTATCATCCTTGACAAAGTCGTTGACAGTGTTGGCAGACATCTTCTTATCCCTGTAGAAATTCAAGCCATCCTGAGAAAGGCTAGTTACCTCCGCAATAAGACCCTCATTGATTTGGTGGGAAAATCCATCAATTTTGACCCTGCCATTTTGCCAGGAACCAACCATAGCTTTAGTGAATCCCGCATCAAAACCATGAAGCTTCTCCATGTATTTAGTTATACCACCCTTCTGGAGCTTTCTCCAGACCTTCCTCTTCTCTTTCCACCTCTCCACTTCGCCCCATGGCTCTCTTCTGATCCTGTCTCCCACCATTGCTGATTTTGGCTCAACTAACCCTAATCCACTAGCAATTTTACCAAATTCAGAGTAGCAGAAGGTGCTGAGAGCAAAAATGATTTTGCGCGAGTTAATGGGTTTATTTATGGCTTCCGTACGCTCGTGTCTTCCATACACATGATTATGAAATGGAGGTGGTTCTGCATAACTCCAAATAATTGCCTTTTTAAAATATGATTTAGCAAATCCTATCATCATTAAAGAGATGTTATGTTGGTGCTATGGATTTTCTCCTTTCGAATTAGCTCAGTCACCTTCAAGCCACAGCTGCTCAATCCTTGAGGCCAGGGCCAACTTAACAATGAACCTAGCAGCATTGGCTTCAACTAGATGATTGGTTTGGTGGCCAATAGGGGAAGAGATAGCAGCAATGCCACCTCTAGAACTGTTTCTTATGATTCCTCTGCATCCAGCTAGCCCTAGATTCCCCTTGGCTGCCCCATCGAAATTGGCTTTATGCAAGTTCTCAGGGGGAAACGACCAAATAGCCTCATGTCTTCTTTTGATGCTGTCTTCTTTCCTGGCTTTATTGTTCCCTCCAACCTTAATGTCTCCTTCTCTGGTTATGGCATAGTTCTTTGTCATTAGGCCTTCGATTTTCTCAACTATAATAACCCTAGGAGCTTCCCTATCTCTAAAAATTCTATTGTTGGGCTCCTTCCAAATTCCCCCAATAGAAGTGTGGGAGGATCCAGGAGCTCAATAGCTGAGATTTCAATCTTTGGTGGTGGCTTCTCCACTGACTAAAGAAATCTTGTATGCAAGCTAGAGGGCACCAATTGAAGTCCAGGTTAGTAGTTAAATGGCTCCACACCCTAGAGGAGAAGGGGCAATGGATGAACATATGATTAACCGTTTCCTGATCATGCTTACAGAGGCAGCATCTCTTAGGTAATATTTGGCCTCTCTTGTCTAAATTATCCTGGGTGAGGATTTTATCTTGTAAGAGGAGCTAGAAAAAAATGTTTATCTTAGGCATAAGCCCAGGGATTCATGCTTTGGCCCAAAAAGGTTTCTCCTCTTTGCTCACTAGGGATAGATAGCCAGAGGCCATAGAGTAAAGGCCCCCTGAAGAATCTCCCCAAACTAAAGAGTTGCCATTCTAGTTGGTGAAGATGGCATTCAAAGAGGACATTAAAGGCTTGAGGTCCTACGAAATATCAGCTAGATTGTGCCATTCATTACCATTTCTATAGTTCCTTACCATCAAACCGTATCTGCCAATACACTGATTAGCTCACCTCCCAAAAATGGGGTGATTAATGAGAGGTTCCTGACATAGCCAGCTATCCTACCAAAAAAGAATTTTGTCTCCCATTCCAACTTTCCATTTAGCCCTAGATTTTGCAAGGGGGAGGGCCTCCAAGATCCCATTTCAAATGTGGGATCCCTTAATTTTGAATCACATCTAATTAATCTATTCAGCTAACATCACATCCTCATGAAATAATAATGATACATCTAATGTACTTAAACAATATACAAATGTCCTTTTAGTAATTACATTTTAGATTGCTCAATCATCCACTGTACATGTCACAGGGTATGAAAGGCTTAAAAGAATATACATATGTGAAATAAAGTATATCATCATTCTAAATCTAATCCATGGTGCAACCAAGTAAAGGTAATCACATGTCATACATGATACATCATCATAAAAGATAACCATTTATCACAAACATAACTAAGTGCACGGTTCCTCCCAACCATAAATATCATCATTAGACCATCGTAGGTCCTAGCCATCCCTCTGTGCATAACATTCCAAATCACCGAAGAGATCATCGATATTATCAAATAGGAATGTCACTCCTAAAAACATACTACATCATATGCAGAAAGTGTTGGAATATTCAAATATGGAAAGGGTACATATGAGGGGGGGGTGAATCATAAGTATCACACTTTAGCCAATAAAACTTTTAGGTGGAAGTAAATTGCATACATGTAAATACATCAAATAAACATGAAGCTAAGACATGCATCAACAACACATAACACTGGAATTTGGTAACCCAGAAACCCTCCAGGAATAAGAAGGTAAAACTAGGGTGGGGATGATACCCACAAAAATTATTGCAGCAATATTGTTCAACCACTTGTGATGGTCTGCCCTGTTAAAGGCTTTACACTGTGTCAATAGTGACCTAGTTAAAGGATTTCAAACACTTAACATGAAATGTCACCCTATTAAAGGATTTAATCACCTAATTAAAGGATCTATGAAATAGCTGTTAAGCTAACCTATCACCATTGGATTTTCATTCTAATACAATTGCTAGAAAGTATTAGGTATATTGAACCTAATAGATTACAATCCTTGATTGTTGAATGCAGGCACCTGTTTCACTTTCTCTGGTCTTGATCCTTTGTGATCTGATAATCCTCACTTCTAAAAATAGATTTCCTCGTGCACCCTTGTATGTCCACTCATACGTCTTTACAATGAAATTTTGTCTTC
Source organism: Cupressus sempervirens (assembly GCA_028749045.1). NCBI lineage: Eukaryota > Viridiplantae > Streptophyta > Pinopsida > Cupressales > Cupressaceae > Cupressus > Cupressus sempervirens. The sequence goes on from CM053791.1 coordinate 827,253,939, forward strand.
CTTATAAAGACATTTGAGGATTTAGGGTTAGGTATGGATCTACGATCCATATTCAATCTCCATTTTCTGCTTATTATTTGCATTTCTTCTATTGGCTACATGCCTTTATCATTTTTCTTATTGGGTGCATGTAGATTGCATAGGAAAGATAAAAGATTCGATCTCATCATTAAATCCTTCGAGATTTTCCTTATGTCGGCTACAAAAATTGTTTGCATCATAGTTTGTGCAATTACAAACTCTTATGCTGATATTCTGAGTTACTCGGCTCCTAAAGCATTGCTGATGCTCGACACATGCTATTTCCTGGATAGCTCGGCACCTAAGAAAAACTGTATTACTTGGCACCTACTGTTACTCGGCACTTGTTAACACTCGACACTTGTTAACACTTGGCACTTGTTAACACTCAGCACTTGTTAACACTCGGCACTTGTTAACACTCGGCACTTACTCTTTGTTCGGCATTGTTTAGTAGAAAAATGGTTAAGTGTATTGACACTCAGTTTTCAAAATTATTCTTTAAACTAACAATCTCCCCCTTTGACATGAGTGGAAAAAACACTTAACTAAGATCCTTATGACTCCTTGTTAGTTGATCCTGTATGTACACTCAGTGATTTCTGTCATGTTTCTACATTCTGACTAATCAAAATTTGCTATCTCAAAATTTGCTCCCAAAATTTTCTATCTCCCCCTTTTATCATACTTATCATTTAATTCCTTTACTTAACTCCCCCATACTTAATCTCTTCTTATCACTCCCCCATACTTATTCTCCCCCTTTTTGACACTTATGTCAAGGGTCTTACAAGGAAATGCCATACTTGGCCAAAAATGTACTATTTACTTCAAGGAGTACCTTCAAAGCTACATCCCAATTTTCTAGTGCGACATCCAATGACTTATGCTGGATGGCAATCTCTGCTGCTAGGTGTACAAGTCCATCAGATGAAGAAAGATTGGGGTCTTTCTTGAGGACTGTCTCCGCATTTATCTGCTCCTTGTGAAGTAGTTCCAAATGAGGAGTTATTGAGGATTGAATTTGCATCAATTTAGCTTTTGTGGTTGCCTCCTCTGCTGCTAAGGCAGCTAACTCTCTTTGTGTGTGAAGCGATTGGTAAAAATGCTTCTCACTCTGAGCTGGATTTGTGGGGAGTTGCATGCTAGAAATCTTCAAATTGTTCTCCAAGCTCAGTATTTTCTAGCTAGTGTCCTGTGTGAATGTGGAAAAATCACACAACTTGTTGTACAGGGAAAATATGTTTCCTAGTACAGTTTTAACTGTTTTAATTTTCTTTGCTAGTTCTTCTTGTGACAGTGCTATATCACCGGATATTTTATTATTTACCTTACCTTGGAACTTCCTTTCTGACCATTCAAGCAATCTGGCATTTGTTTCCTGGTCTTCACTAGTCACCTGGTCAACTATATCAGATAGTTGCTCTATAATTGGTCTTGACTCATCTGGAGACTGTAAGCAGAAAGCTTCGTTGAATATGTCTTTGATTTTATTCAAGGTAAGCTTATGCTTGTGTTCTTTTCTTAATGCTTCTTGTCTCCTTCTTCTGTCCAATGCACTCTGAATTTCATTGATCTTCTCTTCAGTGAGAGTGCTAGATACATAATATGGGATCTTTATTTCTTCATCAAGCTCAAGAACTCCATAGTGAAATTTCTTGACTACCTTTGATGAGCTCGAGCCTAGTGTCCTGATTTGTAGTTGTAACCCATCTGTGCTAGGCTACTGAAGAGTCTGTGTTGGAGTACCAAATTTTGGTAATGCAACCAGTGTTTGTATTGCAGACTCCTCCTTCTTCTTTGTCTCATCTTTTTCTTCAGCTTGAGTATCCCCTTTATGATCGCTAGGTGGGGTTGAACTTGTTGGTTGTTCAGATGTTTCTTTTATTTCCCTTGCTGTTGTACTTGGCATTTGAAGTGTATAAGTGACTACACTTGGTGGAGGTGGTGGTGGAAGAAATAGAATACCAGTAGTTTTTATGGTCGAGGGTGGCACTTGTGCTTTTACCTTCACTATCTTTGTTTTAACTTCTGGATTCTATAATTCATCAACATTGACCAATACAGGATTTGAACTTAATTTTGCTACTAGTGATGATTGGTCAAGGATTTCTAAATCCTCTACAGTTAATGGATTGATGTTTGGATTTGAAGTGTCTGTAACATCTTTTATTTTTATAATATCTGCAGGTGTGATGGTGGCATGAGGAGGACTAGGAGGAGATACCTGTGTGTCTTGCATACGTTGATCTTGTAGCCCAGCTATATCTTTCTCTTCCTCTTTCTCCTCTGTATGTGCCTTTTCTTCCTTTTCTTCTTCACTTTTCTTCTCCACTTGTTCCTTCTCTTTTTCCTTGGTTCCTGACATCTTCTTTTCTCTTATCTTCACACTTGACTCTGCCTTATATTCTTCATTATACACATCTTCTATTTTTTTGTAAACTATTTTCCACAATCTTGTGGATTTTGTAACTACCTCTTCAATTTTATTATGTAATATGCTGAATACTCTATGCTTGGGAGTGAATCTATTATTATGCCTTTTTACTGCATTTGTTACTTGATCTCTAGTCAAATCAAGCAACAATCTAGCTAATGTTGACTCCCTTATCTCCTTTTCCATTTGTAAACAAAAATGCCATTTATCCTCTACAATTTTATACAATTCTTTCGGCATTGATTCATCTAATTCTAGAGGTGTGTGCTTATATTCAGCCATCATAGCATACACAGATTCCTCTAATTTATTTTTCTCTTCTTTGGTGAGCTTAGAAAAATTCAGGTTCTTTAAACCTTTCAAATAATCATTCCTAATTTTTGAACATAATTTATCAATAGCAGTCTGAGGTTTGTGTCTTACCACTTGAAATTGACTGTTGTTCTCTGACTCTGTCTTCTCCTCATCTATTTTAGCCTGGGCAATAAAATTTCTTTTCTTAGACTCGGCAACAGTCTTCTTTGAGTCTTTCTTCTTTCCTTTTGCCTCCTCTTGGGCTTTTTGTGCTGCAGCCCTTGTGGTAGGTCTCTTTGGTGCAGGAGCAGCTACTTTCTTTCCCTTGGATTGAGTAGCAGGAGGAGTTGTGGCTTTTCTTTTAACTTGTGCTTCCTCGGCTTCCTCTTCCTTAGCACTTTCCTCTTTATCTTCTCCTAACCCTTGAGTTAGACCTTGAGGTTTATCTCCCTCTTCTTCAATGTCTTATCCTTCCTCTTTTGTTGTTCCTTCTTCTTCAACACCAAATTTTCTCTTGATTTGTCTCACCATTTTTTCTTTCTTCTTTACTGTAGAAGCAGTCTTCAAATCTATTATCACCCTTGATTTAACAATGTCATAGGTTCCAAAATCTTTTGCATTTTTATTAGCTTCTTTTGCAAGGAGGGTTGTTATCGCTGCAGAAGCTTGATCAATATCAAGTTCATAACCTAGTGGCCTAAGCCATCTTACTCTAGGTATAACTGCTTGTATATAGGTATAATCTATATCTACAAGAAAACAAATGTCCTTTTCATATTTCTCAGTCAATGAGACTGGAATCCTCATTCTTTGTTTCATGGACTTTTTGAAGTCCTCAAAGTAACTAGTCATTTGGCCATCAAAATTTTCACCCATCTATTCAATGTATCCATTGTTTGTTCAACAATTATTTTTTCTAAACTCCATCTTACCTTACCCACAGAAGGGAATTCTTTCATCAGATAGAAAAATATGCACACCAAAACTTATCCAAATTTGCACTGAGCTCCCTTGCTCTTCCTTATAGCTCCCAAATTTTCATTAATCTGTTGAAACATGAGCTCCGCTAAATCATAAGTGTGATCCTTTTTAATTATCTTGTATGCAACATCAACTGCTATACAAGGTACACTGTTTAACCTGCTTGATTGATAGAATTTGTGTGAAATTATTCTCACAGGAAAATCTAGTAGGGGATCTGTGACTGTCTCAATAGTCATTCCTCTATTATTCCATTTAGCGCCTGTGTTTTTCTCTATTACTTCCCTTTTGTCACTTCGTAGGGTCTTTGGCCGATCTAGGGTTGGAATACCAATAACCCTATGAATAGTTTTCGTGGTGAATTTTACTGGCCCTGACTCTAACCAAAAAGCTCCATCGTGTATTCTACTCAAAACTATCCTACCCATTCAGTTTTGAAAATAATAAAAAATTCTAGGGTTTTGGTTAATCCTTTTCTTTCTATTATTGAGAACTCATCTTTTAGTCTTTTGTTCTCACATAGCTTGTCATATGCATTATAGATCTCTAAATCTCCTATGGCTCCAATTTTGCAGTTATAACATCTGTGAACATCTTGGACCATAACAACTTTATCCGAAATAAATGATAATGCACTTGCAGGATCATTCTTGTATGCTACTTCTGGAATGGGCTTGAATTTAGGTTATTTAACTTCATTGCTGACCAGCTGTATCTCATGACTCTCTCTACCCTTAATGGTTCTTGACCCAGATGCCATTGTTTGCCAAACTAGGGTTTACGATTCAAACAAGTTTATAAATTCTATGTAGCTCGACACTTAAGTAAAATACCTCAAATCGATGAAACTTGTCTTGAATCGCTGTTGAAATCTTCACAAATGGCTTCTGAGCTGACCTTTATCTTCTCCACTCTTCTCGGCTTTGCTTCTCGTATGAATGGTGGGAAAATGATCGAAAATAAAATTTATGTACCCTTCAAAATAGAGTAATTAATGCTTAGTGTGCTGACAACTGTCTACTCGGCACCTGAAGGGTTTCAACATGACTCAGCACCCATTGTGTTTCACTTTGCTTGGCTCCTATTGATATTTCACAGCTCAGCATCATCTATCAACTCGGTCATTGTTAGCAACTCAGCACCTGAAGAAAACTTTGACAGATCTTGCAAAATTCTTAATTTTGACTTAGCATCTTTGCTTATGCTGATTTCTTCTTTGCAGTTCTTCTATGTCTTGGGATTGATGTATGATGTAATCTTGGTTTATCAATCCCACACACTTATTCTTGCTTAATTTGATGAAGTGTGATCACTTGACCTATTAGGTGAAGTGATCTCTACACTTGATGTACTATACTCATCCTTCTTCTTCCATGTCTTATTCATTTCACTTCTGATATGTCCAACATCTATCTTTGCCTTTCCATTGCTGAACTCAGATCTTGATGTCTTTGACCTTGTTGGGCAATTCCTGTAACATGACCAGTTTTTAAGCAACTGAAACATGTAGTTTAATTCAACCATATTTTGGAGTTCCCTCTAAAATGTGTTCTTATACAATTCTGGGGTGTATGTCCATATTCTTGACAATAGTGACAACTGTACCTGGTGTTGTAATCCCAAAATTCATGGTTTGATGTCTTTGCTAGTTGATTTAATGTCCACATAGGCTTTGATCTACATTCAAAAGCTCTATGTCCATATTTTTTGCAATTATGACAATGTCTATCAAATCTCTGAGTCCTTGTGACATTGGATCTGCAATTTTGTGCCATATGTCCTTGCATGTTGCACTTGTGATAGAAACTCTTATTTTTGGGTGCGTTTGATTGATTGAATCTTCTACTCCTACACACATTAGTTGTATGCCCCTTCTTATTACAATAATGACAAGTGGGTTTTGAATTCTTACCTTTGTCTCTTCTTTGTTCAACATGCTTTGATGATTCTCCAACTTCGGTGCTATTGTATCCAAGTCCTGATGTATCATGGGTTGATCTTGGGGATTTTAGTAATTGCTCAAACTATTTGATGGCTTCACTTGACATGTTGAGATTCTCTGCCACCTCTTTTTCTCTGTTCAATTCATTCTGCATTTGTTCATTTTGCATCTTCAAAGTAGAGATCTCAATATCTTTCACATTGAGTTCATGATGAAGGTTCATCATTTGGGCAAGTGTATCCATCTGCATGTTTGAGATCCTTGTTAATTTAGTACATTTTTCTTCAAGTCTGTTTGCAAGATTTCTTTTGTCATTTTCCATCATGACCTTATCATCAACTACTCTTTTCTTTTGTTTAGTAATTTCACACATCATTATGGCCTGTGATTCATATTCCATCTTGAGAGATCTTATCTCCTCTGTTTGAGCTTTTTTTTTCTCCATCAGTTATGCTATTGCTGCATCAAACTCTTTAGTGTCTCTGTTGGAAAATATGTTGGTGGTATCAATCTCTTTGTAGTTTACCTCATTTTCGGCTATGGCTAGATCCTTCCTTTTTTTTAATGAATTTCTCAACTTGTTTCTAAATTCTTTCAAGATATGCAGAGAAAGTTGCACATCTATCACCTGATTTTCAATGATCTTTCCAAGTTTGAAAGCTTCCATCTTTAGATCTTTTCCTCCAAGCTGTTAGACTTTTCCTTGTGAGAACCTGGATTTTCTCTGATACCAATTGTTGGAATATTCAAATATGGAAAGAGTACTTATGAGAGGGGGGGGTAAATCATAAGTATCACACTTTAGCCAATAAAAATTTTAGGTGGAAGTAAATTGCATACATGTAAATACATCAAATAAAAATGAAACTAAGACATGCATCAACAACACATAAAATTGGAATTTGGTAACCTAGAAACCCTCCAGGAATAAGAAGGTAAAACTGGGGTGGGGATGATACCCACAAAAATTACTGCAGCAATCTTGTTCAACCACTTTTGATGGTCTACCATGTTAAAGGCCTGCCCTGTTAAAGGCTTTACACTGTGTCAATAGTGACCTGGTTAAAGGATTTCAAACACTTAACATGAAGTGTCACCCTATTAAAGGATTTAATCACCTAATTAAAGGATCTATGAAATAGCTATTAAGCTAACCTATCACCATAGGATTTTCATTCTAATACAATTGCTAGAAAGTATTAAGTATATTGAAGCTGATAGATTACAATCCTTGATTGTTGAATGCAGGCACCTATTTCACTTGCTCTGATCTTGATCCTTTTGTGATCTGATAATCCTCACTTCTAAAAATAGATTTCCTTGTGCACCCTTGTATGTCCACTCATACGTCTTTACAATGAAATTTTGTCTTCCTTATAAAGACATTTGAGGATTTAGGGTTAGGTATGAATCTACGATCCATATTCAATCTCGATTTTATGCTTATTATTTGCATTTCTTCTATTGGTTGCATGCCTTTATCATTTTTCTTATTGGCTGCATGTAGATTGCATAGGAAAGATAAAAGATTCAATCTCATCATTAAATCCTTCGATATTTTCCTTATGTCGGCTGCAAAAACTTTTTGCATCATAGTTTGTGCAATTACAAACTCTTATACTGATATTCTTAGTTACTCGGCTCCTGAAGCATTGCTGATGCTCGACACATGTTGTTTCCTGGATAGCTTGGCACGTAAGCAAAACTATATCACTCGGCACCTACTATTACTCAACACTTGTTAACACTTGACACTTGTTAACACTCGGCACTTGTTAACACTCGACACTTACTCTTTGTTCGACATTGTTTAGTAGAAAAATGGTTAAGTGTATTGACACTTAGTTGTCAAAATTATTCTTTAAACTAACAGAAAGTAATCTAACATGCAAAATAAAGCATAAGATAACATCATCTAACATATGCAAATCATCAATGTAAGGATACATGTCCACCATCATAATCCATGAACAGAATGAAGATAGCCACGGTGTCTCAAACAAATCTCAAATGATAAGAGTGGAAAAGCACTACCACCCGACCGCGTGGAACCTAAGTGGTCCACTCCCATCGCACTAAGGAAATAATCTCAAGTCCCAAATAGGATATCAAATCACATAGCACAAATATTCTTTAAATCTAGGAATCCTAAAATTATACTAAGTCAAAGGTTGCAACACAAAACCAACATCTAATCCCAGAGGCACACAAAGACACGTAGGAAACCTAATATGCAAGCAGGAAAGTGTCATTGCACGGATCGCTAGAGTTACCCTGGTAGTCTCTCAATAGACTCCAACCCCCTAGTGATCCCTATGTGGCCACTAGTATCCTCTCATACAGATGAGGCATACTACGAAATGCAAGGTCACAACGAAGCATTCTCTCTACTCCCATCCTAGTCTGTACTAGCACTCAAAGCATGGGTAAGAACAAACAATTATCTTTTTAGGTTCATATAAGTCAGTATTAGGTGTGAATGTTTTCACTTATTAAGAAAACTTACAATGAGTTACCCTGGTAGCCTCTTAGGGCCCCGACCCCCATTGCAAGCCACTTTCCTTCACTACAAGTAGATAACCTACCCTAAGCTCATGGTTTCATAAATCACAAAATACCAAAAGATAATCCACAATATAATCATCAAATCTCCATGAGAAAAAGAAAAGCATCCATTGATAATCATGACCACAATAGTTCTCTATTGGCAACTGAAGGTATCCCTGATAATCACAATAATCATTGGTTCTTAACAAGAAACCAAAAAGTATCTCAAAGTAATACTGATCAAAGACTCCAAAATGGTTGAGTCAAACATGTCACAACATGACATCATCAAGATCAGATAAACAAGTCAATCCCTTCAAGTAACTAGAAAATAATCCAATACAACGGATCGATAACTCATAAAAAGGTTACATATATCATAGCTTACACAACAAGACTGAAGACAATATCAATCAGCATGCCATCACATAACCATGGTTGAGTTTAAAAGATTGAGTTCAAAAGACATCATCATGACATCACAATCATAATCCCTTGAGCCTCTGGTAGACGTCCTATAACTGGTCAACACTAGTCAACCCAAAAACCCAAAACAAGTAGCATAGAGAAAACACAATACAAGCACATGTTTTGGTTTACTAAAATTACATAGTTGAATAAAGTGTAGAGGTCTCAGTTTTCGTTTTCAAATTTAGATTTCAAGTCAATTAATTAAATTAAATCTATATTATTAGACTATAATATTACAAAATAATTTATTATTAAAAGAAATGATCTATTAATACAAAACTTTTATCAAATATAATAATTATTAATTATCAAAAACATATATACATATTTACATATATATGTATACATATATATATATACATACATATATATATATACATACATATATATATATATATATATATATATATATATATATATATATATACATATATACATACATATATATGTATGCATACATACATACATACATACATACATACATATATATGATCATAAACATTTAATAGTAATAGTGTTTTAAAACATCATAAAAATCACAATGTAAAAAGCAATTTTCGCAACCCGCATATCATAGAACAAACATTGTATATATAATTTCGTGGTCATGGTATAGAGTACCTACATCACAGGTATTGTGACAACAATGATCCCTTGGCAGGGTGTTACACACTAGAAGAGCATCTAGATCAAGAAAGAAATTAAAATTACCTGAAGAAGAAGCAAAGAATATTATTTTCAAAAAACCTCCACCTACATTTCAAGAAAAATTAAAGTAGATTGATGCAGGAGCTGGCATGGCAAACTTTAAATCTCTTAGATATGAGACTAGGAATGTAGATGAGAAGAAGCAAGTTGAAGACATGATTATGTCCAAGTTTGGTAATTGGAAATATTCACCTAATCAACTTGTACAAAAAATTCCCAATTAACTAATGGAAAGAATCAAGCCTAGATGGGAAAATGCTAAGAAGACTATAAAAGATGTATTTGAATAGACTCTAAGGTAGCTCATGTTGAGTCTTAATAAGAAAGAAGTAAAAGAGTCCATGAAGAGAAATGAAGAAAAAAATTGAAAGTTGACACTTGCATGATATTGGCTAATGACATTGAACATGTGTTGAAGAAAACTACTACTACTTGGAAAAATATCTACAATCTTCATCAAAAGAGTGATTTTGTTGTTCATGTTAGTGATAAAGATGATGATGAAGATGAAAAGGATGAATATAAAAATAATGATGAGGAAGATGTAGAAATAGATGATATTAATCTAGATGATGAGGATAAAGAATAGGAAGCTACTGAGGAGAATCTCCCTGAGATTCAGAGCATTAAGGAAATTGACCTAGAGAAGATTGCAGTAGTGGTTATGACCTAATTTTCTCACTCTCTGAGAAAAGCTTTAAATTTGTTAAGCTCATAGAAATATTCTACCAAGTTAGTTGTGGCAACCACTACAATTCCAAGCACCCAACTAATATTTTTACCTATCTAGCTAAGTACTATATTGACTAAAATGATTAGCACTTCATCTACTGAGCAACTAGTGCTTCCTCCTTCATCAGATTTGGCTATGCAACAACTAGCTATTTCTACTATTAGTAAAATATCTACTTTTGTTGATAAACCTTCTATTTCTACTATTATTACAATCCTAAGTGTGGAAATAGTTAGTGCAAAGATAGTTGAGAGGAAGCCTCAACCAAGTACCAAAGTTACAAGCAAAGGCAAAGACAAAGAAGAAGATATTGATCTTGATAAGGATATAGTTATCCCAAATTAGGATATCTCTACTCTCAATCCTAATAAAATTCACATATTATGTGAACTATTTTAGAAGAAAGATAAGCAATAGAGGCTTAGAGAGGAGAAAAGTAGAGAAAACCAAGTGCTAGAAGATGCAAAGAACATACTTGTAGATGCACTCAGTACCGAGGTTGATAGTATTCAACCTATTGTGATGTGGACCCTAATCAGACTCAAAGGTTTATTTGGTGTGGTTTCCATCTAGATTATTTCTATGGGGGTTTGGGGGCCATCCCCCCGAGATGGGGTCAAGGTGTAGCACCCCAATTGTGCTCCCTATTGTAGTACATGGTGGTGTTGAGGGGCAATGCCCTTGCAATGTTTTTCGAGGGTAGCACCTTCGAAGCCAAAAAATGACCTTATATTGTAAAAGGTGTTGCCTACTATTTTTCCATTATTATAAACCTAATTTTTTAATTGGAAAAAAACTTGTATAAAAAGGCTTAGGGTTAGGGATTTTTAGAGTTTTAGGTGACTCTACAAGACCCCCAGGATCAAATGAAAGACCAAGATAACTTCCACAAGAGATTGACAAGAAAATTTCATGAAGATGCAAGAATGCTATTATATATAATCAACTTGATTAACATCTAATGGATTGATTTGAAATGTACATAATAGGCCTCCTTATATAGGAGAGGCAATAAGAGACAATGATAAGAAGAAGATAAGCTATCACCCACACAAGGTGGAATCACATGTATGCCAAACGTGGACCATCCTCCATTATGCAATGAAGTATGTGCAATGATGAGGATGATAATATGATAAGTGCACTAAAGGTGGAATGAGATAACAACTATGACCACCTAGAGTGGAATTCTCCTACACCATGCGTTTAATTGAGGTGCAAACTCCTAAGTTTCTCAATCAGAACTAAGTGTCCCAATCACAAACTACTATGAATGAATTATCCTAAGTAAGCTTAATTAAGTGTAATTAGTGAATATTTAATTACATCAACACCCCCCCTTAAGTGCAACTTAGGGGAATGCACTTAAACTCACAATGCAAGATAGGTCTTGGCCACTAGGCCATTTTAGGTACCCATGGACAATATGCAATGCAATACATGAAATATAATCTCTCATAAATTGGAGAAAGGGAGAAAACATCATGGGAAAAACCCTCCTCGAAAGAGAGATGAAAAAAATATGCATGGATGGATGGAGTACTCAAGAGCCCCCAAAAATTGCATACATCATGTATATACAAAGAATGATCCCCCCATAGGAAGGAAATAAGGAGACATGGTATCCCCCCCATAATGAAGAAGCTCCAATGTAGATGAAGAGTACCTACAAGCAAAATATAATTCAATGCCTACAAGAAACATGTCTCTCCTTAGGAATAGATAAATACATCAAAAGATGAACAAGCCACTCCATGTAAAAAGTGAGGAAGGAGGAAGAATTTTTCCATGTATGCATCTTTAAAGACTGAATAGGTGTCTCTAAGCTCAAATATTTTTTCACACCATCAAGATGACCTATGAGATGTGAAAAATCAAGAGAACATGAAGAGTTGGGAAATCCAATCTCCAAAGAAGATGAAGAAGTATCTTGAAGAGAAAATCCCTTAGATGTATTAACCAAGTCTGCATTATGAGACTCATCTGAAAGAGCATCCAGGAATTCATCCCACACTACAAGATCTAAAGCATAAAGATCATCCTGTTGAATAGTAGAACTCATGTCTGAAGAAGCAGGACGTGGAGGAGTAGGAAGTTCAACACTTGTCTTAAGAACAAAATGATTCAAGTATCCAATGTTCTCCTCACATGAATTATTCACCCTTGATAAAGGGTTAGGTACATCATGAATATCATCATCATTATCAAAAAAATGTGCAAAAGAATACAATCATGATGTATGATCAATGACTCCCATAGTTATGACATCTCTAGCCTCCATGTCCCTAATATAGACATAATCAGGAGTGAACTCAAAAATTTTACCTTGTGCCTCATGAGTAATTTGGTAAATGGAAAGGAGATTAGTGGTCAAGCATGGTACACAAACAACATCATTAAATTTACCTTCTACCATAGGAATAGAATATTTCCCACAAACCTTCATGTATGTATTATTACCCATCAATATAGGTGGAGAAGTACATGGTTCAATAGAATAAAACATATCCATAGAAGATGCCATATGACATGATGCACTTGAATCAAGAAGTCATTTACCTTGCTCAATGTAAGAATTTACCTGAGTAAGTGCGATGATTGGAGGATAAGGCTACAATGGTGTAGCATGCAAAATTATGTTGTAGACAACATGTGCTAAAATGGTAGTGAAAATAATTATGTTATCTACATGACAACTCGGTGAATGATGCAAACTCTAGTGTTGTAGACACCATGTGTTGAATTAGAGTTGTGTACTTCTGTGTTATCAACATGACAACTCATGAGAGTACACAAACTCCTAAGTGTCTCACCTAAATAAATAATAAAAAAATAATGCATTAACCCTAGTAAACTAAAGTAGAGTGTAAATAGTAAATACTTATTTACACCAACACTCAGGATGTGTGGAAGCAATGAGTTCTTGTCCTTTGCCTCTGGATGATGATACAGATATAGATGTAGAAGTTTCCTGATGTGTAGAAGGAGAAGACACTGATGAGGGTAGCTGGATATTGTTCTTTTGAAGAATACGAGTGAGCTCATCAATCTTCTTATGGAAACATTTATGTTCATCATGTCCTAAATTTTTGCAATAAGCACATTTATCTCTCTTTTTTCTAGATGTTTCCTCTCTTGAAGAGGACTTGGATTCAATATTATGTTGTGAAGGGGAGTCATCATATTTTTCATGTTGCTTAGGATCCTTGTGTTGTTTGTTTCCCTTTCCTTTGGGAGCCTTTGGAGTGGAGTCATTTGCAACCAATGCTTGATGCTTTGAAGGCTTCAATTGACTCATGTGTGTTAACTTTTATTGTTCCCTTGTGAGTTGAGCCACAAATTCATCAAGAGAAGGAATTTTGTATACCCTACCAAGAGCATCCTTAGTAGCATAGAATGTGGAAACAAAGATTGAATATTCAAGACCTAACTTGGAAAGAATAGATAATATCAATTGCTCATCATCTTTAGTAATGCCACAATTAGAAAGCTCCAATCTAATAAAATTGAACTTAGAGAAAAAGTCTTGAATATTGTCAAAATCACATGGACTTAGACCTATAAGCTCATTCTCCAATTTGAATTTCCTTATTCTATCAGCTTTACCAAAGATTCCTTCCAATGTAGTCCATGCATCATGAGGATGTGTGCAGGATGCAATATAATATAGAAAATAATTAGAGATTGTAGATCTAAGAGAGCCAAGTGCTTTATCCCTTCTATCAAACCATTTTCTTCTTCCTGCAACATCTATAGCTGGTTCTAGATCCTATCCAAGAATCATTCTAAGCAATCCAATACTCATCAACTGATTAGAAACTGCTTGTTTCCATTCATGATAGTTATATGGAGTGAGTAATGGAACTTTTGAAAAATCCATAATGAATCAAAGAATGACTGAAATCAATTGATAACTCCTTCAAATTATTGATTCAATTAAGAAAATTAAAATCCAAGTATACACCAAGTGCAAATATAGCCAAAGAAGACCTATTTTTGAAAGTGATATGTCCACTGCAAATCACTGAAATCTGATTATAGATCTAGAAAGTATAGGAAAAATCATACACTTCCAAAAAAAATTACACTTGAAAATGTTACCGAATGTGCCCAAACCAAGCCTTGAAATTTGCAAAAAATGGGATTTGCAATTTTTAGAAAAATTCAGAGGCAGAGATCCAAAATCACCTGCGCTACTATGTAGATCATGAAATTCTACCCCAAAACAAAAAAATTTCTCATAAAGGAGTCTGTATGAGGGAGATATCATCGTTTGAAAATCGCCTCTGAAATTATTTTTTCTGAATCGCTGCCACTGTACCTTCAAAAATCAAATGGCTGTAGATTTGGCATCAAATGTCCAATTTGGATGAAACAAAATTTGATTTAGGGATTTTTGAACCTCCTCTATATGATGCCAACATTTGATTTGCACTGGCAAGCTCCAATTTTCACCTGCAATAGAAGGTCACAAAATAAGACTCCCAAAATCTCCTCCATATTGTGATGTCCAAATTACCAAATGCTGCATTGACAATGAGTCAAGCCAAGATTGCACTTTTTGAGAAGAATTCTTCACACCATGAGAGCTCAATACCATCTTAGAGTTTTTAGGTGACTCTACAACACCCTCAAGATCAAATGAAAGACCAAGATAACTTCCACAAGAGATTGGCAAGACAATTGCATGAAGATGCAAGAATGACATTATTGATAATGGACTTGATTAACATCCAATGGATTGATTTGAAATGTACATAATAGGCCTCCTTATATAGGAAAGGTGATAAGAGACAATGATAAGGAGAAGATAAGCTATCACCCACACAAGGTGGAATCACATGTCCACCAAAGGTGGATCATCCTCCACCTTAGGGCAGAATTCACCCAAGACCAAGGAACTCAAACACAAACACAATAGTAGACCAAAGAGAGAGTATGATCAGAATGATGATATATTCATTCAATATGTCATATGAAATTACAGTAGGATTGCCTATATATAAAGGCCTCTCAAGAGCTTCTAGAATGCATAGAAGTTAGCAACATGATAAGTCATACAACCAGGCACATGTCCACCAGATATGGGTTTTCCTCCATTAAGAACGAGAGTAAGTGCGATGATGAGAGGGTAAGCCTACAATGGTGTAGCGTGAAAATTTATGTTGTTGACAATATGTGCTAAAAAGGGAGTGCAAATAACTATGTTGTCTACATGGCAACTTAGTGAATGATGCAAACTCCAGTGTTGTAGACACCATGTGTTGAATTAGAGTTGCATACTTCTGTGTTGTCAACATGACAACTCATGAGAGTACAAAAACTCCTAAGTGTCTCACCTAAATAAATAATTAAATAATGCAATATAATAAAATAATACATTAATCTAAGTAAACTTAAGTAGAGTGTAAATAGTAAATACTTATTTACACCAACACCCCCCCTTAAGTGTAGCTTAGGGGAATGTGCTTAAGTTCACAAAATCTAGGATGCAATACATGATGGGTCCTGAATACTAGGCCATGTTAGGTACCCATGTACATAATAAAATGCAATCTCTCATAAAGCAGAGAAAGAGAGAAAACCTCATGGGAAAAACCCTCCCCCAAAAAGAGAGATGAAAAAACTAGATGCATGGATGGATGGAGTAATCAAGCCCCCCCCCCCCTCCATTATGATATACATCAAGTAAATACAATAGAGAAATGTGAGAAGAGGAAGAGATATATGATAGGCTCCCCCCACCACCAAAGAAGAATGTCAACCAGTGACTGCTCTGATGTAGAAGTTGATTCAAAACTGTAGAATAGTGTTCCTCCCCTTTGGAAGAAACAATACCCTCAGTACAAATGAGATGCTTCCACTGTGTGTGGAAAGAATCTCAATAATCATTGATGCCTCTAAAACCTATTCAACTATCGCAGTGAAGGATGAATGTAGAACCTATCCCAAAGAATGTACTGTCTCTTCAACTAATAAAGAGACCTCTTGCAACTTTTGTACATAAGTATCCACAATCACATCAACTTGTAAAGATCGATCATGTAGAGAACGGACATGAGGGTCAAAGTGAGCCCTCGCAACAACTATAGAAGGATCTTCTACCCAAATCTACTATGTGTGACTCCTCTAATGCTAGAGCTAGAAGATTGGGTGTACCTTGCTTTTCTAGACCTATCACTGTGGCATGTACATGGACTATACTAATGATGTGACCTCTTGTTGTAACTATTGATAGAACCCCACATGTTTGAATTTGTTGAAGCACTATCAGTGGTGTCACTATCAATTTTCACATAGTATAATGTGTAGAGAGGATTAGAGGATAAGTTGGGTGAAATTTCCTCAAAGTGTACATCCTTCTCCACAAAGATCTCACGTGGCTCAGGATCCATAAGTCTGTATGCCTTCAGACTGTCTTCATATTCGATGAAAGTACAAGGCCAAGATGATGGTGCCTTGCATCCCCCAAAAGATATGTTTGCCCATGTTGGACAACCAAAAACTTTGAAGTGTGTCACAATTGGTTTTCTACCACACCATACCTCAAAAGGTGTTTTTCTATCTAAGGTAGGATGAGGAGACCTATTAAGTATGTGATTGGCACTGCTGATTGCTTCAAATTCAAGTGATGGATCTAGAGACTTGGCTTGTATCATGCAACTTGCCATAGACTTAAGAGTTTAGATCCTCAGTGCTGCAACATTTTTCTTGTGCGGACTGAATACTGGTGGATTCTGAAGCTCAATTCCCTCAAGTTTGCATAAGTCTTTAAGTCTTTTGTTCACGTATCTGCTTTCATTGTCCATCCTTAGAACTTTGATGGATTTCCTTGATTTATGTTCAACATGAGTCTTGAAGGCTAGAAACTTGTCCAACACTTCATTCTTGTTATTAAGAAAGTAGACCCAAGTATACCTTGAAAAGTCATCAATGAAAGTAAGTATATAGTGACCCTGGTTAATTGATGTCACTACAAAAGAACTTGCTAAAACCATGTGAACCATCTATAGAACACCTTATGTTCTTGAAGACTTCCCTCTCTGTAACTTCCCTTCTAGATGCATATCCACTAAATCTGTTGAAAATTCACTATGGGAAAAGTTAATTACAGGTAGACCTTTGACCATTTTGTATGTGCAAAGTTGTTAAAGGTAGCGAAAGGCAAGATGACCAAATCGTACATGCCATAATTTAATGTTTGAATTTGATTGAGATAACAAGGCCTATGAAGGAGACTTGGGCACAAAATGGGAGAAAGAGTATAACCTTTTTTCATGATTAACTTTCCCCACTGCAACCAACAAGTCATCTTTAAGACTATACACCTATATTGAGTCTGGAAGGAACTGAACTCTATGTTCATCTCCAAGGTGAGTGATTTGGTAAATCAAGAGGAGATTATAACTTAGGTTTGGAACATAGAGAACATCTTAAAAGTCTCCATTTTCCATCTCCACATTTCCTTTCCCTTCAACTTCCATTTTGGTATCATCTCCCACAAAGATGTGTAGTACCTTTGACTACTTCATTGAAGAAAAATCCTCCTTTGAAGAACCCATATGATATGAGGCACCAGAGTCAAGGATCCATTCCTTTGAAGAGTTTGAATTTTCCATGAGTGCTTACCCTTTGCCCTTTGAATCTAAAGAAGATCCTTTCTCCTTGTAAGCATTAGGCAATGGAACATTATGTTTCTTCATGATTTTGGTCAACTCATCAATCTTCTTATGATAACACTCATGTTCTTGATGATCCATTTCCTTGCAATAGGCACACTTTTTCTTCTCCTTATTATTGTCCCCCTTCTTGTTGGAATTTGAGGAAGGCTTGCCTTGTTGATTGGATTATGGTGTTGTATTTTCTACATCCTCTGATTTTTTCTTCCATTTCTTATTCTCACCCTTTCCTTTATTTGAAGACTGTCCAGCTGAATTTTGAGAACCCTCATTATTGGCCACCAATGCTTTAGACTTAGGTGAATTGAGAATCCCAATTGATTTCAACTTCTTTTCTTTTGTATCCAATAGATTAGCATATTCATCAAAGGAGACTTTCTTATAGGTAGACCCTAGTGTAGTCTTTGAGGTGTTATAAGAAGAAACAAATATGGAATACTCTGATGGTAGCTTGTTATGAATAAGATAGATCAATCTATCATCTTTGATAGGACTCCCACAATTAGTAAGCTTTGTCCTTAGTTCATTCACCTTAATGATGAAATCTTGTATAGAATCAAATGACCTAGGATCTAAGCAGACAAGCTCATCTTCAGTTTTGAAAACATCCTCTTCAAACACTTTACCATATATGTTTTCAAGAGTATCCCAACCTTCCTTGGATGTAGAAGACTTTTTAATTTAATACATGATCTTGTTATCAACCCCCAAACATATATCACCTAGGGCTTTCCTATCCATTGCCACCCAAGCTAAAATATCACTTGCTAATACATGATCACCTGTTGGTTTAGGAAGAGTACCATCTACATATTGTGAAACTCCATTATGCATTAAATGATACCACATTTTGATAGACCATGTAGCATAGATATGTGGAGTTAATTTTGGAAACTTAAAATTTCCCATTTTGCAGAAAATGAAAGAAAATTGCAGAAAAGAAGAAACCCAACACCAAGAACACCCCCCTTTTTCACTAAATCAAGAATCGCCCCCAAAATAGATTGTTTTGGAACTTTATAACTACTATGATTACAATGGTGACTTGCTAATTTTGGCCTTCATGGACTTCTAATTTTTCTTGTTACAACCTCTATATGAAATACAAATTTGGAACTTTACAATGTGCTACAATTCTGAAGCAATACAAAGCAAAGAAAGGCCTTATTTCTAAAAATGACACTTTTGTCCACACAACCCTACAATCTAATTGTAGATCTAGAAAGTTGATGAAAAATAATACACTTTCAAAAAAATGGAACCTATTTTCAAGTCCAGATGTGCCCGTATAGAGCATTTGAAGTTGCAAAATGCAAGATTGAATAGGTACAGTCGGCAAAAAATGCAATTTTTGACAAATCCATGCAACAAAACCAAAAAAGAGTTACACCACTAAATAGCTTAGAAAATTTGACCCAATTTTTTAAAAAAAATGCACCTAATTTGGAGTTTGGATGACTGAGATATGGCCTCCCAAAGTCAAACTACAAAATCAAAAATCAATCTAGAGAGGGGTTACATCGGCAAAAGATAGGGTTAGATTTGATGGTCATATGGCCATCGTAGCAATTAAAATTTTCCTTGGAATGACGGTCTAATGGCTATCAAATTTAGGCTTGTAGATTGATGATGTCAGCGGCCTCCAAGCCTATGATGATGTCAACATGATGTCATGATAACATCATCATTATACAGAATTATACAAATGGTGAAGTATTTGGTACAACTACTAAGTCAGATGGCTGACTTGGCAGGATGAGTTAGTGATGATGTGTGTGTTGTGTCATTTGCTAACATGTGAAATCTGATGCAGGCATGTACAGTCATGTGGAGGATGTGTGAACGGGCACAGTTATCGCCATGTGTCTGTAGTATGTGCACTGAATTGAACAACTATTGTCAATTTTCCTTTTGACATCACTGGAAATGTTTTTTAAATTGCATTGAGAAGTGTAGCAGTGGGTGTTGGAAGGTTTTTGCATGTTGTTGGGCTTTATAAACTTGTAGGCACTAGAGTTGGAGATTGTTGTCGGTGATTGGAATTGTAGGTGTTGGAATCTAAAAACTCACTGGAGTCTTGAATTAAGATCCCACATGCACAAGGATAATACTTTGTGGGTTGTTTAAAAAGGAAGTCACGGGGCAATAAAATAAAAAGCCTGCTCGCTAGTGATGAGGCTAGCTGGATTTGTGTCTGCCAGGGGTTCTCTGCACCCGTTGAACTTGTGATGTGTTGCCAAAATTTGCTAAAGGAATATACCAACAGATTGTTGAATATTCCCTGTAAAAACAAAATATTCCACCTTGCAGGGTTGAGATGTGACTGCCCAATTTTGCAAAAAAAAATCTCTGCTAGCCCCACTATGCAAAATAATTTTTTGAAAATAAAATTTAAAAATAAATTGTAGAGATGAAAATAAATAGTATGTGCAATGATGAGGATGATAATGTGATAAGTGCACTAAAGGTGGAATGAGATAAAAACTATGACCACCTAGAGTTGAATTCTCCTACACCATGTGTTTAATTGAGGTGCAAACTCCTTAGTGTCTCAATTACAAACTACTATGAAATGCATTATCCTAAGTAAGCTTAAATAAGTGTAATTGGTGAATATTTAATTACACCAACATAGATTTTCATAATGTGTGATGAAAAATTTGATTCTTGTGGTGGAATTGAGTTGTAAGGGATTATGGATTGTAATTAGGTTGTAATCACTGGATAATAATAATATTAGACATTAAGTTGTTGGATGTGGCTCAGGAATTGGGTGAACCACGTTAAATCTTGGTGTCTTGTTTTCTCTTATGTGTGATCTATTATTGTCTGATATTGGTTATATTTGCATGTAACTATTATTTCTGTTTGAGGTTAATCCTAACACAACCTATTTTGGTTTAGTTAGTAGAAGTTGTTTAGAAATTCAATGAAGATCTAAATGGACAAGAAAACATGCTACAGAGAGAAGAGAAGAAATTTAAGAATAAAGTTTTGGAGCTAGTTGCACAGAAAATTGCAATATATCAAATAGACTTGTCTACTATGCTCAGCTCATTGGAAACCTCTGCAAATAATGTTACTTCATTGTTCAACAAGTTATGTGATACATCTATCTTCACTAAGGAAATCAAAGATAAACTATCTAAGATAGATGAAGACTTGAAGGCAAGTGTACACTTGTTGTCACTTGACCTGAGCTACAATTCTACTCATTACTCAAAGATCAAATTTCTAACTAGTATGCAAGCAGAATTATTAAGGGAAGAAGCCATGATCAGGGCCACACTTGTAGAAATTTAAGGCATGATTCTTCTAAACATAGATGCATTGCAGAAACACATTGCACATACTAAAACTCTCATCCATCATAATAACTTCTTCATAGCTGATCACATGATGGAGTTATCAGTAGAAGTATAGATTGCATTACATGCAATAAAGGTGTTATAGGAAAATTGGGACAAGACAATGTGATTGATTTTTAAGGTACATTCTAACTTCTTGTCACATTTGGCATTACCATGTAGCATACTCCTTTGGCATTTATATCAAAAGGGGGAGAAAAAGAGAAGATGTAATAAAGGGGGAGTAGATGAGAAGAAAAGATATAATATAAAGACATGAGATATGTAGTAAGTAAAATATGTGTGTGTGTGTGTGTGTTGGGGGGGTGAGGGGGAGCATCATAATATTATACATATATATGTACATATAATTAGGAAACATCTCTTACAAAAGCAATTTTTGAAAAATCTCAAAAACAAAGTATATTACCGAGTTGAACACATAGGATGGAGACTAAAGATTGTTTTGAACTTGAGATTTTGACAATTCAATTTTTTGATTGATAAGTGTTTTTGTCACTAATGCCAAAGGGGAAGATTATTGCCATTATAGTCAAGTGTGTTTATTAGTGACACACACTTAATCAAATGGTTAGCAGCTACCGAACTTATCTTGTAGTTTACTATGTTAACCAAGTAATAAAGCTTCTACTAAGTTTTACACTTGTTACCAAGTTTCAAAAATAGTATTTAGTTTGCACTAAGTAGTATCTACCGAGTTGATGATTATTAGTGTAAACTGAGCTTCATAGTGTTTACTAAGTTGCATAGTACAAACTGAGTTCTCCAATGTTTACCAAGTTCGTAGCATCAATAATGACAATCTAGTGTTGACCAAGCTAGGATGTGTCAACCAAGTAATTTAGTTATACCAAACTCACAGTATTAGTGTTGATCAAGCTATGCAATGTAAACCAAGTGATTTAGTTTATATGTCAAGTTTTACAGTGTTCATCGATTCACCAGTGCTGACTGAGTTCAGACTACTTGGAAGTGATTAGTATGAACCAAGATTCTATGTCTATCAAGAGCATGATGATGTTGAGTGTTGAAAATAGTTGTCAAGTATTAGAACCTCACCGAGTTTTCCTTCAGAAGTCAAGTACCAGCAATTGGGCCGACTTTGTGTATTTTGGTGAAACTTGTATTGTAGTCGAATTTGATTAATTATGATTTGGATTGGTATATATGTAATGTATTGTATCACATCCAAAGAAGTGTAATATGAATATGAAAAGATATGTGTAAGAGAAAAAGTGCAACTACAAGCAATATAAGGAGCAACAAAGGTTTATCTATCACAACAAGGTGATCATTACACTCCAAAGGAATCTCAACCAACAAATCAAAGTTGCAGATTAGAGATCAGCCACTAGTTCATTCTAACAGGTGGAACAATTAAATCCTTTCACAAGGTAGGCTTAACAATCTTTTGTAAATCTCTTTACTAAGTGCATACTTCATTATATGTTTTGCAAATCCTTTCACAAGATGGACCTAGCAATCCTTATTGCTCCTAATAGGGCAGATCATAAGAAGTGGTCAATTGTAAGCCTTAACTGACTAACTTTATACTATAGTACTAAATCTTGTGGATATCATACCCACCCTAGTTTTACTTTCTATTTAGAATGTTTCTGGGTCATCATATCTTGTGTCAAAGTGTTATGGATTTTTTAATGCTTTTAGTTTTTCATGTATGCAATTAGATCAAAATACATATGAAGGATTAATTAGTGAATTAAGAATAAGTTTTATTGGTTTCTGATTCACACCCCCCCCCCCCCGCCCCCCCCCCCTCTCTTAGTAACCTATCCTATCTTATATTTCCAACATACATTATCATTGTCCAACTAAATCAAGTGCCCATTGAATACCATACAATTCAATACTCTAACTCATCAACATACTTTCTTCAAATCCTCTTCATTAATCAAATGATATGGAACTCTACTAAATTAACATAATGTCTAATCAAATAATACTTGACATCAATGACAACATAACAATTGATATGAATCTTTTACATACATTCATAACATTCTCAATTGTAACATCAGTTGGGGTGAACAATCTCCCCATTTGGAATTGATGGAAACACAGAAATGATTTTATATTATAAAAAGTTACACAAGATAATAAAATATATACATTAATAACAATACAAAAATTCATCTCTCTGACTTCATTAAGATTATTTGTGTTGAAAACAATTATTCAATTGTATATTGTCATTGATGTTACACAAATGCTACATTCTAACAAAGCATTTCTAGTAGTAATTGAGCTTAGAAGACTCTAGTATTAGCCAAGAAAAATTTTAGAATAAGCCAAGTTCAATGATCAATTTTTAACCGAGCTAGGTCAGTCATTGAAGAATTCAAGTGTTAATTGAGTTAGGTTAGTTACCAAGGAACTCACTAGTAACTGAGTGACCCAGTTTTAGTGTCAGCCGACCTACAATAGAACAAATTTGATTATTATTTTGTTTATTCAAGCTGAATTAGTGGATGCTAATTTTTTATTTGTAAGGGTATTCAAGCCAACTTGACATTGGGTTTCATATATATGAAAGTTCAAGTTGTGGATTGAAATATGAAGTAGTGGCAAAAGATAAGATTTGAATAAGGAAGGATATCTAGTTAAGGGTAGAACATCCAAGGAGCTACAAAGAATATTCTAATCAGGGATGATCCAGAGGATAAGCAAAAATAGTTATCTGAATCTATAAATCAGTTACCTCATCAATTAGTTCAATCATTATTACTCTCTAACAATTCTAGTGGTGAAGAAATCTCTTAACATAGTTGACTTATTAATCATTTTTGTAAATCCTCTAACAAGGTGGAATTTCTAGATTGAAGTTTCTTAAGACCTCTAACAAGACCACTCCTACTAGGGTGATTCAAATCCTTTAACAGGGTCACACATTATAGTGTGTTTTGTAACCTTTAACATGGTTAACTCCTAATAGGGCTCACTTTGGAAGAGTGAAAAGTTGTAACTAGTTGCATTGGTGGTTTTCTCAAATTGGGTTTCCATGTTAAATCTTGATGTCTCATGTTTTCATGTTATTTTCTTATTTCTTTATGTTTTTTCAACTAAGTTACTAAAGGTTAATACACATTAATATCTCAAGATTGCTTTGTTAACTAAGTTATAGTGAATATCTAGTTCTAACCAAGTTGTGCAAGGATATGAGTTAATAAGAAATTTTTATTGACATCTAAGGGATTTGGAATTGTTTTAGTGGTAACTTATTCACCCCCTCTTAGTTACTCCTCTTATATTTCCAACACTTTGCAACCAATTTTATCATCAAGTGTACTCAAGAGTGTTATCCGCAATAGAAGGAAACTTCTTCAACATTTCTCTCCCTTAGGATATGATCTTCTTCTATTTAGTAGCATCATCATTTACTCTCATTTTATATTCTCTCTACACTTAGTATTTATCTCCCTCGTTACTTTTTCTTCTCCCCTTTTGGGCATGCTCTTCCTTAATTCATGTTTATCCTTACAGATTCTCTCTCTCTCTAGTCATTCACTCCCCCTTTGATAGAAATTCCAAAGGTAACTATATGTTCCAATGTGAAACTTATAAAACCTTGTAGTTATCCTTGTACCTTGCATGTACAATTTATATCATTTTCATCATAGCATTCTCACAGTTTTGGGAAACTCCTTAAGAGTGAACTCTTGCATTAACTCTACAAAGATATATTTTTTCATCCATGAATTGATGCAACATGCATATTTAGTTAGTGAATTTTGGATAGGGGTAGGACCCCTGGTTTACCTCTTCGATACTCAAAAACATTTCTAGTCAATGGCTTAGTAAATATGTTCACAATTTTCTCCTTATAATTCACATATTCATGTTATAATGATTTAGAATAACTGAGAGGGAGGTGAATCAATTATCCTCAGGTCCAAATGTATCAATTTAAATTTAACAACTTCAAACAACTAAAAAAATGTCATTAAACATCTTGGTCTATATAGCATATCATCAACAACTTAACACTCTATTCATTATCTAACTCTTTGTTCTCTATATGTGCTGACTAATAATAAAATAAAAAACTATAAAATAGCATGCATAACATAACATTCACACAAGTAAATGACACCAAGATTTAATGTGGAAACCCAATTTGGGAAAAACCACCAAGTAACATGCTACAATTTTTTCATTCTTTTGAAATGAGCTCGGTTAAGAGCCAACCTTATTAAAGGTTACAAAGCACATTTTTAGGTGTGACCTTGTTAAAGGATTTAATCACTCTATTAGGAGTGGCCTTGTTAGAGGACACTTGATCATTCCATTAGAATGTCACCTCAATTAAAAGATTTACCAAGTGACTATTAGGTCAACCTTGATTAAAGTATTTTGACTATTACAGTGGGTAGAAAGTAATAGTAGGTTTGATCTTTAAAACATAAATTACTTTTCAAATTTAGATCTCCATTCACTCATCTGTTAGTTCATTAACTGGACTTTATTATAATCTATGTTACTGGTCTACTTCGTATTCCTTCAAGAAATCACACTTCACCAATCTTCCTCACATATCCTTTGTTGCTCTACTCTTCATAGGTTCTCCTTATGATCACTAATGAACAACAAACCAACCTTTGAAATCATCTCATATGCCTCCTTAAATAGGTAATTATGATATTTTCCACTTAAACATCACCATCAATCTTAGGGTTAGGTCATATTCATTGAATCCTTTCATCATTGTGTTCTTCTTCTCCATTATTAACACTTCTAGAAACTTTGAATCAAATCCTTTTCATAGATTAGTTAACAAACTCTCATCATGCATTAAATTATGCCATCTCATCAATTCTTATCATCCACACATTTTGACCATCTCAAAATTTGATGCAGGAGCATCTTGGGTTTCCTTGTAATCCTGCACTTTTGTTCTTTTTGCCTGTTGGTGTCGAGTTCCTATTGGTGCTGAGTGATCCTTTGGGTGCCAAGTTCCTATTGGTGTTGAGTGATCCTTTGGGTGTTGAGTTCTTGTTGGTGTTGAGTGATCCTTTGGGTGCTAAATTCTTATTGGTGTTAAGGGATCCTTTAGGTATCGAGTTCTTATTGGTGTCAAGTGATCCTTTGGGTGTTGAGATCATGTTGGTGCCGAGTGCTAGTTTTCCAGTGTGTGTCGAGTTGTCTTTATTTTTGGTTCTTAGTGGGAGCTAACTTGTGTACTTAATTTTGATCATGAATTTAATGATACGATCTTGTTTAGGGGTGAGTGTTGACCATCTTGAGGTTAGCCTTTCTATTATGTAATGTTCTAGAATCTTTTGTAAGCCATTTTGGCAAGTATAAATAGAGTACTTAGGCTTAGATTAAAGATAGAACTTAGAGAGAACTTAGAGGATCAAGTAGAAGATGTGAACTTGAATTTGGTCTATCTGGATTTGAACCTAATTGCAATTGGGAATAACCTAGAAGGCTTTACAACTGGGCATGTATGCTGATTATTTGATGATTCAATAAAGATATTCTTGTTCTCTCTCTCCTTGGTGTTGTACTTTGTGTTTTTTTTCTATTGTGTAACTCTAATAGGTTGATTGGGATAGCTAGGTGTGCCCTAGGCCCTAGTTGTTCTACTTCCTCCCTGCATCACAATTCCAATTATGTCAGCCCCAAAACATGATACTTCCATAAACTGTCAACTTGTTGACACTCGATAATCACTATGTTCTTATGCTTGGTCATCACTAGATTACTTAGTTGTTACTGAAACTTAGTTTCAACTGGCTCGCTCAGTCATAATGAGCACTCAAGTGATAGTTTTTTCCTCAGCATTTTTTGAAGTTCCTTAATCTTCTACTTCATTTTCTTCATTGATTAACCAACATTGGTAATCGATCATGCTTGGATTTTTACTCAACCTCTTGTCTTCTCCTCTAAACAAAATCTTCAACTAACTTCTTTACTTCAAGTAATGATTAAACAACAATTATCATGTTAGTCACTAATTGATCAAGTGGCCATTGTAATTCCATTAAACTTAACTCTTCTTCTCAATAGCTTGACTAGCTCACCTTTCTATCTCTTCTTTTCAAATCATCTTCATCAATCAAATGATACGGCACTCTATACTATTAGTAAATGTCTTACAAATAGGTGTTGACATCAATTGCAACATAAAAATTATTTTAATTATAGTTTCCAACAATATTCATCTTTGGCATTGATGGAAACACCTTAGGCTACCATGCAATCCAAATTATTCATTACGTCTATGAACTTGTATTGCTAGCTCCCTATGTGTTTGTGTTTTCTTTTTCTCAATTTCATTCTAATTCTCATCCATGCAATCTTTGGATGCTCCCACTGACATCAATTGTATTAGTATCACTATATGTTTTAGACTTCTCCAATGGTATTCTACTCCCTCTTTGCTAATAGCATCTTCTGTTCACATCGTCTCCCTCTTACAGATAGGAATGGTAGCTACATAACTTCTCCCTCTTTGAAAAATTTGAAAGACACCATTTTCATGATGTTTAATTTATACACATTAGTCTTATGTCACTACTTTGACTGATATAGAAGGCTCACTGTCTCATTCATCTTTCTTCATAACTCTTTGTAGCTTCATCTTCTCATAGTTGAATTTCTTTCTTTTTACACCTTTAGGCAAATCCTAAAGTGTGAC
Source organism: Cupressus sempervirens (assembly GCA_028749045.1). Lineage (NCBI taxonomy): Eukaryota > Viridiplantae > Streptophyta > Pinopsida > Cupressales > Cupressaceae > Cupressus > Cupressus sempervirens. Next base: position 827,281,781 of record CM053791.1, read on the forward strand.
CTCCTACATCAATTTGTAAGAAATTTTGATTATAATAATTGATGTAATAATGCATCTCTTCTTATCTTTCTTCAGGTAGGGTAATGACCCCTAACTTACCTCTTAGATACTCAAAAGCATCCTTAGGTAGTTCCTTTGTGAATATGTCAACTATTTGTTCTTTTATAGCCACATATTCCAACCTCACTTATTTGTCTTGCACTAACTCTCTCAAGTAATGATACTTGATCTTAACATGTTTAGTCTTTGTTTGCATCACATGGTTCTTTGTTATGTTTATAGCACTTGTGTTATCACAATATATTACAATAGGTTCAATGATCTCTTCCTTCATATATTTCAACAATATCTTGATCCACGCAATATTAGAAAAATTAACTATTGCTGCCACATATTCATCTTTGGCTATGGATTGAGAAATATAGTTCTATTTCTTGCTTGTCTGTAAAATCAATCTCCTTCCTAGAAAGAAAGTGTCTCCACTTGTACTCTTTATGTCATCAAATTTTCCTTCCCAATCAACATCTATATAAACCTTCAATTCAAACTTATCATTTTTCTTATACCATAATCCATATTTTTTTGTTCCTTTCAAATATCTAGGTATCCTTTCCGCTGTGATCATGTGATTTTGTCTAGGATTAGGAAAAAGTCTAGCAACAATACCAACTACTAATGCAATGTCAAGTCTGTTATGTATAACATTTTATAGTTTTCCAATCATTGACCTATATAATTTTTTATTCACCTCAACTAAATCATCATTATTTGAAAATTTATGACCAGTAACTATAGGTGTTCCAACTAGTCTTGAGTCTTCCAGTCCAAAATTCTTCAATATCTCCTTGACATACTTTGATAGTGTAATGTAAATGCCTTTATTCATCTAATAACCTTGCAAACCAACAAATAATTTTCTCTCTTCAAACATTGGCATCTCAATTTCCTTCTTCATTTCATTAGCAAAATATTTTCACAATGAATATTTTCCTCAAAATATGATATCAACAACAAAAATTTCATCAAGCAATATGTTACTTTCAGATTCACTTTTCAGATATAGATTATAATTTTCATTAGCTTTTGTAAATCTAATTTTCATCAAATAATTTTGTAACCTTTCATACCATGCTCTAGGGTCTTGTTTCAAACCATATAAATATTTTTGTAACTTACATACCATATTCCTCTTGCTTGGATCAACAAATACTTTAGGTTGTTCAATGTGGACTTCTTCCTCCAAGATTCTATTCAAAAATGCATATTTGACATCCATTTGGTACACTTTGAATCCTTTGTAAGAAGCACATGCAAAAAAAGTTAGTACTCCTTCCAACCTTGTAACTAGGGAAAAAGTATCACCATAGTAGACTCCTTGTGCATATCCCTTACAAACTAATCTTGCCTTGTTCCTTGTGACTTGACCTTTCTCATTCATCTTTTTTATAAAAACCCACTTAGTTCTAATCACATTTTTATCCTTCGATCTAGGTACAAATGTTCATGTCTTATTTTTCTCAATTTTCTCAATCTCTTTATTCATTTCCTTGATCCAATCATCATTCTCCAAATCATCTTTGATTGATTTGAGTTCAAACTCACATAGTAAGTGTGTGCCATTCTTTAATCTTCTTATCATGACTCATGAATCTTTATCTCCAATGATTTGATCTAGTGTATAATTTCTTCTCACATACTTTGCCAACACAAATTCCAAACTTCTTTTTTCTTGTTGTGGTTCATTTGATTCTTCTTGCTCATTTACATTTGATGTACTCTCCTAAAACTTGACTTCCTTTGCTTGATCATTGTTAGTCTTTGTCTATTATTCAGCTTCTATAGCCTGATGCTCGACAATCTATTAATGCTTAGAAGAAGATTATGTTGAACCTTGATAGTGCCTGGCTGATGTTTCTTAGTGGTCTCCTTCTCAAGTTTAGGTAAGGTGCTAGGACCTTCATACACATAGAAAAGGTTTCTATAATCTTTAGGTTTTTTCTTGCATCCTTCTTCATTATTTTTTGTAAATTCATCAACTCTAACATTTTCACTTTCCATAATTTTGTTAGTGTTAGAATTCAAACACTTATAAGCTTTTCTTTTAGTGGAATATCCTAGAAAGATGTCTTCATCACTTTTTGCATCAAGTTTTCCTATTCTTTAATCTTTCAATATGTAACATTTTCTCTCAAAGACTTTGAAATAATTCACATTAGGTTCATAGCCATACCAAAGCTCAAAAGGTGTTTTGTTTATACCTTTCTTCACTTGAAATTAGTTTAGAGTATATACTGTAGTACTTACAACTTTTCTCCAGTACCTTTGTGAAACTAATATTCCATCATTAATTCCCTTGCATAGTCCATAATTGACATGTTCCTTCTTTCATCTATTCCATTCTATGGTGGTGTTGTTGGTGCACTCATTTGTCTCTTGATTCCTTTTTCGTTGCAAAATATGTTGAGCTCATCTTATATGAATTCACCTCCTCTATCTGATCTCAAGCACTTCAAACTCTTTCCTATTTCATTTTCAACTCTATCCAAATATCACTTAAACATTTGAAATGAATTATATTTTTCCTTAAGAAACATCACAATCATCATTCTAGAAAAGTCATAAACAAATAGAATGAAGTATTTTTCACCATAATAGCTTTGCACTCCAATAGGACCACATAAATTAGAATGAACCAACTCAAATATATCATCAAAAAAAATAGGTCTTGCTCTTGAAACTATACTTTTCCATTTTACCTATTTGACATTGTTTGCACATCACTTTATCAGGTTTACTCAATCTTGGTAATCCTCTAACTCTTTTCATCTTACTAATTCTTACCAAATTATTAAAGTTCACATGACATATCCTCTTATTACATAACCAAATATCCTCAAATTGTGCAAATAGACAAGTATCTTCAAATAGGTCTAGATGGAACAAGTTGCCTCTTGTTTTCTCTCCACTTCCAATTAATTCACTGGTAACATCATAGATCTTTTCATTCTTGTTTTGGAATTCAACTTAGTAGCATGAACAATCAACTGTGTCACACTCAGTTCACGTGATAATTAAAACCATCGACCCACTATGCACTATCACATATGATGTTATTATTGTATATGAGAAATATGTTAGCAAGTAATACTAATCTATCAAAAGAACAAAGCAAAAACTAGCATAAAAGACATAACATATATGAGAGACAAAGTGAAACCCTCAAATGAGAATATGAGCCATGGGATGGCTCTCCCAATAAGGATAGTCACTTGATTTAGGGATGAGTCTATTTGATAGGATTTGGGATGTATGCTCAAGCTTCAAACTAGCTTCAATGGAGATTTTTGGGATTTTTGGTGTGGATTCATGCAAAAGTATGGATTTGGCTTCAAAATGGCATTATAACTTTACTTGATGGATTGTGATTGAAATGGCTTGGGAGGGGATTCAATTTATAGGCTAAGGGCTTGAGGGATGAAGGGCTAAGATGGAAGGAAAGATGAAAGCTTAAGGAGGGCTAGGATGCACTCAAAAGGGAGCACATGGATTGTGCTTGTTTAGCACCAATCAGGGAGTGACACATGTCACAAGGTGAGTGGATGGATGAAAAGGGAAGGATGAGTCAACAAAGGAGGCTCAAAGGATAATATCTTCATAAAGACCCTTAATTATGGCTTGTAAGAGCTTGTAAGAGCCTTTATGGCTTTTGTAAGAGCATTCATTGTTGGGTGGTTGGGATATTTTGGAGGGAGTTGAGATTGTTGACTTTCCTTGGCTTAAGAAAGTCTTAAGCTTGCTTAGGGAATGTGACAAAATTAGGGGGTGGATTAGGCTTGGGTTTAGGATTAGATTAGGCTTGTTAGAGATTTGCAAGTGGATGGCATTCATGAGGGTGGGTGAGTTAGTGACTAAGCTTAGTTAGTATGGGTGGATGGGGTGGATTAAGCTAAAAGGGGGATTTAGGATAGGTTAGGGGTTATTAGATTTGAGGGTTTTATTTATAAAATAGGTTTATTTAATAAATGGGGATTTTGGATTTAGATAGAAGAATAGGATTTAATTGATAAATAATAGGTTATTTGATTTATCAATTAGGACTATAGATGATTAATTAAATTAATCAGCTAGGGGATGGCAAAGGATTAATTAAATAGGATTTTAATTAATGATGCCTTTAGAGATAACTAAATAGGATTACCAAATAAATGTAATCAAATTTAGGTGTCTACAATTATTAACTATAATTGATCATTTACCTTTCACATAGCATTGTGCATCATTACCAAACTTAAAACTACTTCTATTATAATGTTCTAGCTTCTCAAATTTAATTGTATCACTAGTCACAATTATCCATTTATCATTCTTACTCACATGAAAAATAAATTCAATTTTCTCATATTCTTCAGAATCATCTTTCATTGCAACATAAACAAATTCTTCAGCATGATCATCATAATCACTATCAGAACCCTCTTCTTCAGCAATGTAGCAAGATTTCTTACATTTATCTTTGTATTCTTTGTTACCTTGGTTGTCTATATTGTATCTTATTCCTCAGTACTTGAAGTCTTTCCTTTTGTCTTTTTCTTCTTTTTTAGGACACCTTGCAACAATATGACTAACTTTGTTACATGTAAAATAGATAAAAGGAAGTTTACCTTTGTATTTATTTTTTCCTCTAGGTAGCCTTCTAGACAATAATGCTTCAATTTCATCAAGTTCATCATCTAATTCACCATCATTTTCCACATGTATACTCTTCTTTATTTTTGTAGATCCATCAAAGGTTAGTTGAGCTTTAAAAGAAGATTCAATAGTAGTAGGGTAATAATTATCAAAATTTGACAACTCAAATCTGATGAGTCTACCAATTAGACTATTAAAGGTTAGATTATTACCAAGTGTACATTTGAGTTCTTGAGTTGTAGACACCCTAATTACATAGATAAGTAGTAATGTCCTCAATACCTTACTTATCATAGTCTTAGTAGATATAATGCCTCTAGCTCCTCTAATAGCTTTCACAACCTCCTTGATTTGGCCACAATATTGTGCAACAGTTTCACCTTCTTTGATTCTCATATCATCAAATCTTCCTCTCAAAATTTTTTCCTTAGCCCTCAATACATTTTTGTCTCCACCATGGATTTATGCCAACTTATTCCACATTTTCTTTATAGTAGTGCAATCATTCACATAATAGAATTCAGCATAACTTAGGGCTACTATAAGTTCAATCATCATTTGGTTGTACTATTTCTTCTCTTTCATTTGTTCAACTATCATAAGTCTAGGTACCTCAATGTATTCATTATTCAGGTAGTAGGATGTAGAATCTCCAATACCATATAAGTGTAATCTCATCAAGCATTTCCATACTAGGAAGTTCTCCTTGTTCATCTTGGGTATCTCTCTTTTGTACATCTTAATCTTTGACTTGAGTCCCTTCAAAATTTCGTTACAAGCACCAAAGATCTGATACCAATTGTTAGAATGATTTAGAAGAGCTGAGAGGGGATTGAATTAGTTATCTTTAGGTCCAGATGTATCAATTCAACTTTTAAAAGCTTCAAAAAATCTCATTAACTAGCTCGATCTATATAGCATATCATCACCAACTTAACATTTGGTTAATTATCTAACTCTTTATTCTTTGTATGTATCAACTAATTGTAAAATAGCATGCATAGCATAATATTCACACAAGTAAATAACACCAGGATTTAGCATGAACCCAATTTGGGAAAAACCACCAAGTAGCATGATACCACTTTTTCACTCTTCTAAAGTAGGCTCTTTTAAGATCCAACATTATTAAAGTTTGCAAAACACACTATCAAGTGTGACCCTATTAAAGGATTTAATTAATCTATTAGGAGTGGGCTTGTTAGAGGAATTTGGATCATTCCATTAGAATGTCACCTTGATTAATGGATTTACAAAATGACTGTTAGGTCAACCTTGATTAAAGGATTTTGACTATCACAATGGTTAGAAATTAAAAGTGAGTTTGATCTATAAAAAACAACTCACTTTGTAAATTTAGATCTCCATTCTTTCATATATTGGTTCATTGACTAGACTTCATTATCATCTCCATTATTAATCTACTTGGCATCCCTTCAAGAAATCACACTTCACCAATCTTCCTCACTTCTCCTTTGTTGCTCTACTCTTCATAGGTTCTCCTTATGGTTTCTAATCAACAACTAACCAACCTTCAAAATTATCTCTTATACCTCTTAAATAGGTGATTATGATCTTTTTCTTCTTAAACATCACTATCAATCTTAGGGTTAGGTCAAATTTTATCAAATCCTTCCATCATTGTGTCCTTCCTCTCCTTTCTTAACACTTCTAGAAATTTCTCATCAAATACTTGTCATAGATTAGTTAACAAACTCTTATCATGCATTAAATATGCTAGCTCATCAATTCCTATCATCCATACATTTTTTACCATCTCAAAATTCCAACTATGTCGGCCTCAAAACTTGATTCTTTCGTAACTTTCAACTTACTGACACTCAAAAATCACTATGTCCTTCTACTCATTCATCACTGGACTACTCATACATTATTGAAACTCAACTTCAACTAGCTTACTCGGCCATAACTAGCACTTGGTTTTCTTGATTTATTCTTATGTTCCTTAATCCTTTGCTTCATTGACTAACCAACGTTAGTGTTGGCCTAGTTTTTCACCCTTTATAAATTTTGTTACACCCTATAGTGAAATACCCTATCTTTTTTTTAAAAAAATTGTGAAATTTGTTAAAACCCTTGATGAAATATTTCAAATTTCATAAACCCTTGTCTTTGTGCCCTAATTTTTTCAAATTTCTAGGAAGTAAGCTTTATAACTTTTCATGGGAAGAATGTAACCCTAAGATTTTATTTTTCCCCTTTTTCTTTTGTCACCTTTTTCCTGAATTCAGAAACCTTTTATTATAAACTTGGCCTTAAGCATGGTTTCATACTTGATATTGCGTTAATACTTTGTGAAATATTTTAATCATTGTAGTTAACCTTTGTCCACTATTGATCTTGGTAAGATCAATGATGAGCACATGCCCACAATATGAAATTGTTCAAAGTTTATGGAATGTAGGCAAGCACCTTTGTGCCATGTAGCATTTCATGAAATTAACTCATTTATTGTACTACAAAGGCCTAAGGTTGTCAGAACTTTTTAGAGGTGCCAATGATTGTTAGTGCACATTCAAATTTCTAGCAATTCCATTGGTAAAACTAAGCATTAGGGTCACTTTTGGTGTTATATTTATGAACCATTGATCTTTGGAAGAATAATGGTGGGTGTATTACCTCTATATGAAGATGCTCAAAGTTTAGGAAAAGAACTAAAGTGCCCTGGCGACATGTATCTTCAGTGATGTCACAAAGGATGTTGATATAGTTCAAAAGACATAAGATATGTATGTCATTGATCTTTAGAGGATCAAAAAAGGACACTTCATTACAAGAGAAACATGATCAAAGTTTAGATGAAGTAGGGAAGCACTTTCTTAACATGTGTACTAGGATGAGGTCATATGCTTGTAGCTAAATAGAGCTAATAGTACAACCATGTTGACTAAGCTTTAAAGAATGTAAAATGTATAAAACTGTTGATCTTTGGAAGATCAATGGAGGGTGCTTCATTGCAATATGAAAGTGAAGGAACTTTAACCAAAGTGGTAAAGTGCTTACGCGCCATCTGGACAAGTGGGACTAGTTGTTGATAAATCTCCTTTGTTTCTCCAACATTGACAAGCATGATGATATGGAACATGTTAACTGGTAGGATAGTCCATGTGTAGCTGAGCTAGAAGATGATTGTGCCATGGGTCCATAGTTTCTTAAAGCCTTGCTTATAAAGTTGTAAGGATTTTTGTTATCATTGCTCTTCAAAAAATTGATGATGTGCACTTCACCACTTCATGAAAGTGCTTGAACTTTACAAAATGTGGGAATGCACTTGCTTGACACATGGCAAATCTTTGAAAACATTAATGCAAATTTTCTAATTTCAAATCAAGTCATTCCATGCTTCATGATCAATGGTGGAAATTTAAAATTCATGGCCCAATATGAAATTTGACTGTTGAAGCATTAAACCTTATCTATGTTGTCTCATTTGAGACTTAATGCTATAATAAGATCCTAAATTCTCCATTATTGAGTAAAAAAACCTCAAAATTCCTAAAACGCAAATAGTTCTAGAGCTAGGGCAAGAATTTTCAAGGTTATCATCAATCTAAAAAGTGATTTACAGAGGCAAAAAGGCAAGAAAAGGTGGGTAAGTTGTCTAAACTCCTAAGAATTGAGAAATTGTGATTGTCTTAGGATGAATTGCAAAAAAATGCCTCCTCATTGTTGGAGTTGATGAAATCCAACTCCGAAGATGCCCAAGATCACCTACATGTGAAAACTTGTCAAAGAGAAGCCAAGGAGAAAAAGTGTGGAGCAAAGGAAAAACCCTAAATAGACATGAGAGAGAAAATATGAAAACACAATAAAATATGTATTTACAATAGAATTTATTGTTGTGAGTTTGAAATACAATGAGGGAGAGACCACTTATAAAGGCCTCAAGGAATCTTCTAGAAGAAGCTAGAAGATGCTAGGAGATAAGTGTGACAACTAAGAATACATCCACATGAGGTGGAAAGTCCTCGAACAATGTGAGAGGATAAGTATGACTTAGGAGAGAACAAACTCCTATATTGTCAACTTATACCAAACTCCTAGACTACAACTAATAAACAAATGCATTTACCTAAGTAAGCTTAACTAAATAGAATAAATAATTAGTAAATTAATTATTTACTCTAACACCCCCCCTTAAGTGCAACTTAGGGAAATGCCTTAAGCTCACTAAACTAAGAAATGCAGAATGGGTCCTGGCAATGAGGCCATATTAGGTACCCATGTACAATGCAAGAAAATGCAACCTATATAAAATAGAAGAGAGAAAACCATGTAGGAAAAACCCTCCCCCAAAAAGAGGTAAGAACCTAGTGAAGAACTGAAGAAGCCTCCAACTAGGGAAATGTCCCCTAAAATAGGAACAAGGAGTGATCATGAAGAGCATCACTAAAGCATGAAGAAACCACAAATCTTCCATTTAGAAGAAAACTATTGATCTGAAGAACCTCCATGGAAGAAGAAGGCACGAACTCAGCATGTCTATATGGTAGATGATCCATCTCACCGAAATGCATAGGTAGCCAGCCATTATAATCGCCTTGTATATAAGATCAATCACTGAATACATAGCTCACACTATCAAACCAAGGATGCATTAGAATAATAGCATAACCCCCCCTTAATGCAGATAGGGTGAGATGATAGGCAACTAAGAAGGTGGGCCAAAGTCTCCTACAGATGAACCAAGAACGACAAGAGAGGAAGAGGTAAAGACACCTATAAAGACAAGGTCACACTGACACTGCATGGGGCTAATGTCATGGAAGGGACACTCACTTGACAAAGGGAGAAAGCAAAAAATAGCAGACAACTATCCCCCCCATGGTGCTTTATAAAAAGAGTGCAAGTACAACTGTCTCAAAACAATGTTCATGACCCCCAGAATGCAAGAGTGGCACTTCATCTCAATGTGATACATTAAAGTGCTTCAAAATGATAGCTACAATGATCAAAACTAAAAATAGGCTGCAAAAAAACATAGTACAACCTAAAACAAAGGAAACCATGCTAGGAAAATGATCCTCGGGCCTAAAACACTCAAGATATCCACCATATAGCAAAAATGCCAAAAATATGATAGAAAGACCATGGGCCAAATCTAAGGAAAAGGACCACATTTTTGAAAAGGTGACAAAACCAGCTTTCAAAAAATATAAAGTTTTCAAAAAACTGACATGGGATGCAAAAGAAAAGCTTACCGAAGTCAAAAATAGAACTTTGGGCTTTAACTAAAAAAAGTCAAAAAAATGCATCAAAACCTAAAAATACCTATACCAATGTCTCCATCTTGGAACCAATTGTTTGACGCTTCTTTTGGATCAAAAAAATACCTTCGTATGCTCAAGTTATGGCCAAAAAACCAAAGGTAGGTCAAAAAGGACCTCGAAGAGTACAGGAAGAAGGTCTAATGATGTAGTGTTGATGTCATCATTTCACGGCAAAAAAATTGACAGCTTGAAGTCTGTGACCATTAAAAAAGAAGGCCACATGGTAGTGCCATGTGGATGCCACATGGCAGTATGCTAATGTGGCATAGTGCCATGTGGCAGCCCTGCCACATGTCACACCCTGAACAGTGCTGACGAGGCTGCAAACACTAACATGGCTATTGAGTTGGAGCTAGGTGGTGGAGGAGCACTGCAAGAGTGGTGGAGATAGGCGGAGCACCAGCTGAGTAGAGAGGAGAGTGGAGCCAAGGTGGCACGCTGGCGAAGGCTGAGTCGTGATGTTGCCTCGACGGCGCAGCCTGCTGCAGCCGCTATGAGCTAGGTGCTGGTGGGGCCATGGTAGCACGGCGGTGGTTGCTAGGTGGTGCGATAGTGGCCGCCTGGTGGCACTAATTTTTTTTTAAATCACAATAAATGCTCCAAAATCATCTTTACGGCCTCTCGAACTAAAATAAATTGCCTCTTAGAGCCCTGTCTCCAAAATTGACAAGTTTTATATGAATCCTGACTATGAATGGCCTTTTGAATCCAATGGTAGAATCCATTTGGACCCAATGTGCTTCAAAAAAAATTTGTTCCCCTAATTTGAAGAAAGATGCACAAACAAACTAGGGTTTGTGACTCTAAATCATGGCTTCAAAAATCTTCAACGAAGTAGTAGTAGGGAGGCTCTAATACCATGTTGGAGTTGATGAAATCCAACTCCAAAGATGCCCAAGATCACCTGCATGCAAAAACTTGTCAAAGAAAAGCCAAGGAGAGAAGAGCGTAGAGCAAGGGAAAAACCCTAAATGGACATGAAAGAAAATATGCAAACATAATAAAATATGTATTTACAATAGAATGTGTTGTTGTGAGTTTGAAATACAATGAGGGAGAGATCACTTATAAAGGCCTCAAGGAATCTTCTAGAAGAAGCTAGAAGACACTAGGAGATAAGTGTGACAAATAAGCATACATCCACATGAGGTGAAAAGTCCTCAAACAATGTGAGAGGATAAGTATGACTTAGGAGAAAAAAAACTCCCATATTGTCAACAACTTATAACAAACTCCTAGACTACAACTAATAAAAAAATGCATTTACCTAAGTAAGCTTAAGTAAATAGAATAAATAATTAGTAAACTAATTATTTACTCTAACACTCGTAAGGATTTTTTTGGCAAGGTAGATTATTTGAAAAGGGTAGTTCACGATGATTTTTTAGAAAAAATGCCACTATCAATAAATGAATTGGCTAGGGGTAGAGAATTGATTTTGAAGAACCCTAGGTTACTAGTTAGTGAGGGTTTTTATGAAAAGTAAAATTGGTTGAGGGATGCAGAAGTATCTATGGGAGGTTTAGAACTTTTTAAGAAATAGTTTGCAGAATGGAAATTGGATACTTTGATAAGTGATGTTTTGGAATTCGACATAGGTAAATTGATTGTCCCTAGAGTCTTCTTTGATGATGACCCATTGGTAGATATGGCCAAGAAATATGATCCAATTACTAGGATTGTGAAGAACCATGTAGGGGATAACCTTTTTAGGGTTTCACCTGAACTAATCAAAGAAGTATTCAAGCTAAACCCCAACCATGTTGTTCATGAAAAGATTGACATGGAAGACCTCCAAGCCAAATATGATGCACAGAGGGTATATCTAAGGGGAGGGCCATTACAAAAAACTTTATTAAGATTGGATCATTGCCTTTGGTCATACAAAATACCCTTGATCCCTTATTGAAAAAGTATTTTAATCCTAGGGAATAGGCTTTATATTTTTCTCTTTGCAAAATCTTTGTTATGGATGAGAAAAATAACATCACAGTCTCTATTGTCCTTATCATTTCTCAAACTCTTCAATATGGAATGAGCTCAACTCTTGACTTTACCACCTTCTTGGCTGAAGAAATTCATAATGGTCTAACTAGAATAGCCTAGGCTAAAGTTAACAAGCCTTTCTTTTGGCATTCAATGTTAATGTATATTTGTTTATATAAAGGAGTGACCTTCTTCTCCAAAGAAATGAAACTTGAATTGGAAAGAGATGAAGAAAGACTCCTGGTTCAATTATGGAGTCCAGATATGACATGGGATGTCACTAATGCTAGCTTTGTTAGATTTTAGAGGTATTTTGCTTCGAGGTTTAGATTGTTGTTGAGAGGGGACAGCCCTAGTATACCAAAAATCCCTTTTAGAATTAATAATGCCTAAAGATCATGTCAAAGGGTTGTTGGTTAGTCATAATTGGGGAGATATCATCCCATATATTGTCTCTACTATCTTCAGAGTTTATGGTTTTCTTGGAAAACTCCATGTGTTTCCATACTAGGTGCCTCTAAATGTAGGAATTGCAAAGTTGTTATGGCAGATCGGATTAGTTGAGGAGAGAGATTTACTTGGTAAGTCCAAAGGTACCTTCTTTCCAATTATTAATGTTATTCATCATTTTGTGTTCATCAAAAATGGATGGAGAAACCTAGGGAAATTCTTAGATAAATACCAAATGACCCAATCCCACACCCATTTTGTTGATTCAAAAAGATTCTATGACCTCCTCAAGGGACGAAGTAAGGCTAAGATCCAAATACAAACTATGTATTTTCTTGAAGACATAATTAGAAATAAGTTCTCACTGTAAGAACAAGAGGTTAGAAAAGAAAAATGGATAGTCTATAGTAAAGTTTTAGACTTTATAAATGCTTTTGAGCCAAAATATGATCCCTTGGCAAACAAAAAATATTGGGGGATGAAAATAGATATGTTAGTGAATAATTTTTCTGGGATCATGCAAACCTTGAATGAGAAAAAGGAGATCATAACAAAGGCACACTCATAGAAGGCTACTGAGGTGGAGAGGACGTTAACCAGCAGGATGATTGTGACCCCAGGCCAATATATGCTACAAAGAAAGGCAAGCTATGTAGTGGCTTAGAACATAAAATATGTTCCTCCATATAAGAGTCCAAGATCTAAAAGCCCTCTAAATAGATGATGAAGTATCTCTGAGAGAACAATTGAAGCAAATTGGAAGGGAAGGGGACATTGTGATTACAATTGCTGATATTGAAGAAGGAGTGCCTGAAGAGCCTCATGTGCCATCATTTGATCTTTCTTTTATGGAGTATAGAGGTAAGTAAATAGACCCTTTGATTGCATAGGCTTTCAAGAAATTCATTGATGATGAAAGCTTTGTAAAGTCTAGAGCTTTTGCACAGCTTTTGTGGAGAAGAAATATTGGTAATTTTGAGGCTAAGTGTAAATCAATAAAGGCAGAGCAACCAGATAGGTTGGATTCTGAAATAGAAGATGAAGTTAAAGATAACTTCATGGAAGAGTTTTCATAACTAACCCTTGAAGGGGGAAGGTAACTTTTGAGATATTCAGGACTTTTGATTTTTCCTGAGTGGGAAATCATACAGGCACATACAAGTTTAAAATACAGCAATGATCACGAAGCAGTGGTGATATGGTCTATTGATAAGAGAGACAAAACAAGATTACAAGAATTCTTAAGTGTTGAGCACACCGGTAGCCTTATTGTTTATAGAGTAGATGATGTAGATAGTGGAAAGGTATCTAAGAAGACTAGAGAGATGATGGACTTTGGGGTGGTAGTGGTTGAGAAGGATAAAGGTAAATTCCTAGAATCAAATGCCAAGTTTGAAGAAATATTAAAGGCATATGAGGAGAGAGGGAATAGGATACATCAGTTGGAGACTCAAGTGGCTCATGTGGACAAAAAATTAGGAAAGAAAAAAGTGGGAGAATCAAGCAGGCCTTCAATTACCTATCCTTGCCCCCCATTTGAGCCATTCAAGTCAAATCCTATCATAGAGTTACCTAATACCCCTAAGAGGCTAGATTTTTATATCGTTGAGGAATTTGAAGAAGAAAAGAATAAACTATGGAACCTGCATATAGAAGTAAATGATTTATATGAGTATAAAATTAGGAAAACAATCTTATATTTGGTAGATAAGATTGAATGGCCAACATTTTATGATCAATTGATGAAAATAATAAACATGTGGGAATAAATAAAAGGTGGTGAAGATTCTCTAAAGCCTACCATGAATAAATGGGGTGGTAGGGATAAAGATATTACCCTTTTGTGTATATCAATTATTAGTCTATCCTATGAACAGATAGAAAAAACTTTAGATATGACTAATGATTTGTCTAATTTTGATGAAAAAAGGATTGCAAAGCAAAAAAGAATAACAATTTTCCTCTCCAAATACTCAAGTAAGAAATTTGAACTCTTTCCCCATGCACTTAAAAAGATTGACAAAATAAAAGAAAAGGCAGAATGAGGCAAGGAGTTAGATGATCTATTGTGCCAAATAATGAATGGAGTCATCAGTGAAAAGGGACATTTGTTATGGGAAATGACAACTGAGGAATTTGTTAAAGTACAGTTATTCTATAATTCCATCAAGGAAGAATTTGTTGAAATCAATAGAATAGGGGATTAGGTGATAAAAAAGCAGTGAGAGGTTTTAAGTTTTGATTGGCCTGATGAAACAATTTTCAAGAAATGGATGGAGGATTTTGTGCACTCTAAATAGATAGTGATTGGAGAAATTTATGAAGAAGAAATGGACCAAGATGGGATGCAAGTAACTGACACATCAATTCAAACAAAAGAAAACAAAGAAGAGCAATCAACTGCAGTGGTAAGCACAACGGTTCAAAATGATGACATGGTAACTGAAGAATCATATATAACTATTATTTTAATAGCACATGATGATGTGGATGGGGAGCCTAAAATTGAAGTGAAATTACAAGAATCAAAGCCAAGTCCATCACAATTAGTTCCATTGGCTACATCTTCTGAGGAGCTGCAACAATAATAAAGCCAATAATAAACTTCTTACCAACAAAGAAATGCAACAAAGATAAAATAGAGGTGGTCCTAACAAAAGAATATTCATGATGTAAACCATTCTATTGCACCAAAAAATTTGTCTTTTATGACAGTAGCAATGTAAATATCTTTCTATCTCAAGGACAGTTGTCAATATCTTCTATGCCAAGCTTGTTCCATCTCATAGTATATAAGTGAGATTCCAGGGCTAGAAGAGGGACCTGAGTCATTGTATTTTTTTAAGGTTTTACTAAGCTTTGTTCAGTCCAGTTCTTGATGCAAACTTTATGATGTATTTTCTCTCTCAAAATTTGAGAATGCATTAATGTTATAGGATCATATTGTCTTATTCTTTGAGTTGTTTTGAGTTCTAGTCCAATTGAATTTTCAAAGAGAATTGATACAAAAATGAACTGTCCCCATATCTTTTCTTTTTGAATCTTGTCTCCATTTTGTTGCTTGGTTATCTTGAGATTACATAAGCAAATCTTTTTCAATTGAATGCAATTAGGATAAGTTGTATATCACTTCACTATTTCTTTTAATTTAATGAATTAGGTGAATGCTTCAGTGAATATGATAAGATCTCCAAGTAGTACGAAGGATATATGTAAAAATGAGTTTTAGTAAGGATTGTTGATAACATTGATTATAATGCAATCAATTAGGTCAAGGAATTGGATAGACTTTGAAGCCTAATGGATGAGGCATTGATCAACTAAATTCAGTCTATGATTGGAGAAACCATGAATATGCATCAAGCTTTAAATTTAATCAATTTTACTTTAATGTTTGAATATTATCAATGTTGGTCGGCACTTGTTTGCATTTGATCTCTGAGTCTTAGTTAGCTACTATTTCTGAGAATTATCTATAGATCTAAGAAGAAGTGTGATCAATATGCTACTAGGGATGAATGTTGTTAAAATGTCATGATGAGTGAAATATGAATGTATTATCAAGTTGTGAATCTTTTGTCGCTCAAGTGCACCCACCTTGGTTTTACAGAGCCAAAAGAATAGAAAATCTATCATGATTTTGTTGAAGTTGGGTCTAGATCTAAAGAAAATATAGTTTTCTATAAGAAGTAGCTAATCCTTAGGTTATTATAATCTTTCATCATCTTGGTATTAAGTATTTTGGTTCTTAGTAGTGTAAAAACACCAACAATTGGTAATCGGTCAAGCTTAGAGTTTTACACAACTTCTTGCCTTATCTTCTAAACAACAACTTCAAATATTTTATTTACTTCATGTAATCATTAAAGAACACTTTATCTTATCAATGACTAAATGATCAAGTTCCCATTGTAATTCCATCAAACTTAATTTTTCATCTCAATATCTTGACTATCTCACCTTGATATCTCTTCTTTTCAAATCCTCTTTATCAATCAAATGATATGACACTCTAGACTATTAGTAGATGTCTTACCAATAGGTTTTGAGATCAATGACAACATAACAATTATTTTAATTGTAGTTTCGAAAAACTCAAGCCTAACTTATTTCTCTTTTACTTGCTCCCTAAAGTAGTGTTACTTCATTGATATATGCTTTGTCTTTGCACGCATCACTAGATTCTTTGTTATATTTAATGCACTATTATTATCACCAAAAATAGTAATATGTTCAATTATATCTTATTGTTGAAATATTGAAAATGGGAAGAGTACTTTTGAGAGGTGGGGTGAATCAGAAGTACCACACTTTAGCCTTTTCAACTCCTTTAAAACAAATAACTAAAAGTAAACTACATGCATATAAACATATTAAATAAACATAAAGTAAACACATGCATCGACACACATAACACTAGATTTGGTAACCCAGAAACCCTCCAAGAATAAGAAGGTAAAATTGGGGTGGGGATGATACCCACAAAAATCACTGCAGCAATAATTGTTTGACCACTTATGATGGCCTGCCCTATGAAAGGTCTTCCCTGTTAAAGGTTTTACACTGTGTCATTAGTGACTTGGTTAAAGGATTTACAAACACTTTACATGAAGTGTCACCCTATTAAAGGATTCATTCACCTCTTCAAAGGATCTACAAAATAGTTGTTAAGCTAACCTATTATCATATGGTTTTCACTATCTAATACAATGGCTAGAGAGTATTAGAAATCTTTTGACTTGATTGCTTACAATACTTAATTTTTGATTTCAGGCACTAGACTACTCATTCTGATGTGATCCTTGTATACACTAATATAATATGCTAAAAACACTAATTTAATGAAAACAAAAGCATTTACACATTAAACTACTATAACATATAAGAGAGACTAAGAAAAGCCCTCAATTGAGAATATGAACCATTAAGAGGTTCTCTCAATGAGGCCTTTCTTGTTTTGGGGATGAGTCTATTTGATATATTTAGGATGTATGCTCAAGGTACTCAAGCTAGCTTCAATAGATTCTTGGAATTTGGGTGTGGATGTATGCAAAAGCTATGGAGTTTGTTCTCAAAATGGCATGGTAACTTTAGCTTAAGGATTGTGTTGATATGGCTTGGGAGGGGATCCAATTTATAGGCAAGAGGCTTGAGGGATGGAGGGCTAAGATGCAAGGATGGCAAGATGGTGAGGGACGGTCAAGATGCACTCAAAGGGGAGCACATGGATTGTGCTTGTTTAGCACCAATCAGGGAGTGACACATGTCACAAGGTCATTGGGTGGAGGAAAGGGCAAGGATGAGTCAACAAGGGAGACTCAAGGCTTTAAATGGCCCTCATAATGGCTTGTAAGAGCTTTTAAGGGTATGTAAGAGCATTGAAGGCTTTATAGTTGGGATAAAGTTTTATGGTTGGGATATTTTGAGGGAGGAGACTTTGGTTTGGCTTAGGAAAGTCTTAAGCTCACTTACGGAATGTGACAAGGTTAGGGGGGGGATTAGGCTTGGGTTAGGATTAGATTAAGGATGTTAGAGATGTGCAAGTGGATGGTATTAATGAGGGTGGGTGAGTTAGTGGCTAAGCTTAGTTAGTATGGGTGGATGGGGTGGATTAGGCTAAATGGAGGATTTAGGGTAGTTTAGGGGCTACTAGATTTGAGGGTTTTATTTATTAAAGTGATTTTAATAAATTTAGGATTTGGAATTAGATAGGAGAATAGGATTAATTGATAAATAATGGGTTATTTGATTTATCAATTAGGACTATAGATGATTAATTAAATTAATCAGCTAGGGGATGGCAAAGGATTAATTAAATAGGAATTTAATTAATGGTGCCTTTAAAGATAGCTAAATAGGATTACCAAAGTGGTGTAATCAAATTTAGGTGTCTACAATCCTTTCTTGATCTAATATCTGTTCATAGCCCTTGCTCTATTCTAATCAACTAGATGTGTAATTGCTACTCAATTCACTAAGTCTTTGATGCCCCTATTGTTTGCCCTATTGTACAATTTTTTCTTATCTGCTTAGCAACTTCCTTTTTCTTCTCTTTAGAAACATAAAATCATGGGGTCTAAGCCTTCTTATAAAGACTTTGTAGACTTAGTTTTAGGTATGGATCTACGATCCATATTGAATCTTGAATTCTTGCTCATTCTTTGCATTTTTCTTATTGGTTGCATGCCTTCTCCATTTTTTTGATTGGCTGCATGTTGATTACATAGGAAATATAAAAGATTCGTTCTTATCCTTATCATCCTTTGAAATCCTTCTATGTCAGCTCCAAAAATGGTTTACATCTGAGTTTGTGAGGGAAAAAACTCATATGTTGATTCTGTGTTACTCGACACATATTGGACTACTGGTGTTGCACACATATAATATCCTTCTTTTCTCTGCACCTATTGCATTTTGTCTTGCTTGACACATGTATGACTCTGGGTCACTTAGCATATGAAGAATTTTGACTTTCTCAACATCAACTATGACTTGGCATCTATATAATGCTCAACACCTAAAGTCACTCGACACTTGTTGGAATTCTGACTCAGCACATACTATAGGTCAGCATGCATAGTGTACTTAGCTTCTATATAAAAAGTGGTTAAGTTTATTAACACTCAAATGTCAAAAAAAATCTAAGACCAACAATATCCCCCTTTGACATGAGTGTCAAAAACACTTAACTAGACATTTCTTCATCTATCCTAATGAGTAACTTATCCACGAAATTTAAAAATTTGTTCAAAATACCTTATAGTTCCCCTTGAGTTGATTGTGCCCTTACATTCTTGTAACCAAAATTCTTGTTCTAATGCATCTAATACTCTTTTCCTTTACCCTATACCTATGTTTTGAGCAATTTTGTCTACTCTAGCTGTATTGGCTGATTTTGTTCATATCTCCCCAAAAACATTATATCTCCCCCATACACATTATGACTTATCTCCCCCTTTTAGCTATCTGCAATTAATTCTTTTATTCTCCAAAAGAATGAATAAAATGTAATCAAAACTTAGAATTCTCCCCCTTAGATATATCTTTAGTATTATTATTTCTCCCCTTTATCTTCCTTATTATTTATCCCCCTTTTTGACACTTATGTCAAAGGGCTCTAAGGAGTAATACCATATTTTGCCAAAAATGTGTTGTTTACCTCCATTATCATTTTCAAAGCTACATCCCAATTCTCCAAAGCAATGTCTAGTGACTTGTGATAGATGGCAGTCTCTGTAGTAAGATGTACAATTCCTTCTAATGTAGAAAGATTAGGATCTTTCTTTAAGACAGTTTCAACGTATACTTGCTCTTTGTGGAGAACCCAAATGTGAGGTGATGGAGGATTGAATTTGCATTAATTTGGCCTTTATATTGGCCTCTTTACTTGCTATATAGCTAACTCTCTTTGAGTCTGAAGCGATTGGGAAAAATTCTTCTCACTTTGGGCTGGATCTTGTGGCAGTTGCATGCTAGAAATCTTCAAATTTCTCTCCAAGCTCAATATCCTTTGACTTGTTTCTTGTGTGAAGTTGGGAAAGTCACACAACTTTTTGTACAATGAGAAAATGTTCTCAAGTACAACTTTGACCTTGTCAATTTTCTTGGCCAACTCTACCTATTCAAGTGCTATACCACTTGATATTTTCTCATTTACCTTCCCCTAAAATTTCCTTTCAGACCATTCCATAAGTTTAACATTTGTTTCTTGGTCTGAACTAGTCACCTGGTCAACTATATCAAATAGTTGTTCTATTATGGGCTTTGCTTCATCTAGTGACTGCAAGCTGAAGGCATCCATAAAGATGTCCTTAATCTCATGTAATGCTTGCTTGTGTTTATACTCTTTTCTGAGTATTTCCTGCCTCTTTCTTTTGTTTAAAGCATCTTGCATTTCAGTGGTTCTCCCATTGTGATAGTTTTGGAGTCATAAGTAGGTATTACAATATATTCATCTAATTTAAGGTCTCCATAGTGAAGTACCTTAGTCACTCTAGTTGAGCTTGATCCTGGTGTGGAGATTTGCAAAGGAATGGCTTCAGTGTTCAACTTCTGAAGGGTTTTTGTAGGAGTGCCTATCTTTGGTAGTTCTACCAATGTTTGTATAGTGGCATGCTCCTTTTCTTTTGATGGATCCTCCTTCTCATCAGATTTCCCTTCTTATGTGCTTGGCTTCTGTAATGTATCACCTACTATTGTAGGTGGTGGAAGCAGGTTCCTTTGGTTTCACCTTTTCTCTTTGTGGTTCTGCTACTACCTTTTGTAGATCATCTACACTCACCAATATAGGGTTTGTGCATAATTGTGCCTATAAAGTGGATTGGTGAAGGATCTTGGAGAGATCCTCTACAGCTAGGGGATCGATGTTCTGAGCTGAATTGTCAAGAACATCCTTGATAGTTATTGTTTCTGCAGGTGTAATAGTTACATGAAGAGGGCTAGGAGGTGGCATTTGTGTTTCGTGCACACTATGTTCCTCTTCTTGTTGTTGTTTAGCTATTGTCATATCTTCTCCTTTTTGTGTTTCTTACTCCTCTCCTTTTTCCTTATCTTCTTCTTCTTCCTTATTTTCCTCATCTTCTTTTGCTATTGCTTCCTCTTGCTTCTCTTCCTCTCCTTTCTTCTCTTCTATATTATTTTCCTCTATATTTTCCTTGGCACTAGTCTCTACCATATTTGTTTACTCTTCCTTGTCATTAGTTATTTTGTAAATTTTTTTCCACAATTGTGTGGATTTATTCACTACATCCTCAATCTTATTTTGTAGGATGCTAAAGGCTTTATACTTAGGTGCAAATTTTCCACCATGTTTTTTATTAACCTTTGTTATTTGACCTCTTCCATACACATTATGACTTATCTCCCCCTTTTAGCTATCTGCAATTAATTATTTTATTCTCCAAAAGAATGTATAAAATGTAATCAAAACTTAGAATTCTCCCCCTTAGATATATCTTCAGTATTATTATTTCTCCCCTTTATCCTCCTTATTATTTCTCCCCCTTTTTGACACTTATGTCATAGGGCTCTAAGGAGTAATACCATATTTTTCCAAAAATGTGTTGTTTACCTCCATTATCATTTTTAGAGCTACATCCCAATTCTCCAAAGTAATGTCTAGTAACTTGTGCTGGATGGAAATCTCTGCAATAAGACCATCTAATGTAGAAAGATTAGGATCTTTCTTTAAGATAGTTTTAGCATAGACTTTCTCTTTCTGGAGAACCTCCAAATGTGGGGTGATGGAGGATTGAATTTGCATTAATTTGGCCTTTATATTGGCCTCTTTACTTGCTAATACTACTAACTCTCTTTGAGTCTAAAGCAATTGGGAAAAATACTTCTCACTTTGAGCTGGATCCCTTGGTAATTGCATGCTAGAAATCTTCAAATTTCTCTCCAAGCTCAATATCCTTTGACTTGTTTCTTGTGTGAAGTTGGGAAAGTCACACAACTTTTTGTACAATAAGAAAATGTTCTCAAGTACAGCTTTGACCTTGTCAATTTTCTTGGCCAACTCTACCTGTTCAAGTGTTATACCACTTGATATTTTCTCATTTACCTTCCCCTAAAATTTCCTTTCAGACCATTCCATAAGTTTAACATTTGTTTCTTGGTCTTCACTAGTCACCTAGTCAACTATATCAGATAGTTGTTCTATTATGGGCTTTGCGTCATTTGGTGACTGCAAGCTGAAGGCATCCATAAAGATGTCCTTAATCTCATGTACTTCTTGCTTGTGTTTATACTCTTTTCTGAGTATTTCCTGCCTCTTTCTTCTATTTAAAGCATCTTGCATTTCAATGATTTTCTCATTGTGATAGTTTTGGATTCATAAGTAGGTATTACAATATCTTCATCTAATTTAGGGTCTCCATAGTGAAGTACCTTTGCCACTCTGGTTGAGCTTGAGCCTGGTGTGGAGATTTGTAAAGGAATGGCTTCTGTAATCAACTTCTAAATGGTTTTTTATAGGAGTTCCTATCTTTGGTAGTTCTACCAAAGTCTGTATAGCAACATGCTCCTTTTCTTTTGATGGATCCTCCTTCTCATCAAATTTTGCTTCTTTTGTGCTTGGCTTTTGTAATGTATCACCTACTGCTGTAGGTGGTGGAAGCATCAAAATTTTAGTGCTAGTAGCTGTATAGGTAAAAGGTGGTTCCTTTGGTTTCACCTTTTCACTTTGTGGTTCTGCTACTGCCTTTTGTAGCTCATCTACACTCACCAATATAGTTTTTGTGCATAAGTGTGCCTATAGAGTGGATTGGTGAAGGATCTTGGAGAGATCCTCTATAGCTAGGGGATTGATGTTCTGAGCTAAATTGTCAGGAACATCCTTAATAGTTATTGTTTTTGCAAGTGTAATGGTTACATGAGGAGGGCTAGGAGGTGGCATTTGTGTGTCTTGCACACTCTATTCCTCTTCTTGTCGTTGTTTAGATGTTGCCATGTCTTCTCCTTTTTGTGTTTCTTCCTCCTCCCCTTTTTCCTTATCTTCTTCTTCTTCCTTCTTTTCCTCATCTTCTTTTGCTATTGCTTCCTCTTGCTTCACTTCCTCTCCTTTCTTCTCTTCTATATTCTTTTCCTCTATCTTTTCCTTGGTACTAGTCTCTGCCTTATTTGTTTCCTCTTTCTTGTCATTAGTTATTTTGTAAATTGTTTTCCACAATTGTGTGGATTTATTCACTACATCCTCAAACTTATTTTGTAGGATGCTAAAGGCTCTATACTTAGGTGCAAATTTGCCACCATGTTTCTTATTAACCTTTATTATTTAACCTTTTGTCAGGTTACGATTTACTTGAGCTAAGGTAGATTCTTTGATCTCCTTTTCCATTTTCATACAATAATGCCATTTGTTTTCAATTATCTCATATAGCTCTCTAGGCATGGTGTTGTCTAGCTCTAGAGGTATTTTTTTGAATTCATCCATCATGGCATACACAAATTCCTCTATTCTATTTGTTTCTTCTCTACTTAGCTTATTGAAATCAATTTTTTTCAAATCATTCAAATTTGTGTTCCTAACATTTTCACAAATTTTATTTAAGGCGAATCTGGGAGGATGACTTACCACTCTAAATTGGCTGATAACCTCTAATTCTATTATTTCCTCATCTTCAATATCTGGATGTGCCACATATTTTCTTGTCTTTTTTGGTACTTCATCAAGTTGTTTAGTGGCTTTCTTTTTGTCTTTTTTTGTCTCTTTGGCCTTTTATGTGGATGCCCTTGTGGTAGCTCTTGTTGCGAGTGTTGGCTTGGCTTGTGCAGGCTTAGTGACCTTCTTGGGCTTGGGCTGAGCCGGAGGTTGAGTTTTAGCCTTTCTTTTCTTTTGCTCGGCTAGTGTAGGTGCTTCTTTGGCTTCTTCTTCCTTGACACCTTCATCCTTGTCTTCTCCTAAGCCCTGGGTCAACTCTATTGGGCCTTGCCCTTGCTCTTCTTCTTCTTCACTTTCTCCTTCTTCTTCTTCTTCTTCTTCTTCTTCTTCTTCACCACCTACTTCTCCTTCAATGTTTACTCCAAATTTCTTCTTTATCTTCTTTACTAATTTATCCTTCCTCTTGATAATAGAGGTTATCTTCAATTTAGTTTCAACTTTTGACTTGACAATATCATATGTGCCAAAGTGAGGAGCCTCCTTATCTGTCTCTTTTGCAAGAAATGTTTTGATTGTTGCTAAGGCTTCATCTATATCAAGCTCATATCCCAATGGCTTTAGCCATCTTACTCTTGGTATTGTTGCTTGGATGTAGGTATAATCAATGTCAATCAAGAAACATATGTCATTAATGTTTTTTTCTACTAGGGAAACTGGTATTCTCACCCTTTGCTTCATGGATTTCTTAAAATCCTCAAAATAGCTTGTCATTTGGGCCTCAAAGTTATCACACATCTAATCAATGAACTCATTGATTTGTGTAATTGTAGTTTTGTTAGGGTTCCAATTCACCTTTACAATAGAAGGAAACTCTTCCATAACATAAAAGAAAATACATATATGAACTGAAACAAACTTGCATTGAGCACCTTTTAATCTCCTTATTTGATAGATCAAATGTGTGATATTTATTTACCAGTTTGTAGGCTACGTCAATAGCTATGCATGGTACACTGTTCAATCTATTGGATTGATAGAATTTATGAGAAATCACTATCACTACAAAATCTAGAAGAGGATCAGTTACAATGTCAATAGTCATACCCCTCTTATTCTATTTGGCACCTATATTTCTTTCAATGATCTCTTGGGAATCATTGCATAGGGTCTTAGGTCGATCTAGGGTTGGAAAACTTGTAACTCTATGCACTATCCTTTTGGTAATCTTTCTTAGTCTTATTTCCAATCACAAACATCCATTGTGAATTTTGCTGAGCATAATCTGTATCCATTCAATTTTGAAACCTATAGGATAAACTAGGGCATTGGTCAAACCCTTTTTCTTGACTATTTTGAATTTTTCCTTCAGAATCTTGTTTTCACATAGTTTGTCATAGGCTTAGAATATCTCAAGATAACCTATTGCACCTATCTTGCAGTTATAACACTTCCTCACATCTTGTACCATGACAACTTTTGGTGGGATAATAAATAATGTGCCAACTAGATCATTTATATAGGCGACTTCAAGGATTGGCCTAAACTCGGGTTGCTTTATCTCATAACTAACTAACTAGACCTCATGACCTTCCTTTCCTTTGGGGTTTCTTGAACTAGAACCCATTATACTAAACTAGGGGTTTAATGTATTAAAAAATTTAACACTGTGTAGCTCGACACTTGTTAAATACCTTAGATCGTCGAAATGTATGTTGAATTATTGTTGAGATCAATGCAAATGGCTTCAAAGTTGTTGTATGATCACTCCTACTCTTTTCTCATCTTTTCTTTGTGTTTGAATGGTGTAAAAATGATTAAAATTTGACCTTATACCTATCAAAACCTAGCATTAGATGCTTAGTGCATACAGCTGTAAACTCAGCACTTGAAGGTTTCACCATGACTCAGCTCCCATTGTATTTTGTTTACTCGACTTCCACTAGTTTTTTACTTCACTCGACTTCAACTATCAACTCGATCACTATTAGAAACTTAGTGTCCATTGGAGCTTTACTCGACATCTAAGGACAATTCAATAGTATTTGTAAAAACTTCAAATTTTGACTTGGCATCTTTGCTCATGCAGATTTCTCTTTTTCAGTGCTTCTTTCTCTTGGAAATGATGTATGATATAACTTTGTGTATCAGTCCCATACACCTCTTCTTGCTTAGTTGGATGAAATTTGATCACTTGACCTCTTGGGTGAAGTGATCCCTCCATTTGATGTGTTGTACTCATCGTTCTTCTTCTAAGTCTTGTTCATTTTCCCTCTTATTTGTTCAACATCAACCTTCTCTTTTCCTTTGTTGACTTCTATCTTGGGTGCTTTTGACTTTTTTAGCAATTCTTGCTGATATGACCAGTCTTCAAGAAACTAAAACATGTAGTTTGACTTAACCATTTACTGTAATTCCCTCTAAAGTGTGTCCTTATGCAATTTTCAGGAATGTGTCCATACTCCTAACAATAGTGGCAGTTATGCCTGGTGTTGTAATCCCAGTTGTAGTGATGACCATGGTTGTTTCCTTTTGTAGATTGATTAGGTGTCCACATAGTTTTTGATCTACATTTAAATGCTCTATGTCCGTACTTTTTCCAGTTGTAGAAGTGACCTTCAAATCTTGGTGTCCTCATGGTCTTGGTTCTACATTCATGTTCTTGATGTACTTTTTTTTTGCACTTGTAAGAAAAGCTTGCATTTTTAGGCTTATCATGTTGATGATTGTTCTTTCTCCTACATACATTAGAGGTATGTCCCTTTTTATGACTGAAATGGAAAGTAGGTTTAGTGTTCTTACCTTTGTTACTCCTTTCTTCTGCAATCTTAGATGATTCTCCTTACTCATTGTTGGTGCAACCAAGTCCTAAAGTATCATTACTAGCCCTTGGTGATTTCAATAGTTGCTCAAAGTACTTGATGGCCTCATTAGGTTTGTTGAAGCTTTTTGCTATCTCCCTCTCTCTTTTCAATTCATTCTGTAATTGCTCATTTTTTATTTTCAATGTAGTTATCTCAATGTCCTTCATATTCAGTTCATGATGAGCATTCATCATTTGGCTTAAGGTGTCAAGCTGCATGTTTGAGATTCTTTCAAACTCAATTGTCTTCTCTTCCAGTCTATTGGTAAGATTTTTCTTATCATCTTCTATCATGACCTTGTCTTCAATGGATTTCTTCATTTGTTTAGTCACTCCACAAAGCATTATGGCTTGTGACTCTTGCTCAAGCTTAAGTATTCTAATTTCTTTAGCTTGTGCTTTGTTTTTCTCCATCAATTCAACTATTGCTACATCAAATTCTTTGGAATCTCCATTGGAAAACACTTGTGTGGTATCAATATCCTTGTAGTGTATGTCATTTTAAGCTATGGCTATATCCTTCCTTCTTTTTAAGGACTTTCTCAATTCTTCTCTGGCTTCCTCCAATTTGTGTAGAGCGAGGTGCACATCAATCACCTAATTGTCTATGTTCTTTCCAAGTTTGAAGACTTCCATCTTCAGATCTTTTCTCTAAGATATTAGGCTTCTCCTTGTGAGAACCTTGTGCTCTGATACCAACTGTTGAAATATTCAAAATGGGAATGGTACTTCTGAGAGGGGGGGTGAATCAGAAGTACCACACTTTAGCATTTTCAACTCCTTTAAAACAAATAACTAAAAGTAAAATGCATGCATGTAAACATATTAAATCAACATAAAGTAAACACATGCATCAACATGCATAACATTATATTTGGCAACCCAAAAACCTTCTAGGAATAAGAAGGTAAAACTAGGGTGGGGATGATACCCACAAAAATCACTGCAACAATAATTGTTTGACCACTTCTAATGGTCTGCCCTGTTAAAAACTTTACACTATGTCAATAGTGACCTAGTTAAAGGATTTACAAACACGTTACATGAAGTGTCACCCTATTAAAGGATTTAATCACCTCTTCAAAGGATCTATAAAATAGCTATTAAGCTAACCTATCATCATAGGGTTTTCACTATCTAATACAATGGCTAGAGAGTATTAGAAATCTTTTGACCCGATTGCTTACAATCCTTAATTGTTTGATTTTAGGCACTAGACTACTCATTCTAATGAGATCCTTGCTTGATCTAATATCTATTTGTAGCCCTTGCTCTATTCTAATCAACTAGATGTGTAATTGCTACTCAATTCACTAAGTCTGTGATGCTCCTATTGTTTGCCCTATTTTGCAATTTTTCCTTATTTTCTTAGCAACTTCCTTTTTGTTCTCTTCAGCAACATAAAATTGTGGGCTCTAAGCCTTCTTATAAAGACTTTGTAGACTTAGGTTTAGGTATGGATCTATGATCCATATTTAATCTTGAATTCTCACTCATTTTTTGCATTTTTCTCATTGGTTGCATGCCTTCTTCATTTTTTTGATTGGTTGCATGTTGATTGCATAGGAAATATAAAAGATTCATTCTTATCCTTATCATCCTTCAAAATCCTTCTATGTCAGCTCTAAAAATAGTTTACATCTAAGTTTGTGAGGGCACAAACTCATATGTTGATTCTATGTTACTTGACACATACTGGACTACTGGTGCTCAACACATATAATATTCTGCTTTGCTCAGCACCTATTGCATTCTTTCTTGCTCGACACATGTATGACTCTGGATCACTCAACATATGAAGCATTCTAACTTGCTTGGCATCAACTGTGACTGGCACCTATATATCACTCGGCACCTATATAATGCTTGGCACCTAAAGTCACTCGGTACCTATTGGAATTCTGACACGGCACATACTATAGCTTGGCATGCATAGTGTACTCAGCTTCTATATAAAAAATGGTTAAATGTATTGACACTCAAATGTCAAAACCATTCTAAGAGCAATACTTATTTCATACCTTGCAATAGTTTCTTAATCCAAACATGTTTGAATAACTGATTGCAACATCAACATATTCATCTTTAATAGTAGATTATGAAATGTAACTTCATTTCTTGCTTAGCCATGGAATTAACCTTTCTCCAAGAAAGAAAGCTCCACAACTTGTTTTTTTTTTTTTTTGCTATCATCCACATTACCGTCCCAATTAGCATCAATATGGACTGTAAGAGTAAATTTTCCAGCTTGTTTATTCCATAGTCTAAAATCTCCATCTTCTTTTAGATATCTATATATCCTCTTGATAATTTTCATATGTGTTTTCATATGTGTTTCCTTAGAAATAGATGAACACATAGCAACAATTCCAACAAAATGTGAAATATCTAGTATATTATGCACAACATACTATAATTTACCAATCATTGATCTTATATTGTTTTTCATTTACCTATGTAGTAGTATCTTCCTTTGATAATTTCACTCAAATCACCATAGCTGTATTGATTGGTCTTGACTCATCAATCCCAAATGTCTTCAAGATTTCCTTTACATACTTATATTGAGTCACATATATACCATTCTTTTTTTGATGAACTTGTAAGACAATGAAAATTTTGATCTCGCCAAATATAGACATCTCAAATTCCTTACTCATTTGATTAGAAAATGTCTTACATAATATTTCATTTCCTCCAAATATAATGTCATCCACAAAAATTTCAGTAATCAACACCATATTATCATATTCACATTTCAAATACAAATTATTCTTCTCACTTGTCCTAGCAAATCCAATCTTGATCGAATAAGAATATAACCTTTCATACCATGCTCTTGGTGCTTGTTTTAGTCCATACAATGCTTGTTTAATTTGTAAAGCATGTTCCTTTGATCAAGTTCAATAAATATTTTTGGTTGTTCTGTGTAGAGTTCTTGTTTAGGTATTCCATTCAAAAATGCAAATTTGACATCTATTTGACATTCTTTGAACTTCTTGTAAGTAGCATAGGCCAAAAATGTTCTTTCACCTTCCAATCTTGCTCTAGGTGAAAAAGTTTCACCATAATCAATTCCTTCTTCTTATACATAACCTTTGTAAACTAGTCTTTCTTTGTTTCTCAACACTTTTTCATTTTCACTCAGCTTATTTATAAATATCTATTTTGTTCCTATCTCATTCTTGTCTATAGGTCTCGATACTAATGCCCATGTGTTGTTCTTCTCTATCTAATCAATATCTTCATTCATGGTATTTATCTAATCCTCATTATCAAGTACAACCTTAACTATTCTAGGTTCAAATTCAGCTATCAGACATGTACTATCTCTTAACTTACTTATTTTCAACACTCCAATGCTTTTGTTTCCAATGATTCTTTCTCACATATTTGGATAATATAGGTTCAAAATTTGGATTTTTAGCATTTTCTTTACTCGGTTGGGGTTCAACTTCCTACTTGGGTTGTATTGTATTATTTTCGAGTAAGGTGGTCTATAACTCGTGTAATATTGTCTAATGCTTAGCAGCTCCTTTTTGTAACTTGGGTAGTGTGTCTAGTGCCTCTTCATACACATACACATACAAAAACTTCTTGTAATATTTAAGTTCCTTCTTTCTTTCCATAGCATTCTTCTCTGCAAACTCATCAATTCTCACATTTGCAATTTCAATCATTTTTTAAGTAGCTTTGTTCAAACATTTATAAGCTTTTCCCTTAGATGAATAGCCAAGGAATATACCTGCATCTCCTTTTGAATCAAATTTATCATTCCTTGAATCTTTATGAATATAACACCTACTTCCAAATATCTTGAAATAACTTACATTAATTTAATGACCATACAAGAGTTAATAGGGTGTCTTGTTTATTCCTTTCTTCAACTAAACTTAATTGAGAGTATGAACAACAATACTAATATCTTCTCTCCAAAACATTTGTGGAAAATTTTTTCATATTGTTGTGGTGCCCTTAGTGTAGGTAATTGTCTCTCAATACCATTCTCAACATAAAATTTAGTGAATTCAATAGACATAAATTCACCACCTTTATTAGATCTTAAACATTTCAATTATTTACTAGTTTCTTTCTCAACTCTATCCTTATGTGATTTCAAATTTTTGAACATGATAGTCATCATTCTAGAATATTCATCATCAACAAACAAGATGAAATATTTTTCATGATAACAAATTTTCATACACATTGGTCTACATAGATCAACATCCACTAGTTCCAAAATATCATTAGAAATGTGTGTCTTTCTTGAAAATCTTGACTTTATCATCTTATCAAGTTGATATTCTTTGCACATAGCATCTCAAGTTTTTGTAGATTTGGCAAGCCTCTAACTCTTTTCTTTCTACTAATTGTTGCCATGTTCTCAAAATTTACATGACATGACCTCTTATGCCACAACCAGATTAGAAAATAAAGTCCACCAAGATAACTAGGGGGGAGGGGGCATGGATGAATAAATTATGCAATTAAAACAACTCTAAATATCCTTATAAAATCCAAAGCATGTAAATAGTAGATGCAACAACCATGGAAAGATAACCAGATTCAATAGCACTAGATTTTTTAACTAGGGAAACCATTGATCAAAGGGAAAATTTTGTTAGAAACAATAGTCCACCAAGATTATCCAATAATTAAAACATTTATCCACCCTAAAGAATCTTGACCATTCAACCAAACTAAATAGCAACCACACAAAGATGCACATACACAATTGCACCAGATATGTTAACTAGGGAAACCCTTGATTAGAGAGAAAAACCTGGTGGGAATGATGCTCACAAGATGATGTACTAATATAAATATTCCTTGTTAGAGGATGGTTCCTATCAGGAGTCTATTAAAACATTTAGTACATATGAGTCCTTTTTAGGACTCTTTGAATCCTTGTTAGAAGATTCCAACCCTATTAGGAGTTGTGCCAACCCTGTTAGGAGTTGTAGAAGATAGAAGGACCCACTATCCAAAAAACTTCTGAGAAAAGATCATTGAACTCACTGTCTAACTAATCTCTCAACTATTCATTGCAGAATAATTGTATATACTAAAATTTAACTTCCTTCCTCTATCCTATCAACTAGACCAATCATTGTCTGACCTTGTAGACCAAGTCACAAACCTCAAATCCAAGTATCAAACTTTGAATCACACAATGAATCCTCGGCAATGAAGTTTCATTTACATTTTCTCTGCTCTACTTATCTTCACATTTTATTCTTTGCAATCATTCATACATCTTATATCATCTAATCAACACATCATCACAATAAAGGAAAATGTCCTTCCTTTATACAAAATCTATAAAACAATTCCCTTAGTCAGCTATTACACCTTCTCAATTAATTATTATAGGACCTCATTAAGAACATGTTACACTCAATGATAACGTTAATATTCCACCTTGTAACTTGAATAATTTTTTTTACATGCAAAATTATGACAAGCGAGCTTAGCTACATCATCTACAAAATGTCTTCTTCACATCTTTAACTTTGGCTTCTTAGAATAACAACATTGCTGAGAGATGTAACAAGTTTACCAGAACATGCCTCTATAAACTCTATCTCAAAACGGTCTTCATTGAAACTTGCATAACTTCTTTCAGACATAATATCTTGTGCTTCTAAGATTAGTTGCATATACTGGATGCTTAATAGTATCTCCCTTTAACCTTGCTTAATGAAAGTACTCAATGATCTATCCATACCAACTTGATCTTTCTATTGTTCTTCTGTTAGACACCATAGAAAACTATTATGTTTGTACCTTGTCTATTTTTTATTTGAGAGATACTTGATACACTTATTATTTTTTCTTTGAGATGACCTAAGGGTCAAATATTATACCTTGATTTCAATACCATAGATTCTTTATTTATATGTTTTTTAGTTTATCATATTTTCATGTTGATGCCATTTTGAGATGACAGTAGATCTATGGTGATATCTAATCATCTAGTATTTGGACATATTTTTGTTTATGTTATGTGATGGATTTTATGCTATAGTGATTTACATCATTCTTGTCTCTTTATGCTTCATGCAAACGTGAGTAATGTAAATGGATTAATTAGGTATTTAATGCATTATTGATTTGGCTATGATATTATATGCAATTGTACTTGATCATGTCTTTTAGTGTACAGGAATTATATCCCTGGCAGTGGCCTATGGAGTTAGTGATTCAACTATTCATATTTTACCAATGTCATCCCTATATGGTCGATGTATCCTTGATTCATTTTTTAAATTAAATCTTTTAGTTACTATTAAATCCAAACTCATCTACATTATGTGATTAGATTAGTGAGCATGTCTGTGCATTTAAAGGTTTGCATTGTCATGAAAATTGTTAAGTGATTTTTTGTATTTTTGGGTTTTTGGGCTTTAAATATTATTGAATTTAATTTCTAGCAACTTTGTCTTAGGTTAATTCTCATTAAGAGGAATAACTTATTTTTGTTTGGGTTGATTTAGAGTATGGCTAGTCTAACTAGTTGTTTGCCCTAATCGACTATTCACTCAAAAAGTGAATAAGTATTGAAAAAGGGATTTGTATTCTCACTTTTCAATTTTTCAATTTAGAAACTGGAGAGCTTTTCTAAAATCCTCTTCCTAAAGGATTGAATTTCTATTCATTCTGATAGCTGTGAGCATTGGATTTTCATGAGATTGGCCTCATTGGATCCAGCTTGGTGAGACCTTTCTTTTTCGTCACTTTTGGTAGTATTGACGGGTTATTTATTTTATTGAGGTGATTTCAGTTTTTGCCCCTTTTGTTGTCAGGTAGGGCTTTCCAGTTTTCTTGTTTTTGCTTTGTTTCAGCTTTTGTTTCTCATAACAGTTTGTTAAGAGGTTGAGAACTAGTGTTCCCCTCTATTTATATTTGTTGGTTCTAGCTGGTTGGTTGGATATGAACTTTTTCCCTATTTTTGGGATGGGGATTTGGGGTTTTGCACTATTATGCTAGCCATTTCTACATACGGTGTCCGAACCCCAATATTATTGGATTTTTGGGGGTCTTGTACCCGGAGAACAAATGGGTTTTAATTTCAAAATTTTCCAATTTTTAGGGTTTTTACCTCATTTTGTATCACCCTATTTTCTCGAGTTTTCTTGGCATGAGTTTGGTCATGGACCTAGATCATCCATTTGGATGCCAATCAGACCTTTACTGCACTTTTATGTTGTATTAGGGTGTGTGTTGCATCCATTCTCCTGAGTCTTTTTTTGATTGAGTGACTTTATGCATTTTATTCTCATTCAATCATTGTGTTATGATCTTTGTGATGGTGGTGCGCCACACACGAGTACGTGTGTGTACATTTGTCAAGTGACTTGTGAGTCCCAATCTTCTATAATACTTTTGGAAGTTATGATCATTGGGGTTGGGTTGGGAATTTGCATGCCTATGGACACTCATCATTGGATGAGCATGGGTAGGATAGGGTAGCATATGGAGGGGCTTCTATCTCGTAGTGTGGTGTCCATTTCTTAGTTGGTAGAGGAAGTTTATATAAGTGATAACAAAGTAAAAATACTAGGTTGTAATATATTTAAGATAATTAAAACTATATTGTGCATCTTATGTTGGGAAGAGAAGCTACCAATAAGCAACTCTCCATGATGTCAGCCCCTATTAACAGCCCATTGAGTGTCTGACTAGGACCTATAGTTTATGCATTGTCCCTATTCTTAGTTTCAATCATCATACTATTTGGCATGTGTGTTAGCCATGGATGTTTGTTTTGTGTGTTTTTTTGGTTGGATCATTATCTCCATTAGCATGGCAGGAGTGGACCTACAAGTTCCGCATAATTGGGAGGTGTAGCTACCTATATCACTAGTAGGGATTGGTGTCTAGAGAAGCCCTATTATCCTAGTGTGACCATTGTTGGATGTTTCCACTTGGTGCTTTGGGTTTTGGAGTATGCTTTCTTTTGATTCATGATTTCATTTGGATGCTTGTATATCATTTTTAGATAATGTTAGTTATTGATGCATTTCCTCATTATGATGATTAGCATATGGTAGATTATGTTATCCATATTTGTAGGATTATCTTATTCTTTACTTCTAGCATGTTAGATTTCCTTATGCTTATGTTATAGCACATTTTAGTAGTGATGTCCTTATATGATGGAACAAATGATCTGATTGGTAGCTTGGGGTGTTATGCATGGGGGATGGATAGGGCACATGATAGTCTTATGATACCATTATGGTTGGGAGGAACCATGTACTTAGTTTGGTTGTACTGTTCATTGTGACATTACTTCTATTTATTGTGATGTTTTAGTACATTGTGATATTCCTTCTGTACTTTCCCTTTACTACTTGATTAGATGGATAGATGTACTTTCCATCTTTCAATATAATGTTTGAGTGTTTATGCCTTGAATTGTGGATTTGGTACTCCCTAGTGTGGAGGTTTTGAACTCTATTTATCTCTTTAGTTTATCCTTAGAGTTTTTCTTGCATTCCTAGGTGACCATGTTTCAGCATGGGGTGATATAATAAAGTGTTGCATGCCCATTAGAGTTCTATCATGTGTCCCCTAATTGTATTATCATCTCCATATGCTACCCTTGAGAGAAGTGTTTCCCAAACCCTAAAAGTATCACACCCCTTCTTGAGAAAGGTTGTATTATACTAGAAAGTATCATCTAGTGCTAATTTAAAGTATTGCTTGGTATTTGTAAAAACCTATCCAGGTAGACAACGAACAGTTTTTGGTTTGGAGAAGTGTTTTGGGTACCCTCTTAGGTGTTCTTCAATCCTTTGGTATTGCATTTTGAATTCAAAATATTTTGATTGTAGTGGCGTTTGGAGATCCATTGGTGTTGGGATGTTTGGTTAGTCTTCCATTGTGATCTTTGTGATCCTCGCATGTTCTATGTTGTGTGCATTCATACTTGTTCAAAAAAATAATCTTGGCTTATATTTATCCTTGTTCCAAGTATTTTTGGGTGGGGCATTACATCTAGTATCAGAGTCCATGTTGCAACATTGGGATCTTTGTGTTATGCTTCCACTATGGTTTTTTTTTTCTATTGTGCATTGTTATATTATGTTTGATTATTTGATATCTCATTGGTTCATGTTTTTTACTATTATGCTTGTGACTCGATGTTCTAACTTTATCTTGTTGCTTCCATAGTGATGCCTCTTGCATGTAGGTCTAGTTGAGGTGGTAATTGACAGGTGGTTCAAGAGGAAGAACACCATGAGGAGGAATGGCAAGATGGTGGGGGAGAACAAGGTAATGCTAATTGGAATTTCATGGAAGAATTGATGTTAGTGTTATAGGATATTCTTTCTCGATTGGGCCCTCATGTTGAGGAGTGCCAACTAGATCATAATCAGGGAGAGCGATCTTATCATGAAGAATCCCATAAGTCAAAGCATAGAGAGGAGGAGTTTGAATGGGAACGTTCTCAAAAACCAACTAGTGGTAGCAGACACCAATGGAGAGGTCATGGTCATCATGAAAATGATGATTACACTCAGGTGAAAATGATGTGGGAACTTTTGAGGTCCAAACCATCATTATTTGATGGCTAGGGGACAGCACTCAAGGCTAAGACCTAGTTGCTTAATATGGGGCATTGTTTCTCCTTGCTACCTTATGGGAGAAATGTGAAGGCCCATTGCACAATCACATATTTGAGGGAACAGGGTTCTATTTGGTGGGATTCAGAGAGTGATAAGCTATAGATCAGTGTCATAGATCTCACTAGGTGATCTTTGAGGAGAGGTTCAAAGAGAAATTTCTATCACCACAGTACCATGAGGCTTGCATTGATGAATTTTATGACCTTAGAAAAGGCTTTATGATAGTTGATCAATGTGAGAAGAAATTCCTTGGTTTGGAACAATACTCAAGTTATAGGCATGATGAGGCACTCACCACTCAATATTTTGTCAGAGGCCTCGAAGACTCCATCATTGGAGATGTCTATGCTCATCAACCAAGGACACTTTCCCTTGTCATTGAGAAGGTAGGGATCATAGAGAGCAATGTGGCTAGGAGTTTAAGTAGTAAATATGCTTCTCAAAACTAGAGTACATGGAATTCAGGATAGGAAAATTAGTTACTTAGTCCTCAAAAAAGGTCCAGTCCTAGTTAGCACCCTCTCAAGGTGGTAATGGTGGTTGTTATCATAATAGGGGTAAAGGAAGATGGCCTAAAGGTGGATAGGGTGCTGGTGATTCTAAAAAGAAAGGAGACAACCAAAGTTGTGGATAGAAATCCTAGCAGGATTAGCCTCCTCAGAGCAGTCAACAGAATTCTAGTAGGGGAACTTTTGAGGTCCAAAGCCTATGCATGAGGACAACCTAGTGAAACATGGAAACAACCTCCAAGCTGTGGGACTTGAACTGTGAGGTTGAGTCTTCGAAGAAGGCCGACTTCTTCTTACTATTAGGGTGCACCTAACTACTCTTGGAGAGGAAAAGGGAGAAGGAGAGCATGAAAGAAAATGTACCTAATCTAATCTAAAGAGGTGATGCACCAAAATAGTGTTCAGACCAATCTCTACCCATATATGCACTTTTGAATTATGATGACACCAAAAATATACACATTCAGACCTGTATTAATCTAACAACTGCATGTAGATCAGAAGACCAAGATGAATAAACAAGGAAAGAGAGATTCACTTATATTATCATTCATAGGCCAAGGAGATACAGTCATGCAAATCATAGATCTCTATAAAACACTAGTATGAGGCAAAGAGTTCTTGCACTTTCGTACCAATGGTTGAAAGAGATAAGGCAGAAAATATGTAGTTTAGAGGCACAGGGGAATTTACACTAAGAATCTGCAGAGCAATAACAGAGAAAACAGAGAAAGGTCCACCCTACAAAATTCACAAAATTTTCCTTTATAGTTTAGGAATAACTGAGATGTCCTCTCCCTACAATTACTCCACAACCACTACATTGAAGTCCCATAGAGAATAATCAAAGAGAAAGTTTGATTTGGGTACAGATCCAGACACAATGATATATGATCCTTTGTTTCAAATAATGCCTTAAGAAGATAGAAACGGCACCATTAAGTCACTCTGACTAGGTAGATGGATTGGATCAGAGGTGGAGTGTTCTTCCTTGCCTCACATTCATTTTGGTTTGGTTGGGATTGATTACAGAGATCAGATTCACAAGATAATCCTGGTTTTCCATCATTTTGGCTCGTGAATCAGCAAGTCAATGAGTCAAACTAAAATTGCAAGGAGGAAAAGCCACGTGGACCAACGAGCTTGTTTTTTTTTGCCACCCCGCAGGTCCTCCCGAGTTGACCACCTCTTTCATTACTAACCGCACCATCTTTTTTTTTAAATCCTGACCGCAACATTATACTAACTGCTGATCGCTAACCATCAATGCCTTAACTGCTCATACCCTGGCCAGACCTCGTGATCCTAACTGGCACCAACCAACAGTTTCATAATACTTGGCCCTACCTTACCACATGTCGTCGAGGCACTATGTCACTATGGGTAATATCCTCACAGCTTTCCATAGCGAGATAGTGCCCACCATTGATTTTCCAAGATCTGGCAACAAGCAAGATGGATTCGACCTATTAGTATACCATCCAATAAGAATTTGGCCACGTGCCAACCTATGTGACAAGTCCTCATAGTTTCATCTCACAGGAAAGTGTCAATCATTGATCTCCATGAGATCAACGATCATGGAAGATCCTCATAATATTGCGCTTGTCTCCTCAAAATTTTGGGCCCACGAAACACTTGGCAACCACCTGGCACAGCATGGCATCTTCATCTTGGCATGACCTAGCCCCACTAATCCATGTGGCACAATGGCACTATGTTTCTATGGGTAATATCATCGTAGCTTTCCATAGCGAGATAGTGTCCACCGTGGA
Source organism: Cupressus sempervirens (assembly GCA_028749045.1). NCBI lineage: Eukaryota > Viridiplantae > Streptophyta > Pinopsida > Cupressales > Cupressaceae > Cupressus > Cupressus sempervirens. Next base: position 827,320,080 of record CM053791.1, read on the forward strand.
TTTTCCTTAGATCTATTGTGATCAAAAAATTGTGCGACTGCACACCAAGTTGGCTGAGTGGACCAATGAAATAACACCATTTTATTATGACCCACCTAACAACTTCCATTGAGGATGAGCCATAATATTACTTTGGAGAATGGTGGGCCCATGATGTCATTTGTGCCATGTGTTGCCGAGGTGCTATGTCACTATGGGTATCCTCTGAGCAATTTCCCATAGCAAGATAGAGCCCACCGTTGATCCAGACTGATCTGATGATCGTGAAGACTCATCGTATTACTGTGCTTTGCCCTTAAAAATTTTGGGCCCACAAACCAACTCAGCACACCTGGCATCTGACTCGGCCCAAACTGGTACCATCCCTGCAGTTTCATAACACTCAGCCCCACCCTGCTACGTGTTGTCAAGGTGCTATGTCACTATGCATATCCTTTGAGCAATTTCCCATAGCGAGATAGCACCCACCGTTGATCCAGATTGATCCAAGGGTGAGGAAATCTTCATGCATTTGAAAGGGGGTGGGTCTAAGCTACTGTTGACATCAAAAGATCTGCACAGCTGGCGATGAATCAAAATCCTCCTTCAATCACAGTCACTTTCCCACATTGCTTGAGGTCCCACCATGTTCTTTTACCGGCTAGGCGCTATGTTGCTAATGGTGAGAAGAACAAATTTCTTGATAGCACCATAGTGCCCTTCGATCCTGTCACTTTGTTGCCCTCATGATAACCTCGATCTTGCAAATTGTGGACCCACCTACCACGTGGCAAAAAGGTGCTATGTCGCTATAGCAAAGGACTATGCAACTTCCCATAGCGAGATAGCGCCAACCATAGATATCTTTTGATCTGATGATGGGGAAGCTATGAGCCTACAAAAATAAACCTAGGAAATAAGGAATATCATAAGGTTCAATCATTTAATTTTTTCGATATTCCTAGGATGTTTAAAATAACATTAAACCAGGAGGTGACCATTGGGTAGGCAAGTATTTAAAATTCAAATATTTGGCAGGGGGCACAATATGTAACATTTCTGGTGACTCATAGGGGATGCTAGCTTGCTATGCATAAGACTAGTGGCCTAAAGCATCCATTGGGCTACAGATTCGTAAAAAAAAAATTTAGATTTTGAGCACTATGAAACCCTAACCCTACCTCTGAGAGGAAAAACCTTGAAACCCTTGTCCCTGCAACTGGAACCAAAGATGAAGCCTTATTTCTGCAACCACAAAACTTTGAGAAAACTGGTTGTCTCATAGAGAGATAGTTGTGCTCGTACACTTCTTGGAAAATAGGAAACTAATAGGAAACAAAATTACTCTAACTACACATAGAACCTCAACCCCTGTAAGAAACATGGCTTGAGATAGATCCCATTGACTGGGATGGGCAAAATTTCACCACCAGGCTTACTTAATTAGAAAGCATTGACTTGCTTGCAACTGACAATCAGATAGGGACCACTCCATAATGCATCAAACTTTGAGTGTCTTCCTAGCTTTGCCTTATCTACATCCCATTTCAGAACCAAATCTCCCTCTCGAAAGATTCTGACCCTAGCCTTCCTATCAAAACTCTTTTTTACCTACTACTGGTGTGTCTCTAGGGTCTGTATGGATTTACTTCTCTTCTCTTCTATCTCCATCAACTTTTCCATTCTTACTATCATGGCATCATCTTCAATCAACTCCAACTGATGAGCTAGCTCTAGAGATGTGAACTCCAATGAAATTGGAAGCCTTGCTTCTCTGTCATAAACTAACACAAATGGTGAATTCCCTATTGACCTTTTAGGCATTATTCTACTATCCCATAGTGCATTCTTTAGTTTTTTATGCCAACACCTTTGGTTATCTTCTATTGTCCTTTTCATGATCTTGATCAAGTTTTGTTGGAGGACTCAGCCAAACCATTACCCTGAGGATAGTAATTTGAGGATGTGCTCAAATAGATATTATGATCCACTGCCCATGCACAAATCTAAGCTCCAACCAAAGACTTTGCATTATCTAAAATAATGGTTGAAGGGGCACCAAACCTGGTCCCAATTCCATCAAGGAACTCAAAAATTGAAGATTTAGTGGCATCCTTCAATGCAACTACCTCTGTCCATCTGGTGAAGTAATCTGTAGGAGCTAAAATCCATTTGTGACCTAAATTAGAAGGAGGATTGGTAGGGCCTATGAAATCCAATCCTGATTGGGCAAAAGGCTGGTCCACTTAAATGGGATGAAGGGGAAGAGCTGCAAGATTCTATTTACTAGAGAAGGAAACACATTTCTCACACTTCCTCACATACTTATGACAATCATGAAATAGAGATGGCTAGTAATAACCAGCCCTCGTGATCTTCATTGCAGTTGTCCATGCTGAGAAGTGGCCACCATCAGGACCATCATGAAGTTCTTTGATCATTCTTTCAGCCTGGTTTGCATCAATGCATCTTGATAGGGCTCCATTAAAATCTTTTCTGAAAAGGATACCATCAACTATGACATAAGGAATTGATTGTAGCCTATATTGTCTCCTTTTAGTTCTATACAATCCCTGAGGGTATCCATTGCCTAATAAAAAATTCATCATATCATCCATCCAACTCCTTGGGTCACTATTTCTTAACTCTTGTTGCTCTGTCAATATCATAGCAGCTTCCTCATCAGGTTCCTGAGATGATAGGATCTGTTTACATAATCCTTTCCCTCTTAGTAGCTTAGTGAACTAGATGTCAACATCATATTCCATTACCTTTGTAATCCAACCAACTCTTTTCTCACTAACATCTTTGTTCAAAAGGAATTCCTTCACACTGGCGTGAGGTACTAACAAATGAATCCTATTATGGGATAGGAGATGTCTAAATTTCTTTAAAGCTTTGATGATTGCAAGGGCTTGCTTCTCAACATAACTATACTTATCTTCATACTCCTTAAGCCCTTCACTAAAGAAGGCTATGGGCTTCTCTTCATTCTTGTCATTTGTTTGAGTCAAGATAGTAGAGATACTTGACTCACCACCTAAGGTATAAAGAATGAAATCCTTCTCAAAGTTTGGATTAATGAGAGTAGGGCCAAGGCTATGGTTGCCTTGATCTCTTCAAAACTTTTCCTCCCTTCCTTGGTCCATGCAAAGACCATGCTTTTCTTGAGCATAGCTATAAATGGTTTCACCATGGTAGCAAGATTAGGGATAAACCTTCTCACAAAATTTATCTTACCAAGGAAACTTTGCAGCCCTTTCTTGTGTTTCGAAAGAGGAAGAGCAAGTATTGCTTTTTTTCTCTCTAGATCAATGGTTAAGCCATCTTTAGATACAATGTGTCCTAATAATTTTCCTTGATTGGTAGCAAAGACACACTTACTTGGGTTAAGAGACACCTCAAACTCTCTACACTTTAAGAATACGTTCCTGAGATGACCAAAATGATCATCTACATTCTTTGAATACACTGTGATATCATCAAGGTAAACTAGAACAAACCTTTCAATCATATTCTTGAAGGCCATCTCCATTTCTTTTTGAAATGTAGCACCTACATTAGTTAGTCCAAATGGCATTTTACAATAAGCATAGCTACCCCACTTGGTAGTGAATGCAGTCTTGTATCTATCAGACTTCTCATCCAGCACTTGATTGTAGCCAGAAAATCCATCAAGAAATAAAAATCTCTTTGAACCACTGACATTGGACAAAATTTTCTCCATAGAAGGGAGAGGATGGTGATCTTTAAGAGAAGCTTGGTTACGGTCCCTAAATTCCACACACAATCTAATTTCTCTGTTCTTCTTCCTAATAGGGACAAGGTTTTCTATCCATGATGAGTGTTTGATAGGAAAAATTATGTGGGCCTCAATCAATTTGGATAGCTCCTTTCTCATTAAGGGTTCAATTTTAAGATTCATTGGTCTCTATTTTTGTCTTACTAGTTTTACATCATTAATTAAATCTATGGTATGCTAAAACAACCTTGGTTTGAAGCCCTTTAAGTCATCATATGTCCAAGCAAATACATCATTAAACTCTTGATGTAGATGAGTAAAATTTTCTTGTTCAATTTCAAAACATACCTTCCCCATGTTTAAGGACTTTCCACCAGAAACCATGACTGGAGTATAGTCATCTTCATTAGTAGCTAGGTTCATTACTCTACCTCTTGCTTGATCATCAGGATTAAAAACACTCTCTAGAGTAATGAGACCTTTAGGCAGCTTGTTGGAGCTGAGATTAATAATTTGGTCACTATACTGATCCTGCAGTCTTGATTGATTTCTCTCTGAAAATTCTACCTCATTCTGCAAGAAGCTCACAATTTGTTCATCAAACTCAAACATCTACCAATGGGTGTTATTTTCAGGGATGGCAGGCCTTACTAGCACCCTTATTTGTTGTTCTTTCTTCTCCTCAAGATTCCCTAGCACATCATAAGATGCACCTATTGCTGCAAGTCTATCAGCATGTCTATTACCTTTTCTAGGGATGCTTTGGATGTTAAATGCATTGAAACCTTCAAACAAATTCCATACTCTATGTTTATAAGACTTGAGCAAACCACTTTTGGTGATATTCTGATTTCTCACTTGATTAACTACCAACTCACTATCTCCATATACACTTAAGGCTTGGATTCCCCTTTTTTGAGCAAGTGGGAGACCCTAAATCAAGGATTCATACTCAACCACATTGTTAGTGCAACTGAACTAGAGCCTAAAGGAGAAGTAGTACCTTACTTGCATAGGAGAAATTAACATCACATCAGCCCTTGATCCATTTTTATTCCTTGATCCATCAAAGTACATACTCCATATCACACTCATATCTTCTTTAGTCTCCACAAGATTGGGAACTAGAGCATCTTTCTCCAATATACAGTATGTACTGAGACCTATCTCAAGGGTTTTTGGCATAAGATCAAATTGATATGCATTAGCCCACTCATCCAAGAAAAAAATAGATATCTCTACTAGGGAGGTGGTGAGCTCATTCACTATGTCATTCTCATCCATCTCTAGAATAGGGCAATTCATGTTGATGGGGTTGGGGGTGTAAGATTCAGTATGATGGAGGGCTTGAGGCTCTGCTCTAATTGAAGCATTGGCTCCATATCTCATTTTAAAAGACATATACGACCAATCAGAGGATATGAAACCACCTATTTGGGCTGTAAAGTCTCTTGACAGACAGATGGAAAAATATGGCTTGACTTCAGCAACAGAGATATCTTGGGTTATAGTACAACCAAGGCATGCATGTAAGGCCATCTCCACATTCCTAAGGATCCCTATAGTATTGACAGTACTACCATCCAACTATAATACATCCCTAACAATGGGCTCATATTTCATTCCCAAAGCATCAGCAGCACACCTAGGCATCACTGAACTGCTAGCCCCTGAATCAATCATGCAATTATGGACTAGTTTGCCCCCTATAATTAGAGAAACATAGAATGGAGGAGGTCTAACCTTTTTACTTGTTTCTACCTCCCTTGATGGTTGTACTAAGCTTGTGGCACTTTCCATACTAAATGTCTGATCCTTTGGTTCAATTCTTTCCAATTCTTTCTACAGCAACCTCTTTTACATGGGTATAATAGCAACAGCATCCCACATGGAGATATGCACATTTTTCTTCTTCATTTTCTCTACCACACTGAATGGCATAACAGTTATTTTGGCAGAACGCTTGGGAGCTACAATTGTATGAGGTTGAGATGGAATAACCTGAGGATCACTTGTATCCTTTCTGCCATGATTTTGCCTTTGTTGTTGAAAGGTACTTGATTGATTATTTGCTACTTGCTCATGAGATATCACATTTGAAGTTGAGGCCTGATTGGGAGGAGGAGGGACAACATCTGCCATAGCTCTTCTTTTGCTTCTAGTGTTATGAGCAATGGAATCTTGGTTTACATTACAATGATCCTCCATCTGATGATTCAAAAAAGAGCAATCGCCTTGTCTTTGCATATCTGAGGCACCTTTAAATTAGTCTTCCTTGTATGATTATTTTGCTGCAGGTTCTTGGACTATCAAAGCCATAAAAGATTCAGCCTTCTAACACATAAAATAGGCATAGGAGTAGTTACAGGAGGGACAAAAATCTTGATCTTGAGCCATATTTTTTTGAGGGACTATGGCCCTACTTTGGTTTACATTTGAGATTGAAGCATGGCCACCCTGCCTACTCTGATCAAAATAATTGTTCCAATGATTGGGATTTGGAGGCCTACCACTGCTTGGAGTTTGATATTGCAATTGATGAGGCTTACTACCTTGAGCTTGTTATCTTTCTACAGTCACCACCTTGTTGCTTACTTTCTGCATCATAGAGGAGTTATCCTTCAACTTCTTCCCATAATCTTGCAATCTTTTCTCTAGGTTCTTTTCTCTTTTATCCATGTTCTGCATTAAAAATTGCATCATCTCTTTGATTTCATCTATCCCATTTGAAGATGTGGAAGCTTGAGGGACTAGGACAAGTGATTGTCATGTAGAAGTTGTGGGAAGAGGAGCCATTGTTGGTTGATGATTTGGAACATCAGGGAAGAAAGGCAGAGGAGGCCTTGGAGCTAGCTTACCTCCTTGTATTAGGATGTTCTCTGATTTTATTGCTATGTCATAAGCATTAGGCAAGGTATCTCCTCTCGTAGTTTGGATTGTAGTGGCAATATCATTGTTAAAAGATCTAAGGTAATGCAAGAAGGAATTACCAAGGGTAGGCTTCACTAAAGTAGGTATTCTATCCCATGTCTTTTGAAATCTATAGTTGAAATCAGTCATACATTCATGGGGGGCCCTTTTTATAGTAGTCAACTATTCTAACAGTGACAAATGGTCACTTTTGTCCTCAAAGTGTTTACATAATCCTACTCCTAAGCCATCCCAATTTGTTATAGAACCATGAGCCAAATCTCTATACCATTGTAGTGCTTTCCCTTTCAAGGATGAGGCTAGAAGCCTAACTACAACATCATCTTCTGTAATACCATGGATATTGCAGATGTTTGCGACCTCTTGAATGTGCTCTAAGGGAGAAATGGAGGTTTCACCAATAAACTCTAGTATACTCTTGAGTGCAACTATTGGTATGCCATGTCTTTCAGCTAATAAAAGAGGACTACCACCATTAAAGGTGGCGAAAGTATGAGCTCTAGGCAATGCCATTTAGACAAGTGATTTGTTGATATGTATTGATGGCAATCTAGGCTGAGATCTAATAGTAGGAGGAGTAGAGATAGATCTTGTAGGTGTATTTTTTACTATTGCACTCCTAACTGGTGATAAAGATATTCTAGTCTTCCTTCTTCTAGCATTTGAAAATAAAGGTTCTTGATACTGAAACTTACCTCTAGAAGATGCCCTTGTTTCAGCTCTGGGCATGAATCACTACAACTTTGGTCTAGAACCAGATATGTATTTGAAGCTCAGAGTCACCAAGTACTTTGAAGAATGAGCCTCTTGAAGGCTTAAACATTGAAGCCAATACTATCTCCTCGGTATTGATCTTGGAATCTTCCCTTTTGACACTAGTAGGCTTGAAATTTTATTAAAAGTTGTCCCACCAGGCATGCCAAAAAATGTTGTCACTAAGGTTTGCACAATTGTCCAAAGCCTATGAATGAGGACAACCTAGTGAAACATGGAAACAACCTCCAAGGTGTGGGACTTGAACTGTGAGGCTGAGTCTCCGGAGAAGGCCGGCTTCCTCTTACTATCAGGGCACACCTAACTACTCTTGGAGAGGAAAAGGGAGAAGGAGAGCATGAAAGAAAATCTACCTAATCTAATCTAAAGAGGTGATGCACCAAAATAGAGTGTTTAGACCAATCTCTACCCATATATGCACTTTTGAATTATGATGACACCAAAAATATACACATTCAGACCTGTATTAATCTAACAACCGCATGTAGATCAAAAGACCAAGATGAATGACACAAGGAAAGAAAGATTCACTTATATTATCATTCATTTGCCAAGGAGATACAGTCATGCAAATCATAGATCTCTACAAAACACCAGTAAGAGGCAAAGAGTTCTTGCACTTTTATACCAATGGCTGAAAGAGATAAGGCAGAAAATCATGTAGTTTAGAGGCACAGGGGAATTTACACTAAGAATCTGCAGAGCAATAATAGAGAAAATAGAGAAAGGTCCACCCTACAAAATTCAAAAAAATTGCCTTTATAGTTAAGGCATAACTGAGATGTCCTCTCCCTGCAATTACTCCACAACCATGCATTGAAGTCCCATAGAGAATAATCAAGGAGAAAGTCTGATTTGGGTATAGATCCAGATGTAATGATATCTAATCCTCTATGTCAAATAATGCCTTGAGAATACATAAACGGTGCCATTAAGTCACTCTGACCATGTAGATGGATTGGATCAGAGGTGGAGTGTTCTTCCTTGTCTCGCATTCATTCTGAGTTGGTTGGGATTGATTACAGAGATCAGATTCGCAAGATAATCCTAGTTTTCCATCATTTTGGCTCGTGAATCAGCAAGTCAATGAGTCAAACTAAAATAGCAAGCAGGACAAGCCATGTGAACCAACAAGCTTGTTTTGTTTTGCCACCCCATAGGTCCTCCCAAGATGACAACTTCTTTCATTACTAACCATTCCATCTTCTTTAAAAAATCTTGACCGCAATGTTATACTAACCGTCAGCTGCTAACCGTCAATGCCTTAACTGCTCATACCTAGCCAAACCCTGTGATCCTAACTGGCACCAACTGACAGTTTCATAATACTTGGCCCTGCCCTACCATGCATCGTCGAGGTGCTATGTCGCTATGGCTAATATCCTCATAGCTTTCCATAGCAAGATAGCTCCCATTGTTGATTTTTCAAGATCTGGCGGTGAGCAAGATGGATCCAACCTATCAGTATACCATCCAATAAGAAGCTGGCCATGTGCTAACCTGTTTGACAAGTCCTCATAGTTTCATCTCATGGGAAAGTGCTAATCATTGATCTCCATGAGATCAACGATCATGGAAGATCCTCATAATATTGTGCTTGCCTCCTCAAAATTTTGGGCCCACGAAACACTTGGCAACCACTTGGCACAACCTGACATCTTCATCTTGGCGTGACCTGGCCCCACTGATCCACGTGGCACAATGGTGCTATGTCGCTATGGATAATATCCTCACAGCTTTTCATAGAGAGATAGCACCCACACTAGATTTTCCTTAGATCTATGGTGATCAAAAAATTGTGCGACTGCACATCGAGTTGCCTGAGTGGACCAACAAAATACCACCGTTGTACTATGACCCACCTAACAACTACCACTGAGGATGAGCCGTAATATTAATTTGGAGAAGGGCGGGCCCATGATGTCATCTATGCCATGCATCGCCAAGGTGCTATGTCACTATGGGTATCCTTTGAGCAATTTCCCATAGAGAGATAGCACCCACCATTGATCCAGACTGATCTGACAATTATGAAGACTCGTCGTATTACTGTGTTTTGCCCTTAAAACTTCTGGGCCCACAAACCAACTCAGCAAACCTGGCATCCGACTTGACCTAAATTGGTACCATCCCTGTGGTTTCATAACACTCAACCCCACCCTACTACGCGTCATCGAGGTGCTATGTTGCTATGCGTATCCTCCGAGCAATTTCCCATAGTGAGATAGCACCCACCATTAATCCAGATTGATCCAAGGGTGAGGAAATCTTCATGCGTTTGAAAGGGGCGTGGGTCTAGGCTACTTCTGACATCAAAAGATTTGCACAGCTAGCAACAAATCAAAATCCTTCTTCAATCGCGGTCACTTTCCCACATTTCCTGAGGTCCCACCATGTTCTTTTATTGACTGCGCGCTAAGTTGCTAACGATGAGAAGAACAAATTTCCTGATAGCACCATAGCACCCTCCAGTGCTGTCACTTTTCTATCCTCATGATAACCTCAATCTTGCAAATTGCAGACCCACTTGCCACATGGTGAAAAGGCGCTATGTCGCTATAGCAAAGGACTATGCAACTTCCCATAGTGAGATAGCGCCAACCATAGATATCTTTTGATCTGATGATGGGGAAGCTGCGAGCTTGCAGAAATAAACCTAGGAAATAAGGAATATCATAAGGTTCAATCATTTAATTTTTTTGATATTCTTGGGATGTTTAAAATAACATTAAATCAGGAAGAGACCATTGGGAGGGCAAGTATTTAAAATTCAAATATTTGGCGAGGGGCACAATATTTAACTCTATTCAGGGTAGTCGTGGAACAAGTTCCAACTTTGGGGGAAACTATTATTCTTGTCACCAACCTAGCCATAAATCTTTTGAGTGCTCCATTAAACCATCATTAGGACTTGGTAAGGGTGCAGCCAGATCTGAGCCTACTATAGGAGATATTGGTAGGAATCACAGAGTCTTTGCAGTAGTTGACAACTATCAAGATGATCATCAAGGTATAGTAGTTGTAGCTATAGGTACATTACATGGTATTTCATCTTCAATTTTATTCAACTCAGGTTCTTCTGATTCTTTCATATCACCATCTCTTATTCAGCAATGTGGGCTAGTGGTAGTGCATCAAGTCGATAGGTGGTAGGTTAAGTTAGCCATGGGTTCCAAGGAGGTTGTGAACTCATTAGTCAAAGGTTATTTTCTAAATTTGGCTACCTTTACTACCACAATGGATCTACGCATTCTACCTCTAGGATCATATGACATTATATTGGGTATGGATTGGTTAGCCACCCATCAAGAGAATATTAATTACTGTCATAAGATGATATAGTATGTTGATGATATAGGTGGGTAGGTGGAGCTTTTGGGAGTCCCAAGACTAGTCTCTCTTCTAATGATCTCAGCTAATCAGTTGAAGTGAAGTGTGTAGAAGGGTTATCAGTTGTTTCTTATGTCAGTCAGTGATCTTGAGGAAGTCAAGAGCCGTATGATGACACTTCATGATCACCCACTCCTTCATGAGTATGCCAATGTATTTCCTAATGAGATTCATGGTATGCGACCATAGCATGACATTGATTTTTGGATTGATCTTGTATTAGGAGTAGAGCTGATTTCATGAGCTCCTTACCACATGACTACTCAGGAGTTGGTTGAGCTCAGATTACAATTGGAGGAATTTTTGGCCAAGGGCCATATTCATCCCAATGTATCCCCTATTGGAAATATACGAGGAGTAAATGAGAGGGGAGGGGTGAATCAGTTAGTATTAAAATAAACCTCAGATCCCTTAGATATCAACACAAAATAAAGTCTAGAAACTTAATATTGCTGATGCTTGGTAAACACACATAAAATATTGTAACTTGGTACGTTCTAATTATGCAAATATTTATATGTTATATGTGATTACCCTTATTTTATCTTAGTTGCAAACACATAAAATAAAATAGCATGAACACATTTGACACCAGGATTTAATGTGGAAACCCAATTTGGGAAAAACCACCAATTACAACTAGTTATTGTTTTCACTCTTCTGAAGTGAGTCCTATTAGGAGCCAACCCTGTTAAAGGTTACAAAACAAACTGTTAGGTGTGACCCTATTAAAAGATTTAATCATCATGTTAGGAGTGGAATTTTTAGAGGTCTTAAGACAATTCAATAGAACTGCCACCTTGTTAGAGGATTTAGAAATAGTTGTTAAGCTAACTCTGTTAAGAGATTTAGATCATTGCTACAATGGTTAGAGAGTAACAATGAGATGAACTAATTTGAATGCAACTAAATTTTTGATTAGAGATCTTTTTTTTTTGGCTTGTACTCGATCCTTCCTCATCGAATATATCTTTTTTGGTCCACATGGATATTCTCCTTATCCTTCAAATTTGCTTCCTCTTTTCATCATTAAATCTTTAGTACATTCATCACATCATCGCACTCTACTTGAATCCACAACTTGACCTTATACTTATATCTTCCATATTGTCAAGTCAGCTCATATGCAAGAATAACTAATATTCATTATCACAGTTGGCTAGAACCAATAGATAAATCAATTAAGCTTAATATGCCAAAACAAGAAAAATCCTTTGTTAGCTGACCCAGCTCGGTAGACACTAACTTAGAAATGATTTCTTGTGTTAAAAAATAGAAGCTTAGTTAACATTGCATACTCACAAAGATCCTTTGGCAACCGAATGAGCTCAGTTAACACTCAACTTCTGCAGACTCTCATTTGATGCCTAAGTGAACTCAGTAGACACTGCTTTCTGAACTAGGCAACCACAAGAATGCTTGTAGGCACAAAAAACTATCTTTACTACCTAAGTGAGCTTAACATACACTGACTGATAATTATATCACATTTGTGTAACATCAAAGACAATACACAATCAATCAATTGTATCCAATAATCTCCCTCTTTGACATTGATGGCAACACAACATGTCATAACACAATAAAATTTTGGAACAAGAATAAAGTAAGGAACGTATCCTTACTTTTATTCATGTGAACTCCCTTTATTAGTATGAGCTCTTCCTTTCATTGAATTCTCTCTCTATCTACAACAACTTATGCCAAGTTCATTCTCAAAACTTTCTCCCTCTTACAGAAAACTTCTCTTTCTTTGGAATGACAAAAATTTCTATGATAGTAAACTTATCCCTCTTTGACAACACATGAAAAAGGAAACAATTTTGTTAATATCAATTTACCGTAAGTACTAATCCATTTGTAATATGCCCTTATCAATTCTGCACCAACTGATTGATCTTCAACTAGCTCTTGTTGATGCATCACTAAACTTCATTTAGTGAGCTTCAGATAGGGGAATGACCCCTAGCTTACCTCTTAGATATAGAAATACATCCTTAGGTAATGGCTTGGTGAATATGTCATAAATCTATTCTTTTGTATTCACATATTCCAATCTTATTTCTTTATCCTGCACCAATTCTTTTAAGAAGTGATATTTTATAGCAGTGTGCTTTGTTTTGGTATGCATCACTAGATTATTTGATATATGCATTACACTAGTGTTATCAGAGTATATGACTATTAGATCCTTGATCTTTATCTTTATTCCTTCCAACAATTATTTGAACCAAATAATGCTAGAACAATTAACTATTGTTGCCACATATTTTTTCTCTACTATGGATTGAGAGATGCAATTTTATTTCTTGCTTGTCAAGGACACTATTATTTTACCAAGAAAGAATGCTCCACCACTTGTATTTTGTTTGTCATCAAGACTTCATGCCCAATCAGCATCAGTAAATAGCTTTAAGTCCAAATTTCCTCCAAGTTTATACCTTAAGCTATAGTCTTCAATACCTTTCAGATATCTCATGATTCTTTTGATTTCCATCATGTAATTTTATCTAGGATTTTCTGAGAATCTTGCCACCATTCCAATTGCTAGTGCAATATTAGGCCTTGTATGTACTACATACTACAATTTTTCAATCATTGATCTATATGTGGTCTGATCTACTTCTTTGGAATCATGATTCTTGGAAAGCTTATGTCCAATAGACATATGGGTTCCAACAGGTCTTCAATCTTCCATTCCAAACTTCTTTAATATCTCCTTGATATACTTAGATTGAGTGATGTAGATACCATTTTTGTTCTGTTGTATCTGCAACCCAACAAAGAATTTTATCTCACCAAACATGGACATCTCAAATTCTTTACTCATTTCTTCTGAAAATGCTTTGCACAAGTCATCATTTCTTGTGAATAAGGTATCACCAACAAATATTTTTACCAACACAATCTTCTTGTCTAGTCCTTCTTTGATATGCAAACTATTGTTATCATTTGTTCTTTGAAAGCCAATCTATACCAAGTAATTATAAAGTCTTTCATACCAAGCTCTAGGAGCTTGCTTGAGACCATATAATTCTTTGTGTAGCTTGCAAACCATGTCTCTTTTGCTAAGATCTACAAAACCTTCTAGTTGTTCAATGTAGACTTTCTCATCGAGAATTTCATTCAAGAATGCAGATTTAACATCCATTTGATATACTTTAAATCCTCTATGTGCTAGTAAAGTTCTAACACCCTCTAATCTTCTAACAAGAGCAAAAGTCTCACCATAATCAATACCTTCTTCTTCAGAATGACCTTTACATACCAATCTTGTCTTGTTTCTAGAAACTTTTCCATCTTCATTCAGCTTATTTCTAAACACCCACTTTGTGCCAATTATATTTTTATCCTTGGGTCTAGGAATAAGAGTTCAAGTTTTATTCTTTTCTATCTATTCTATCTCTTCATTCATTGCTTCAATCCAACTTTATTTTTCTAAAGCATCTTTAACATTTCTAGGTTCTAATTCAACAAGTAAACATGTACCTTTTAATTTGCTTTGTGTCATTGTTCCATCATATTTGTCTCCAATTATTTGATTAGGTGCATGATGCCTTCTAACATATCTTGCTAACATAGGTTCTTTGGTTTTTGAATAAGTTCCACTATTTTCATCATGATTTTCAGTATCAAGCTTAGGTCCCATTATCTGTGACTTGGGTCCATCAAATTATGACTCGGACTACATTATCTACAACTTAGTAACTATTGGAGATATTGGGGACTAGGGAGATGAAGCCTTCTTTCTTTCAGATAGGTTTGGTAGGGTATCAGGATCACAGTAAACAAATCTTTTGTAATCCTCTAGCTCTTTGTTGCTTACTTCTTCACTCTTTTCTACAAACTCAATAATTCTAACATGTGCACTTTCTATGATTTTATGACTGGACAAATTCAAACGTTTGTATGCTTTACTTCTACAAGAATATCCTAGAAATAGCCTTCATCACCTTTTACATCAAAAAAAAAATTTCTACACTCTTTTAAGATATAAAATTCGCTACCAAATACTTTCAAGTAACTTACATTAGGTTTGTAGCCATACCATAGTTGATAAGGAGTTTTGTTTGAATCTTTTTTCAACTGTACTCTATTTAAGATATGAACTGCAATGTTGATAGCTTCCTTCCAGTATTTGATAGTAACATTCTTTTCAATCATCAGGGTTCTTGCATAATCCATGATGGATCTGTTTCTTCTCTTAGCTATACCATTCTATTGTGGTATACTAGGGGCTGATACTTGTCTTTTAATTCCTCTGTCAATGCAGAAATTATTGAATTCATTGGAGATGAATTCACCACCTCTGTCTGATCTTAAACATTTCAATCTTTTTCTTCTTCTTTTTCTACTCTTGTCAGATACGATTTGAACTTTTTAAAGGCTTCTGATTTTTCTTTTAGGTACATTATAGTCATCATTCTAGAATAGTCATCAACAAAAAGAATGAAAAACTTTTCTCTGTATATGAGCAATGTTAGTATGCTAATAGAAACCAAATTTAAATAAAGCTTCTACAAACTAAAAAAAATTCATAAACTTCAAGATAGACTAAGATGAACTCTCAATTGAGAATATGAGCCATTAATGGGCTCTCTCAATGAGAAGCTCTCTTGTTGAGTAGCTTTGTCTAAATAGATAGGATGTATGCTCAATATGCTTCCAAAGGCTTCAATGGATGATTGTGGATTTTTGGTGTGGATAGATGGCTTTAGTATGGATTTGGCTCTCAAAATAGCATTATAACTTTACTTCATGGATTGTGTTATTTTGTAAAGGGGAAGGATCCAATTTATAGGCAAGAGGCTTGAGGGATTGAGGGCTAAGATGCAAGGATGGGAAAAAGCTCATGGAGGGTTCAGATTGCATGAGAAGAGAGCACATGGATTGTGCTTCCTTATAGCCAATCAAGGACACATGGTGAGAGGATGGAGGAAAGGGGAAGGATGAGTCAACAAAGGAGGCTCAAGGGATAAAATCTTCATAAAGACCCTCATAATGACTTGTAAGAGCAATAAAAGGGCTTGTAAGAGTCATTTATGACCTAGTGGACTTCATAAAGTTTTATGGTTGAGATATTTTGAGAGAGATGAGAGCAATTTCGACTTGGACTTGATTAGGAAGGTTTTAAGCTTGTTTAGGCTTGTGCAAATGATTAGAGGATGGATTAGGATGGTTTAGGATTAGCTTAGGGATAGGCAAGTGGATGGCATTTAATGAGGGTGGGTGAAGGAGGAGATATTTGTTAACTTTGGCTTGGGTTAGTAAGTTTTAACTCATGTTTAGGGAATGTGACAAGGTTAGGAGGGGATTAGGATTAGTTTTAAAGACATCTTCTAGAAGAGTCTAGACTTTGGATGAGGATAAAGACTTTCTAGAATAGTCTAGAATTTCCTAGGATGAGGATGAAGACTTTCTAGAAGAGTCTAGAACTTCTTAGGATGAGGATAAATTAGATTTTTAGGAAATAAATAAAGTTTTATTTATTTCAAGGGTTTGGGTTGAGGAGATATTTATTAAAACTTTTTTAATAAACATGAGGATTAATATTTAATCTTAATTAAATATTTTGAGTTGGGATTAGGGGTAGGAAATGATGGGATTAGCCTTTAATTAAAATTAAAGAAGGATTAGAAGATTTTGGAAGAGGTTAGTGGTCTTAAGGAAATTGGTCAAGTTTTGGGCAAAAAATAAATTTTTTATTTATTTTGGGTTTTTTGGTCAATTTATTAATTAAATAATTAATAAATAAGGAAATAATGTTTAAATAAGATTTAAACATTTTTGGGAGGGATTCCTTAATTAAATATTTTTAATTAAGATAAAGGGATTTAATGGCATAAAAATAAATAAATTAATTAATTAATAAATGATGATGTCATCAGGAATTTTTTAAAAAATAAAAATACTTTATTTTCTAAAGGTTTTTAGGTGTCTACATTCTCCACTATAACTCTCTATTCCAATAGGTCCACATAAGTTTGTATGAACAATTTCTAAGACTTCTTCTAACTAATAGTTTTTGCTTTTGAAACTAGTCTTTCCCATTTTACCAATTTGGCAATTCTTGCATAAAACAATATCAGGATTCTTCAAACTAGCAATACCTTTTATTCTTCTATGTTTGTTTATCTTAACCAGATTATCAAAGTTTACATGACTTAGTCTTTTGTGCAATAACCATATTTCTTATACTTGAGCAATAAAACATGAACATTCATTGAGATCAAGATAAAATAGATTACCTTTTGTTTGCTTGCCAGATCCAACAAGATTTCCTTTTCCATCTAGTAGTTTGGCCTGTCCATTCATGAATTTTACCTTGAATCCAATGTTAGTCAACTATTCTATTCTCAATAGATTATGCTTTAGTCCTTAAACCCAATAAGCATTGCCACACACAAGTTCTTTAGTCAATGAAATACATCCTTTTCCTTTTATGTTACAAGGTTCATTATTTCCAAATCTCACACTACCTCCATAATAATATTCCATGTGCTCAAATTTTGTTTTATCTCTAGTCATATGATGTGAATAGCCACTATCAATAATCCATATATCATTTTTTCTAACATGACAGATAAGTGTCATCTTATCTCCTTCATCATCAAATTCATCTTTCACAGCAATATATACCATTTCATCTTCTTTGTTATCAAAATCTTTAGCTATAAAACAAGATTTCTTACCTTTGTCCTTGTAGTTCTTGTAGTTCTTGGAATCCTTCTTTCTTTTGTGCTTATTATTTTTCTTTTCATCTTTGATTTATTTTTTTGGACACCTTGCAACAATGTGACCAACTTCTTTACAAGAAAAGAAAGATCAGAGGAACTTAACCTTTATACTTTCCTTTGCCTTTGGAAAACTTTCTTGCAAGTAGGGCTTCAACAACTTCAAGATCACTGTCTGAACTCTCTTCTATTTCTTCTTCTTCACTTCCTAATTTACTAGATTTTGATTTCTTAGCCTTTTATTTGAGTGAGAGTTTAGCTTTAAAAGAAGACTCGATAACCTTTGAACTAGGAACATAGTTATCAAAGTTATCTAACTCAAAAATTGTCAATCTTCCAACTAGAGCATCCAAAGATATTTTATTATTTGGATCACACCTCATTTCTTGAATAGTAAACACTCTAATTGCACAAATAGGAAGAAGAGTTCTAAGTACCTTACTTACAACTATTTTCTCTTCAATGTCTCCCTGTTGGTGTAAATATGTACTTTACTATTTACACTTACTTAATATTACTTAGGTTAATGCATTATTTAATTATTTTGCATTATTTTATTATTTTCATTTGTGAGACACTTAGGAGTTTGCACACCTTTTGAGTTGTCATGTTGACAACACAGGAGTATGCAACTTTATTTAAGCACATGGTGTCTACAACACTATTTTGCGTGTCCCACCCTTGTAGGCTTATCCTCTCATCACCGCACTTACTCCCATGCTTAATGGACGATAACCCATCTCTAGTGGACATGTACTTGGTTTTATGACACATCATGGTGCTAACTTCTATGCATTCTAGAAGCTCTCCTGAGGCCTTTATATTCAGGCACTCTTAGTGTACTATAAAGAACCAAGTTATTGAATACATTGTTATTCTGATCATACTCTCTCCATTTTTGGTCTACAGTTGTGCTTGTGTTTGAGTTCTTAGTTCTTGGGTGAATTTTTCCCTTAGGAAAATTCTTACACTCCCTCATATTCTTTGATTGCACTTACACTTGCTTTGATTCTTTCCACATAATTTGCAATATTCTCATCTTCTCTCATTTTCATCTAATCAAAATGACCTCTAAGACTTTCAGCCTTAGCTCTTCTTACATTGTCATCTCCTCCGTATATGTCTTTTAGTTTGGTCCACATCTCATGAGCTATTTTGTAGTTTTTAACTTCATCAAATTCAACATAACTAAAAGCAGATGCAATATCAATCATCACGATGTTATGATTCTTATTTTTAGAAATATCTTCAATAGATAATGTTTCAGTGGGTGTCTTGTATTTAGTATCAAGATATTTGCACCTTGAATCACTAATAGTAGCCAAATGTAACCTCATAAGTCCTTGCCATGCTACAAAATTATCTCTGTTTAGCTTGGGAATCTCTCTTCTATAAGACATCCTAATCTTTAGCTTAGGTCCTTGAAACCTTCTCTACAAGCACCAAAAGCTCTGATACTAATTGTTGGAAATATAAGAGTAACTAAGAGGGGAGGGGTGAATCATTTACTACTAAAATAAATCCTGGATCCCTTAGATTTCAGCACAAAATAAATTCTAAAAATTAGATACTGTTGATGCTCGATAAACACACATAAAATATTGTAACTCAAAAAGTACTGATTATGCAAATCTTTATATGTTATTTCTGATTACCCTTATTTTAACTTAGTTGCAAACATATAAAATAAAATAGCATGAACACATTTGACACCAGGATTTAACATGGAGACCCAATTTGGAAAAAACCACCAATTGTAACTAGTTACTATTTTCACTCTTCTAAAGTGAGCCCTATTAGGAGCCAACCCTATTAAAGGTTACAAAACATATTGTTAGGTTTGGCCCTACTAAAGGATTTAATCACCCTGTTAGGAGTGGCCTTGTCAGAGGACTAAAGAGAATTCAATAGAACTGCCACCTTGTTAGAGGATTTAGAAATAGTTGTTAAGCCAACTCTGTTAAGAGATTTAGATCACTGCTACAATGGTTAGAGAGTAACAATGAGATGGCCTAATTTGAATGCAACTGAGTTGCTAGTTACAGATCTCTATTTTGGCTTGTACTTGATCCTTCTTGATTGAATATAGCTTTTCTACTCCATAATGATATTATATTTATCTTTTAAATTTGCTTCCTCTTTTCATTATTAAATCTTCAATACATCCATCACATCATCACACTCTACTTGAATCCACAACTTGACCTTATATTTATATCTTTCACATTGTCAAGTCAGCTCATATGCAACTTTAGAATGACTAATATGCATCATCATAGTTAGCTAGAACCAATAGATAAATCAATTAATATTAATATGCCAAAACAAGAAAATCCTTCGTTAGCCAACCTAGCTCGATAGACGCTAACTTAGAAATAATTTCCTATGTTAACCAATAGAAGCTTGGTTAACACTACATACTCACAAAGATCCTTTCTCAATTGAGTGAGCTTAATTAACACTCAACTTCTATAGACTTTCCTTTGACACCCAAGTGAACTTGGTAGACACTGCCTTTTGAACTAGGTAACCACAGGAATGCTCAGTAGACATGAAAAATTTTCACTGCCCAAGTAAGCTCAGTATACACTGACTGATAATTATATGACATTTTTGTAACATCAAAGACAATACATAATTAATCAATTGTATCCAACAATCCCCATGGGGTGCACCAGTCATCTTTGTGAAGAAGAAGGATGGATCTTTGTATTTGTAAATTAACTACCGAAAGTTGAATCAGGTGATGATGAAGAATCAATATCCTTTGTCAAGGATAGATGATTTTTTCAATCAAATGAAGGGAGCACAAGTATTCTCAAATATTAATCTAAAGTCAGGATACCATTAGCTTCATATCCAAGAGGCTGACATTCATCGAACAACTTTTTGTATGTGATATGGGCATTATGAGTTCATGGTTGTACCCTTTGGGCCATCACTATTTATGAGTTTGATGAATGCTTTATTTTGCATGTAACTCGACCAGTGTGTCATTATATTCCTAGATGACATATTGATCTATTTGAAGATTGTTAAGGTGCATGAAGTCCATTTACATCAAGCGTTGCAATGCTTGAGAGACCATCAGTTGTATGGAAACTTAAGTAAATGTGGGTTGTTCCAGTAAAAGATGAAGTATTTGGGTCACATCATCACTAGTGACATAATTTCATTGAATCTAAAGAAGATTCGTGCTATCATGGATTGGTCGATACCCACTAATATCTCAAAAGTTTGTAGTTTCATGGGATTAGCGGGTTACTACTGTCGCTTCATGAAAGATTTCTCATGAGTAGTTCATCCCATCACTTCTCTTCAGTGGAAGGGGAATAAGTATGTTTGGTCAAACCTACACAAGGAAACATTTAATGCTCTTAAGGAGTGTTTGACCAATGCATCAATCCTTGCAGTGCCTAATCGTATAAGTGATTTCATGGTTTGCACAAATGCTTTGTTGGAAGGCATGGGTGCAGTATTGATGCAGGATGGTCATGTGATTGCATATGAGTCTAGGAAACTCAAGGACCATGAGCTTAACTACCCAACTCATGACTTGGAACTCACAATTATAATGTATGCCCTTGTCCATTGGAGACATTTTCTTATGGGACACAGGTTTGAGTTGCATAGCGATCATAGAAGCTTGCAATATATCTTTACTTAGCCAAACCTGAATGCATGACAACATCATTGGATGGATTTCTTCTATGAGTAGTACTTTGGTGTTCATTACATTAAAGGGAAGGAGAATATCATCATGAATTCCTTGAGTAGGAGGTGACATGAGGTATCAGTGTTGTCATTAGGAGTAGATTTGTGAGGTTGTGTCTTGGAGGCCTTGCCTAGTGACACTTGGTATTAGGAGGTGAGGGCAGAGATTGAGTCTAGACATACAATTAAGGGGAGATTTTCAAGTTATATGCTTGAGTTTGATGGACTACTATGACACGTGGGGCATATCTATGTACCTTTGTCTAGAGATCTTTATGCCTTGCTTTTGTCGAAAGCACATCATGCACTGTATTTCGCACACCTTGATGTTAAGAAGATGCATGATGAGCTTAAAAAACTATACTTTTGGGCAAGGATGAGGCACAATGTTGCTGATTTTTTTCCTAGATGTCTTGAGTTCTAGAGAGTGAAGGCAGAGCATCACCATCTGGTGGATCTTTTGCAGCTGTATACCATTCCAAAGTGGAAGTGGGATATGATATCTATAGATTTTATCACAAGATTTCCTATGTCATCACAAAGACATGATTGTATCATGGTGACAGTGGACAAGCTGTCCAAGGTAGCACATTTTTTACCCATGAGAGCATCCTACACAACTTCTTTTGTAGCGCATGTTTTTTTGGAGGATATTGTTTGTTTGCATGGGATCCCTCATCAGATTATTTTAGATAGAGATCTAGTATTTACTTCTACATTGTGCATGTCTCTCTAGCATGCTTTGGGTATGCAACTCAATTTTAGTTTGGCTTATCACCCAAAGATCAATGGTCACACTAAGAGAGTGAATCAAGTTCTAGAGGATATGCTTTGCATGTATGATATAGATAGGAAGTTGAAGTGGGAAGACTATTTGTACCTTATTGAGTTTGCATACAACAACAGGTATCATAGTTCTCCTGGCATGTCATCTTTTCAAGCTTTGTATGGTACACCATGTCGTACCCCTTTGAGTTGGGATTGCTTAGAGGATCGAGTTCTTTTGGGTCTAGAGATGCTTCAGGATATGGAGTAGTAGGTTGTTCACATTAGGGAGCGTTTGGTTACTACTTAGGATAGGAAGAAGTATGTGTTAGGATTAAACCTCAGACATAAATAATAATTACATGCAAATATAAACCATATCAGAAAATAATAGATTACATAGAAAAGAACACAAGACACCAAGATTTAATGTGGTTCACCCAATCCCTAGGCTACATCCACCAAACAGTAAGTCCAATATTATTATGACCCAGTGATTACAACTTGATTACAATCAATAATCCCTTACAGCTCAATACTGCCATAAGAACCAATTTTCACATCACCCACACTAAAACAATCCCTAACCCTAAGCCCTTTTATGTAAAGTATTTTTATCACTTTAGGATTAAAATTTAAAATTACATGTCAACCCAAAATCTTGATAAAATATGGCCCAAAAAATAAGCTACAACATGTCATCCATAAATTGCTAAATAAATAATAGCCAATTGGAGAATATTAGCCAATTGGCGAATAGTAGCCAAATTGTTTTTTCAAAGAATTTATGAAGTATGTACAATATTTCCTTGATTAATCACCACAACCTAACAATCTCCCACTTTGGTACCAATCAGGCTACATACTTAACAACAATCTCCCACTTCAAGACTGATCTTGTTGCAATACCGCTACTACATGGGGCTCCCACTAGATCAAACCACCCTATACTTTGTTGTTCTTTATTCCTATTTAGTCTAGAAGACCAACCAAGCTGAAGAGGAATTCAGCTTCTCCCTTGTCACTACCTTTGTAAACATATCTACTAGATTGTCATCTATATGTATCTTGTACAACTTTAACTGGTCATCATCTAAAACTAACTGAATGAAATGGTACCGCAACTATATGTGTTTGGTCTTTGAATGAAGAGCAAAATTCTTTGCAAGATGAATGGCACTCTGACTATCTATAAATAAATAATTATCCTTTTGATGGTGTCCCAATGACTGCTAAGTGTTCCATTTATTCTCATGAGATATGGATTCATGTTGAATCACTACTCATGAAATATGTGTCAATGAGTTTTACTCAAAAATCACACAAATAAATCCTAATAGCAATATCACAAATTGACTTGCTGTGGAAATTATCTCCTACTTATTAATTGATGAGCTTAAAGGAATTTCTAATGAATGGTTCATAAAGCACAAAACTTGGTGAAGGTTTTTCAAATGGGGTTGCAAGCTTTGGGTTTAACCATGTAGGAAACTTCCTTGTTAAGCATGCTCTGGGTGGAGTAATACTAAGATGTGTGACTACCTGGGAAGTCTCAGTGCTTCACCCCTATGAGCATCACCTAGATCCAATGAGTGCTAAGTGTTCCATTTATTCTCATGAGATATGTATTCATGTTGAATCACTACTCATGAAATATGGTTAAATGAGTTTGACTCAAAAATCACAGAGATCAATCCTAATAGCAATATCATAATTTGACTTGCTAAGGAAATTATCTCCTACTTATCTATTAATGAGCTTAAAAGGCTTTCTAATGAATGGTTCATAAGGCACAACACTTGGTGAAGGTTTTTCAAATGGGATTGCAAGCTTTGGGTTTAACCATGGAGGAAACTTTGTAGTTAAGCATGCTCAGGCTACAGTAATATTGGGATGGGTGACCTCCCAAGAAGTCTCGGTGCTTCACCCCTACGTGCATCACCTAGATCTAATGAATGCTAAGTGTTCCATTTATTCTCATGAGATATGGATTCATGTTGAATCACTACTCATGAAATATTGGTCAATGAGTTTGACTCAAAAATCACACAAATAAATCCTGATAGTAATATCATAATTTGACTTGCTATGGAAATTATCTCCTAATTATCAATTGATGAGCTTAAGGGATTTCTAATGAATGGTCCATAAGGCACAACACTTAGTGAAGTTTTTGCAAATGGGGTTGCAAGCTTTTAGTTTAACCATGGAGTAAACTTTGTAGTTAATCCCACCCAGGCTGGAGTAATATTGTGATGGTTCACCTCATGGGAAGTCTCGATGCTTCACCCATGTGAGCATCACCTAGATCTAATGAGTGCTAAGTGTTCCATTTATTCTTATGAGAGACGGATTCATGTTTAATCACTACTCATGAAAGATGGGTCAATGTGTTTGAATCAAAAATCATAGAAATTATCTCCTACTTATTAGTTTGAAATATATCAAATTTCTATCTAAGGAAATAAACCCATACTTTTCTAGTTGCATCATCAATAAATTATTTATAATAATGAGAGCCACCAAGGGAAGATACTTGAGCTTGTCCCCATACATTTGTATGCATAAGCTCTAATTTCTCACTTTTATTTCCTTCCCAGTCTTCACAAAACTCACTCTCTTTTATTTTCCAAACACACAACTTTCATAGAAATCCATATTAACACATTTTAGACCTGGTAAAACTTTCTTTGAATGAAGCATTTTCATACCTTTCTCACTCATGTGCCCAAGTCTATTGTGCCACAGCATTGTCTCAAATCTACAACAGTTATTTGTTCTCCCTGCTCAACTACAACAATTGTTCCTGAACATTCATTTTTCTCTGGAACAATTAAAGTAGAAGGAACAATATGACCTATACAAAGATATAAGGTACCTACTTTCAAACCTTTTGCTATGGAACCTTTTGAAGACTTCCAATTTGTATCGTTAAAAGTAACTGCACAACCCTCATCACCGAGTTGCCCTGCTGAAACTAAATCCCTACTCATCCTTGGAACATGTCTTACCTCATGTAGTAGCCAATGATTTCCATTCTACAACTTAATCTTAACTTTTCTCTTTCCAATAATCTGACAAGGTTCATTATCCCCCAAATAAACAAGTCCAAAATCCCCTTGGACATAATCAATGAAATAACCTCTATGAGGTGTAGCATGAAATGAAGCACCAAAATGTAAACCCCATGAACCATTAACACTTTCTAAAGATAGAAGAAAAGTATCCTCTTTGGATTTTTACATACCACATTTTCCTCTTTGTTTCCATCTAGTTTATCTTCTTCATTTTTCTTTCAAGTCCAACAATCTTTCTTTTTATGCCCTATTTTACCACAGTACCAGCAGTCATTTGGTCATCTCGATTGAGACCTCCTCCCCTCTTACTTTCCTCTTGATTTCCCATGATTTATGGAATTACTTCCTCTCTCAATCATTCTACCTCAACTTTGTGCATTAAAAGCACTTCCTAATGTAGATCCACCTAAGATTTTCCTATGAGTTTCCTCACTCAAAATAACAACAATCACATCATCATATTTTAGGGTACTAGATCCAAAAATAGAATTACTCATAGCCATTACCAAGCCATTCTAGCTTTCAAGAAAAGAATACAAAATCAAGAGAGCTCTAATTTCTTCATCAAAATTAATATCCACAGATGATAACTACCTAGTAATAGTATTAAACTCATTTATATGATCCAAATAGATCCACCTTCTATCACTTTCATACTAAATAAATGCTTCATAAGAAATACCTTGTTTGAAGAAGAGGGTTTTTCATACAACTTCTTTAGGGTTTCCATCAACTCTTTCATCATCTTCACTTTTGCAATATTAAATTCCATCAATGGTGCCAGGTATAATTGAACGCTTCCAACTATCTTTCTATCTAAAATATGCCAGCTGTCATTTGACATAGATCCCTGATTCTTGGGTTTTCCTTCCAACAGCTTCCATAAATCCTTCTAAGAAAGATAGTCCTCCATTTGCATTTTCCATAACTAAAAATTTTGCCCATTAAACTTGTCAACCCTTAGCTTACCCTCGTCTACCATCACTCCCACTCAACAATGAGACTTTCCTGCAGAGGATAACTAAAAAACAAACTTGGCTCTAATACCACTTGTTAGGATTAAACCTTAGATAGAAATAACATTTACATGCAAATATAAACCATATCAAAAATTAATACATCACACAGAAAAGAACACAAAACGCCAAGATTTAACATGGTTTACCCAATCCCTGAGCTACATCCACCAAATAGCAAGTCCAATATTATTATGATATAGTGATTACAACATAATTACAATCTGTAATCCCTTATAGCTCAATACTACTGCATAAACCAATTTTCACATCACCCACACTGAAACAATCCTTAACCCTAAGCCCTTTTATGCAAAGTATTTCTACCACTTTAGGGTTATAATTAATAATTACATGTTGGCCCAAAATCCTAATAAAATAGAGCGCAAAAAAATTAGTTACAACATGTTAGCCATAAATTGGAAAATAAATAATAGCCAATTGGAGAATATTAACTAATCGATGAATAGTAGCCAAAAAAAAATTCAAAGAATTTATGAAGCATGTACAGTACTTCCCTAATCAGTCACCACAACCTAACATTATTCAGATTCCCATAGGTAGGATCGTCACTTTTCTATTAATAATAGGGTGTTTTTGTGAGTGCGTTCGAGGAAGAGCCCCATCCATTATGGGAAAGGCTCTAATTTGGTGCCATGTTTTGTCGGACCTTTTGAGATCCTTAATAGGATTGGTCATGTTGCTTATTGACTAGCACTATTACCTAGCCTATCATGCATCCAAAAAAAATTCATGTTTCTATTTTGATGCAGTATATTCCAGATGTGACACATGTTCTTGATTGGGATGCTTTTCACATAGCGGATGGATAGCTTACTTTGGAGCCCATTCATATCCTATAGTACCAAAGGCTAACCTTGCGAGGTCAGGTCATCAAACAAGTAAGGGTCCAATGTGACTCGAGCGATGAGACCTCTGTGACTTGGGAGGATGCTACATGACTAAGGGGATTGTACCCCTACCTTTTTTCCAACTCCCAGGAGTAAGCCTATGCTAGTGGGGGAGGATTTAGTGCCTCTCATATTTGTAGTATGTACCTTTTCTATTTTTTATTCGAGACATACTTGATATTCTTATTATTTGTACTTTGAGATAACCTGAGGGTTGAATGTTATACCTTGATTTTGGTACCATAGATGTTTTACTACTACGTTGTTCAGTTTATCATATTTGCATGTTGATGCCATTTTGAGATGATAGTAGATCTATGATGATATCTGATCAAATGGGATTTGGACATATTTATGTTGATGTTATGTGATGGATTTTATGCTATGGTGA
This sequence comes from Cupressus sempervirens, assembly GCA_028749045.1. Classification (NCBI taxonomy): domain Eukaryota; kingdom Viridiplantae; phylum Streptophyta; class Pinopsida; order Cupressales; family Cupressaceae; genus Cupressus; species Cupressus sempervirens. The sequence goes on from CM053791.1 coordinate 827,347,504, forward strand.
TTTACATCATTCTTGTCTCTTTATGCTTCACGTGAATGTGAGTAATGTAAATGGATTAGTTAGTTATTTAATGCATTATTGCTTTGGCTATGATATTATATGCAAGTGCACTTGATCATGTGTTTTAGTGTGTAGGAATTATATCCCTAATAGTGACCTATGGAGTTAGCGATTCAGCTATTCATATTTACCAATGTCACCCCTATATGGTCGATGTATCCTTAATTCATTGTTTAAATTGAACCTTTCAATGATTATTAAATCTCAACTCATCTCCATTATGTGATTAGACTAGTCAACATGTCTATCCATTTAGAGGTTTGCATTGTCATGAAAGTTGTTATGTGATTTTCTATGTTTTTGGGTTTTTGCACTTTAAATCTTATTGAATTTAATTTTTGGTAGCTTTGCCTTAGGTGAATTCCCATTATGAGGAATAACTTGTTTTCATTTGGGTTGATTCGGAGTCTAGCTAGTCTAATTGGATATTTTCCCTAATCGACTATTCACTCAAAAAGTGAATAAATATTGAAAAGGGGATTTGTATTCTCACTTTTCAATTTTGCAATTAAAAAAATTGGAGAGCTTTTTTGAAATCCTCATCCTAAAGGATTGGATTTATGTTTGTTCTGAGAGCTATGAGCATGGGATTTTTGAAAGATTAGCCTCATTGGATCTAGCTCAGGTAGACCTTGCTTTGTTGTCACTTTCGACAGTATCACCAAGTTATTTATTTTATTGAGTTGATTCTAGTTTCTGCCCCTTCTGCTATCAGGTAGGGCTTTCTATTTTTCTTGTTTCTGCTTTGTTTCTACTTCTATTTTTGGTAGCATTTTGTTAGGAGGCTGAGAACTAGTGTTCCCCTCCATTTTTGTTGCTAGTTCTACCTGGTTGTTTGGGTATGAACTTTTTTCGTATTTAGGGATGGGGGTTTGGGGTTTTGCACTATTATGCTAGCCATTTTTGCATATGGTGTTCAAACCCAAAGATTATTGAATTTTTGGGGGTTTTGTACCCAAAGACCAAATGGGTTTTCATTTCAAAGTTTTCCATTTTGGGGAGTTTTACCTCATTTTGTGTGTTGCCTTGTTTTCTTAGGTTTTCTTGGCATGAGTTTTGGTCGTGGACCTGGATCATCCATTTGGATGTTGGTCAGACCTTTATTGCACTTGTATATTGTATTAGGATGTGTGTCAAATCTATCCTCTCGAGTATGTTTTTCATTAAGTGAATTTCTACATTGTGTTCTCATCCAGTCCTTGTGTTATGATGGTCATGATGGTGGTGCACCACACACAAGTACGTGTGCATAGATTTTTTGAGTGATTTGCGAGTCTCGATCTTTTGTGGTACTTCTAGAAGTTATGATCATGGGGGTTGGGTTGGAAATTTGCATGCCTATAGGCACTCATAATTGGATGAGCATGGGTAGAGTAGGGCAGCATATGGAGAGGCTTCTATCTCACAGCCTAGTGTGCATTTCCCAATTAGAAGAGGAAGTTTATATAAGTGATAACTAAATAAAAATACTAGGTGGTTATAAATTTAAGATAATTAAAACTAGATTGTGTACCTTCCATTGGGGAGAGAAACTACTAATACTAGCTCGAGCTTATCAATTCCAAGTGACTCTCCATGATGTCAGCCCCTACTTAGTAGCCCATTGAGTGTTAAACTAGGACCTTTAGTTTATGCACTGTCCTTGTTCTCGGTTTTAGTCATCATACTATCTGGCATGTGTGTTAGCCATGGATTTTTTCTTTTTGTGTGTGTTTGCGGTTGGATCAATATCTCCATCAGCATGGTAGGAGTGGACCTATGGGTTCCACATGGTTGGGAGGCGTAGCTACCTATACCACTATTGGGGATCAGTGTACAGAGATGGCCTATTATCCTAGTGTGATCATTTTTGAATGTTTTCACTTGGTGCTTTAGGTTCTCAAGTATGAAATTTTGTGATTCATGTTTTCATTGGGATGCTTGTATATCATGTTTAGATGATGTTAGTTATTGACACATTTCCTCATTATAATGATTAGCATATGATAGATGATGTTATCTGTATTTGTAAGATTATCTTATACTTTACTTCTAGCATGTTATATTTCCTTATGCTTATGTTGTAGCATGTTTTAGTAGTGATGTCCTTTATGATAGTACTAACGATATAATCAGCAGCTTGGGATGTTACATGCGGGGGATGGCTAGGTCCCATGATGGTCTTATGATGCTATTATAGTTGGGAGGAACCATGTACTTAGTTTGGTTGTATTGTTCGTTGTGATGTAACTTCTATATATTGTGATGTTGTTTTAGTACACTGTGATGTTCCTTATGTACTTTTCCTTCATTGCTTGATTAGATGGATAGATGTAGTTTCCATCTTTTAGTATTGTGTTTGAGTGTTTAGGCCTCAAATTGTGGATCTCGTACTCCCCGGTGTGGAGGTTCTGAACTCTATTTATCTCTCTAGTTTTTCCTTAGATTTTTTCTTGTATTTCTAGGTGACCATGTGTTAGCATGGGGTGATATAATAAAGTGTCGCACACCCATTAGAGTTTTATCATGTGTCCCCTAATTGTATGACACATTTCTTAGAGAAATGGTGTGTGATACTCTTAAGTATCACACCCTCATTGAAGAAGCATCATACAATACTTGTAAATTATCGCACACCCTTGAGAGAAGTGTCCCAAACCCTAAAAGTGCCACACCCCTTCTTGAGAAAGGTCATTCGATACTGGAAAGTATCGCACAGTGTTGATTTAAAGTATGACCTGGTATTTGTAAAAACCTATCTGGGTGGATAGTGTGCACTTTTCAGTTTGATCCAAACTTTTTGGGAAGTGTTTTAGTACCCTCTTATGTGTTCTTCAATCCTTTGGTGTTGCATTTTGAATTCAATATGTTTTGATTTGAATTCAGTTTTGCATCTTTTGTTGTTAGTCATTTTGGTCAATAGTGGCATTTTGAGATCCATTGGTGTCGAGATGTTTGGTTAGTCTTCTATTGTGATCTTTGTGATCTTCATATGTTGTATCCCATGTACATTCCTACTTGTTCAAAAAAAATTATCTTGGCTTATATTTATCCTTGTTTCCAAGGATATCCGAGCAGGGCATTACAAGACACTGTTAAAAGCAACATCCGACGATAGTCCTAGATGACTTTGTTCATCATAGATACTCCCCCATGTAGGAAGCATCAACATTCAGTCTAGAAAAATAATAGTGCTCTGTTACACTAGACTGATGCACTCTTGCATCATCTACTCTAATGTAGGAAGGGGCATAAACCCTAGCATACCTTGCAACTAGTCAAAGATCTCTTTGGGAAGAGGCTTAGTGAAAATATCTACAATCTTATCTTTGGTGCTTACATACTACAATCTAATTTCCTTTTTTGTAACTTTCTCTCTCAATATGTGATTCTTGAGAGAAATGTGCTTAGTGTTAGAATACAACACTAGATTCTTAGACATATTCACTATGCTTGTGTTGTCACAGTGTATGACAATAGGCTCACTAAATTCTATCCTTATATCCTCTAGCATTTGCTTCATCCAAATAACTTGATTACAATTGTTTTCTACTACAATATATTTTACTTCTACTATACTTTGTGAGGTACAGTCCTACTTCTTGCTTAGCCAAGAAACCAATCTTCCTCTAAGAGAGAAGGCTCCACCATTGCTGCTCTTTCTGTCATCCATACTGCCTACCCAATCAATAGTAGTATAAGTATATAGAGTAAACTCATTAGATCTGTCACACCACAATCCAAACACTGGTGTTCCTTTCAAGTATATAAATATCCTTTTGACTACTACATAATGTGCTTCTCTAGGGTCAACATGAATCTTGCAACAATTCCAACTGCATTTGCTATATTCGGCCTTGTGTGAGTCAGATATTGTAATCCTCTGATCATAGATTTGTACTTCTTCTACTCAATAGTAGTTATCTTATCCTTTATAGTTAACTACTATCTAGTTACCATAGGTGTTCCAATGGGTTTACATGTTTCCAAACCAAACCTTTTTAGTATATCTTTCAAATACTTAGTGTGAGAAATAAATATTCCTTCTTTGTCCTACACAATCTGTAATCCTAGAAAATATTTCATTTCTCCTATCATGCTCATTTCAAATTCCTTCTTCATTTCTTCTAGAAACTTGTCACTTTTATCATCATTTCCTCCAAATATGATATCATCAATGAATATTACCAAAATCATCAATCCATCATCAATTTATTTCCAATATATATTACTCTCTACCATACCTTTGTTATATCCAAGCTTTGTCAAATGCTTTTCCAACCTTGCATACCAAGTTTTGCATGCTTGCTTCAATCCATACAATTTTTTCTTCAATCTACATACTATGTCCTTGTCATATTTTAAAGGACAACCTTTAGGTTGTTCTATGTATACCTCTTCTTCAAGTTCTCCATTCAGAAATGCTAACTTGACATCCATTTGATATACTTTGATTTTATTATATGATGCATATGCTAAGAATAACCTTACTGCTTCTATTCCTTCCATAGGAGCATGGGTTTCATCATAGTCTATTCCTTCTTGTTGTAAGTAACCTTTACATACCAATCTTTCTTTGTTCCTTACAACTTCACCTTGTTCATTCATCGTGTTCCTGAATACCCATTTTTTTCCTATCACATTCTTGTCTGTTGATTTGGGGACCAATTCCCATGTCTTATTCTTCACTATCTGATCCAATTCTTCTTTTATAGCTTGCTTTGAATAGTCATCTTTACATGCTTCATCTGTATTCTTTGGTTCAACTTGAGATATCAAACATAGTTCTTCATTTATTATGCTTCTTGTCATAACACCTTTATCTCTACTTCTAATGATCTATTTGGGTGGATAATTCTTTTTCATGATCTTACTAGAAGTAGGAGTTGTTATCTCAACTCTTAGCTCTATTGATGGTTTCAAGCTTTGTTCCTACCTTAGCTCTCCTTCATTCTACAAATCATTGTTAGTCTCAAAGAATACCTTATCACTCCCTAGTTTAGTAACAACATTCTTATCATTTGAATTGTAGTCAACTATTCTTTCTTGTATCTTGAATTTCTCATCAACTCTTACATTTGCACTTTCCATAATAGTTTTAGTTCTCAAATTATAACATTGATAGGCCTTAATTTTCAATAAATAACCAAGAAACATACCTTCATTACTATTAATATCAAACTTACCAATATCATCATCTCTTTTGATATAACATTTACTACCAAAAATTCTGAAATACTTAAATGTAGATGAGTGACCAAACCACACTTCATAAGGGGTCTTGTTTGTGTCTTTCCTGACTTACACTCTATTCATAGTGTAGACTATTTTATTCATAGATTCTCTCCAAAACATCTTGGATACATCATTCTTAGCTAACATAGCTCTTGTTGCTTTTGTTACTAGCATGTTTCTTCTCTCTACAATGCCATTTTGTTCAGGGGTTCTCAGGAGCTGGCAATTGTCTTTTGATTCCATTATCTTCACAAAAGATGTTAAACTCATTTGAATGAAATTATCCTCCTCTATCTGATCTTAAACATTTAATCTCCATACCTAATTCATTCTCAACTCTATTCCTGAATATCTTGAACTTATCAAATGCCTCAAATTTTTCTTTAAGAAATGCAACCCACATCATTCTAGAAAAGTCATCAACTAAATTCATGAAATACCATTCACCATAGAGTCCTTTAGTCTTCATAGGACCACTAAGATCTGTATGTATAATCTCCAATTTTATTGTAGTAGTAAACTTATTGCTAGGAAAAGAAATTATTTTATGCTTTGCCAATACACACTCCTTGCAAATTGTGTTAGTAGGCTTTACAATATTAGGCAAATCTCTAATTGCAAACATACTACTAGTCTTTACAATGTTGTCAAAGTTTATATGAAAAAATCCCTTATGTTATAGTCAAATGTCATCTATCTTTGTAATCAAACATGTCATTTCAGTAGGATTCAATTGAAATACATTACCTCTCGATCTGGTTCCTGTTTGAACTACCTTTACATCTTTCTCTCTGATCATGCATATCTTCTATGTGAACTTTAACTAATAAATTTTATCCACTAATTGTCCAACACTAAAAAGATTGTGCTTCAAACCATCAACAAAATATACATCCTCAATGTTAGTCTTACCATCAAGAGTTGTAGATCCAATACCTTTAACATGACACACTGCATTGTTTCCAACTCTGAAAATGCCTCCATCATGAATTTTGAAGTTAGCAAACTTTTTCATATCACGAGTCATATGATGTGAACAACCATTTTCAATTATCCAATTAGATTTCTTTTTAACCTATGATACCAAAGTCATTTTCTCTAGACTTTCTTCTTTAATAGCTACAAATCCTATTTCATCATCACTAGCACTTATTGCTTGTTCATCAGAATCATCTACTTCATTTGCATACAAATACTCTTTAACTCTTCTAGGTTTAAAATTTCCTCTATAATTTTGGGCTCTTTTAGGATGCTTAGATACATAACGACCAAATTCATTACAAGTCCAACATTTAAAGATTTTCTTACCATCTTTTTCTCTTCTTACCAGAAAGGCTACTCCTTCTTCTATCTTTTTGTCCTTATCAGATCTGCTACTACTAGCAAAGTCTCCTCTAACACTTGTGCTCCTTGATAAACTAGGTCAAATATTTAGGGCACTGAGAGCTATTTCAGTTTTGTTCAATTCTCTAGACTATCTAAGCTCATTCTCAACTACTTCAAGTCTCCCAAGTAATATTTCTTTTGTGAAATCTTTGGTACAAGAGATCAACAACTGTATCATTTGAACTGTTAACTTAAATGATGGTGTTAAGCCCTTCAATATCTTCCATATCACCTCATGGTTCCTCCTTGAGATCTAATACATGCAGTAAATTCATATATTGTTCGTACAAATATTCTTATATATTCATCTTCCATCATCTTATCATCTTGAAATGCACAAATCCAACTTTGTAACCTTAATTTCTTAGAATGCTCATCTCCTTCAAAACTATTTTCCAAAAGCTTTCCAAATCATATGAGAAATAATAAGTGACTTTACTTGGTTGTACTCAATTTTAGGAAGTATAGACAATAGTGCTTCTCTAGCTCTCATGTCACACATGAAAAGTTCCCTTTCTTCTTCAGTACAAGTTTCCAAATCTTTCTCAGCAATGATTTTCCTTTCTAATTTTGTCAAGATCCAATATCCTAGACCCATACATAGTAGATGAGTCTTCATCTTTTCCTTCCAGGTATCATAATTTGTTTCATCAAACTTTAGACTGTCCTTTCTAAATATGTTAGCCATGGATCTCCCAAAGTTGTTAAAATTTATCTTCAAGGACCTGATGCTCTAATACCAGTTAGAAACAATAGTCTACCAAGATAACTAAGGGTTGGTGAATCAGTTATCCAATAATTAAAATATTTATCCACCTTAAATAATCTTAACCATTCAACCAAAGTAAACAAAAATCATACAAAGATGTACATACACAATTACACTAGATATGTTAACTAGGGAAACCCTTGATCAGAGGGAAAACCCTGGCAGGAATTATGCCCACAAGATGATGTACTAATATAAATATTCCTTGTTAGAGGATGGACCTTGTTAGGAATCTATTACAATATTTAGTACATGTGAGTCCTTTTTAGGAGACTTTGAATCCTTGTTAGAATATTCCAACCTTGTTAGGAATTGTGGAAGATAGAAGGACCCAATGTCCAAAAAACTTATGCGGCAAGATCACTGAACTCACTGTCCAACTAATCTCTCAACTATTCCTTGTAGAATAAATGAATGTACTAAACTTTGACTTCCTTACTCTATCCTTTTAATTGGACCAATCACTGTCTGACCTTATAGACTAGGTTAGGAACCTTGGATCCAAGTATTAAACTTTAGATCACACAATGAAACCTCAGAAAAGAAGTTTCCTTCACATTCACTCTACTCTACTTATCTTTGCATTCCATTCTTCGCAATAATTTGTAAATCTTATCTCATCTCATTTACACATCATCATGATAAAGGAAAATATCCTTCATTTATACTAAATCCATAAAACAAATCCTTGAGTCGGTTATTACACCTTCTCAATTAATTATTATAGGACCTCATTAAGAACATGTTACACTTAGAGATAACATTAATCTTTCACCTTGTAACTTGAATAACTTTCCATGCATACAATATTATGATGAGTGAGCTTAGCTACATCACCTCCATAATTCCTTCTGCACATCTTTAACTTCATCTTCTCAGAATAACAAATATGCTAAGAGATATAAAAAGTTTACTAGAACATGCCTTTGTAAACTCTATCTCGGAACAGTCTTCACCAAAACTTGCATAACTTCTTCCAGACATAATACCTTGTGCTTCTGAAGTTAGCTACATATACTAGACACTTACATAAATTCATCTAAACTTATCCTTTCTTCTTCCAATGTTAGCTACATATACTAGATACTCAAAAGTATCTCCCATAACCATACTTAACTAGTCATCTATATCAACTTGATCTTTCTGTTGTTCTTCTATTAGATACCACAAAAAACTACTATGTTGACATCAATGACAAACACACTCATGAATATAACATGTCATCATGATAATTATCTAATCATGTTTCTACTATACTCCCCCATAAGAATATCATCAACATTCATACTTCCAAAAAAAAAAACCTATTGGGGATGGTACCTACAAAATAATGTACTAATATATAAGTTCCATGTAAGAGGATGGATCATGTTGGGAGTCAATGAAATACATTTAGTACATATAAGTCAATTTTAGGAGACATTGAATCCATGTTGGGAGATTCTAATTGATCAAGGGTTATCCCCTTAATACCTTAAACACATAACAGAAACAAAGAAAAAATAGCAATTTGCGAGAATAAAATATGGGCTTCTTATTATCATCACAAATGTAGAATTGCAACATTAAAAATTACAATATGCTAACCCAGATGGGTTCCTTCATTATAGTAATCTACAAGACAAAGTTGTGAACTATCACCTAGAGTTGTTCCAGACAATGTTCGGGCATTTCTTAAATAGGCAATTTTATGTGGTTCAGGAAGGTTCTAGATACTCAAACTTAATAACTAGAGCCAATAGACCCTAACAATACATGCCCAATCAACCAAATACATTTTTGACATTTATTTTAAAAGCTTTGGTCAATGCAACTTTGGAAGACCATAAATCTCAAATTGTTGTTGTGATTGGCTATTATAACCACTTTTCAAAAACCTCAACTTCTGATCTACAAGCTTGGATTCATGCAAGCGCCCATCCATCAAGTTTTTGACCTCATTTGGGAACATTTAGGCCTTCAATGATGAGCCTAAAGTTTTTATACCAGAATTACACACCAAAAATTTACAATAAATGCATGATATGACACTGAGCCTCAATCGATAAGCTGATATATTCAAGATCAATATCTACTTTTGAAATTAGGACATTCTAAGCTCATATGATAGACTTACTAAGTAGCAAGCCTCCATAGATAGAAAATCTACATTAAGACAACCCTTATTCAAACAACTGAAATGAAATATTTTTGGTTGATGCAAGATTGTTTTCACACCCATGATGCTCCTGCATCAGACACCTTGGGTAATTTGAGAAGTGACCCCATCACATCTTAGGTATTTAGAGGAAAATGAAGATGGATAATCTCCTCCCTTGCTATCCATGATGGATCTTCTATTGGACTCCCTTTCTATTTGACCAAGTATTCTTCATAAGTTATGTTCCTTATACTTTTTGTAAGGAAACTTGGCAATAAAGAATATAATCGTTTCCACATAACCCATAATAGATCTAAAATAAACACGGAATTAAAATCCACATGCAAGAGAATAGACAACATACCCACAAAATTGTCACACAAGATATACCCTGGGAAACCCTCATTGAGGGAAAAAACCCAGCCTCCAAAAGCATCCATCATAATGTATTATTCAGCAAAAAATACCATTGCAATACAACCATGGAAGCCTTCATGGCCATAGCCACAACCGAGCAAACTATGTGAACAAGCTAGAATCCACACATCCCATCCCATGCTTTCAACCTTCACAAATGCTCCCTTGGCTAACCTGTCAAGCCTTGTCCCGCTTGACTCTTGCCTTTTGTCTTCTCCTTGTCACTCTTACTCTCTCTTACAACAACTACCCTTGTGGCTACTTATGTAGTAGCAAGTCCCACAAAACCACTAAGTGGTATTACATAAACCATGTGCTACCTAACCCACTGACCCCACATTTAATATTGGGCATTTAATTCTTTTCCCCCAATATTAAATAATTACATCAAATATTATCACAATGTTACAATACAACTCATCAAGAATATTCTATGGGAATCTTTAAATGTTGCACGTCCATCTAGGCACAACATTACATAATAAAATAAAATAATAATAATAACAATATTATGCAATGTGTGCAACACTCATTATCTCAACAATCTCCCACTTGTTGTATACATTGCATAGGGTCAATCCGTAGCCACATAAATGAACAAGGGAACAATCCCTCCCAACACATCCACCATCATGGATCAAAATACACCGAGTGCTCCATCCTAGTACCCACAACAAAATCAAAGTATCCAGCATCTCGAACATGAATGATCATCCAAAGAGAAAACCACCCAACCTGTCGCATTAGAAGATCATAAAATCCTGTACCAACTAAAATTCCAAGCACAAATAACCTGATCCAAAGGTAATCACATGTATCCATAGTTGTCAAAATATCCATAGCTGAATTAGCACCCACAGCAAGTGCCAAACCCATCCAACTATCCATACCTCAAAAGGTATAACAAGTGAATCTCATATCACCGACATATCCAATCTGCAACCTACAATCACAAACTTCAAGAGCAATACCTGCCACATATATACCAAGAAGCTCCCATTGCAAAAGATAATGTCAAATCTATAACCAATCCACTCACAACATCTCAAAGAAGTGAATCCATGTAGCATCAGGGACATCCACAATACATAAATTGATATCCTGCAAGAACAACTCTCATAACAAGTCTCCAATGCTCTCCCAAATTCACCACAAGCAACAGAGGAAAGAGATAAAGAAATAACCATGTCATCTCTCACATGAACACAAACCAGTGATCACAATCTCCAACCAATCTCAAATCCAATGTAAGCAAAACTGAACATCTAGGAAGATAACCAAGACCAGAGAAACCATGCAAATCATAACCTGTATCATGTCCTTCTACACACACCTCTAGATGTAAACTGTGCAAGTATGATCTCCTCCATAAAACCCCAACAAGAAGCCTCAACAACACCCAAACCATACCATATAACTAATCATAGATGTAAGCCTCTCACAAGAAGATCAAACTCAATAAACCCATTCCTAAACCAAAGAATATGCCCAATATAAAACCATCTCCCAAACTCAACCAGCATAACAACATATGCACATGGAGATAACCAATGCTAAACCATCTCTCAAATGAACCCTCCAGAACTAACTCATGTACCATAGCTCAAGATCCATATCCATGAAAGACAAGCATAAATATAATGCAACTAAGAGAAAAAAATGGGCTATACCTCTCAAGTAGCAAACCGCCGAGTAGACCAAGAGTGGGGAATGAGAATGTTCATCAAGATACCCAAGTCTCCAACCAAGACTCATCTAAGAACAATCTCCTCTCAAGTCCATATCAGGTGACTGCCCCTCGGACTTCCTGCTGAAACCATCAACTGTCCCAACAAATACTTCTCTAATCCAAGAGAAATCAGCATCACCACCATCTCTAAGTATCCATGAGCACCTGTAACCAATCAATCCATGCCAACTCCAAATGCAACATAGCAATATCATGAAGTATCCAGCTTATGATCAGTGTACTCAATACCAAGAAACTAAACCAAGATCAATGTCAAAGTTCCAACCATGGCCTCAGGAACATAAACATGACAACATGATCTTACCATCTCAACCAAAGAGATAACATGCTCCACATGAACACACTATAACATGTCACAACTCTAAACGCGTATCAAGAGTATACCATGACATAATAATGAAACCATCCTTACAACAAGGATAACATGCCAAATAAAAGTATAAACCACACCTTTGCTAAGAACCTTGTAAGTCCTCAAGATGCAACCATCTCCACACACCATGAAGAAAAAACTATCTCCACATACTAGGAAGAACCATCTCCACATACCATGAAGATAACCAAGAACTCCATGAGTCCTCAAGATCTAACCATCTTCAAACACCATGAAGATAACAAGTGCACCATGCAAATGTCAAAGATGCTTCTGCAGCAACAGGATCTAACACAAACCTCCAACATCTGCAAACACTCAATAAATATATCAATCCCAACAACTCCCACTCAATCGTGGTACCAAGTCACCTATGGCATCATAAAATCCATCCTCTCCAAACCAAGAAGATATAAACAAAATCAGGAACTAATCCTGCACTGTCACCCCATCACTGTCACAAGCTCCCACTAAATCGTGTATCCAAGCTATCCATGACATAATGATGAAAAACCATCCTCTAACCATGAGAATCAACCAAGGCATCAAACCATCAAAGAACTCAAAGTGCACATCATGAGCTCCTCAAAAGAAACCAAATAACCATGATCCTCAACCAAGAAGATATACCACCATAACCAAATCAAAAAATCCAAGCTAATGAACATCAAAGATGTACCTGTATAACCAATCATGTCGTGCCAAAATCCATGACACCATGATCACATCCATTAACCGAGCATCTGGCTCTCAACATGTAAAACCTGTCAGCATAAAATAGTCAACCACAATCCTCCACCATGACTATACCTGGTAACAACATCTCATCCCTTCTACATGAAGAATAAAATCAGAAAATCATGTGACTCAGGGCATAGACAACCCAAATCCAAGTCACCAATCTGAATATGCATCAATAATGAAAGATCAATGGGCAAAGACAACCCATAACCAAGCTATAAATGCAACCTGTAAGTATAGACCGCTTACAACACTGCACAACTTGTAGACCCAACAAGTCATCATACATATCCAAACCAAACACTGATAACCATATCATCATGAGACCAAACTAAAATATGAACTGAGTATACAATGACATCAAAACTTAAATCTCCAATGCCATAAACTCACAATGTTACCATAGTCAAAATATACTTATAAACTATTTAGATCAATATATCAACAAATAAATCATGCCAAACCTACACCAAATCTAAACCAATGTGTAGAGCTCTCCAAGAGCTTTCCGTTGACTACTCGAAGTCCAAAATCCGACTCCATATGCCCAAGTTATGCCCTAATCCGTTCTCAAAATAAATAACATCTAACTTTAAGGCTCTTAAAACTTGACAAAATTTCAAAATCATAGAACCAAACCTACACCATCTTGTAGTGCTCTGAATTAGCTTTCCAACGCCTATAAGAACTCTGAAATTCAATATTCTAAGAGAAAGTTATGGCCGTTTTACTAAGACAGTCTTTTTACCATTTTCAGTACGATTTTTCATTTTTAAATTTTTTTCAGTGACAAAAATTCTGACGGGATTAAATTTGACGGCCATCATGAGCTGAAACCAAAAAACTCTTTCATTTCCTCTTAATATGGCCAAACTAGGGCATATTATATATCAAATTTTATGGAAATGTCAACCCGGATCCAATGGTGAGGTCTGTTTTTACCTAGGAGGTCATTTCTGCAAGCTACCCCTCAAAACCCTCATTTAAATGAAACATCCGAAAAACTCTTTTGTCCAACAATTTCACATGCCCAAATCTTTTAACATCCCATCATAACAGCAAACCCAAAACCCTCAAATCTGCAATAAATCATTCATATATCTTGCCCTTTTCTTTTATCCTCTCATGCATTTCCATGGACTCAATCTAGGGTTACAATAATAAAACCATAGCTCTGATACCAATTGTAGGGCCCATTTGTCGTTGCACCAAAAGCCATGACTGTTAGTGAACATGGAACACCACATAATTAACCACCTATAGGCAGGGGAGCACATCGCATCACCCAACAATCTCCCCCTCGACGCGCATACCAGGTGCTTACACGGGTCGGGAAAGCACCGGGGAGATTTGAACCCATGACCAGGCCAAAACCAGGCTCTGATACCACTTGTAAGGAAACTTGGCAATAAAGAATATAACCGTTTCCACATAACCCATAATAGATCTAAAATAAATACGGAATTAAAATCCACATGCAAGAGAATAGACAACATACCCACAAAATTGTGACACAAGATATACCCTGGGAAACCCTCATTGAGGAAAAAAACCCAGCCTCCAAAAGCATCCATCATCATGTATTATTCAGCAAAAAATACCATTGCAATACAACCATGGAAGCCTTCATGGCCATAGCCACAACCGAGCAAACTATGTGAACAAGCATGAATCCACACATCCCATCCCATGCTTTCAACTTTCACAAATGCTCCCTTGGCTAACCTGTCAAGCCTTGTCCCGCTTGACTCTTGCCTTTTGTCTTCTCCTTGTCACTCTTACTCTCTCTTACAACAACTACCCTTGTGGCTGCTTATATAGTAGCAAGTCCCACAAAACCACTAAGTGGTATTACATAAACCATGTGCTACCTAACCCACTGACCCCACATTTAATATTGGGCATTTAATTCTTTTCCTCCAATATTAAATAATTACATCAAATATTATCACAATGTTACAATACAACTCATCAAGAATATTCTATGGAAATCTTTAAATGTTGCACGTCCATCTAGGCACAACATTACATAATAAAATAAAATAATAATAATAACAATATTATGCAATGTGTGCAACACTCATTATCTCAACACTTTTTCTGACACGACTATCCAATATCTCCTTTGTAGCCAAACTAGCTGCCACAATACTCCACTACACTTCTGCAACTTTATCCTCATCACCTCCTTCATAATACTCTGTCAAATATGAAATTTTGAATAGTAGTGAAATATTCAATTTAGCAGATAGCTCCACTTCATACGCATTTTTAGAATCATGTCTTTTCACTATCTTGCAAAGTCCAAACTTCTTCATTTTTAGCTTATTATATGTACCCACTTGAAAATGATCCTTTCTCAAATAAACCATGACTTCATATCCAATCTAAAATTTCTTATACCTCATTTTCACACATTTCTTAGTCTTGTATTGTGTATTTCTCTTTATAATGTTCTTTCTCACCTCCTCATGGATTTTCTCCAAATGTTTAGCAAATTCTTCTGCTTCAACGCTACTTATCTATCCTTTATCCAATTGCCTCAATTTAGAAGCATTTCTGGTACTACTCCCATATACAATCTGGAATGTTGATTTACTAGTAATCCTGATGATAGAATTATTATATGCAAATTTTTCCTATGGTAAAATCATATCCCATCCTTTTGGCTTGTCTCCAACCAAACATTTTAGCAAATTTCTCAAACTTTGATTCACAACTTCTATCTATCCATAAGTCTATGGATGATGTGATGAACTAAACTTTAAATATGTCTTCAATTTCTTCCATAATGTATGCAAGCAATACCCAACAAATTTGGTATCTCAATTTGAAACTATGCTCTTTGGTAGACCATGTAGTCTCACCACTTCTTTGAAAAATAACTCTGCCACATGAACAACATCACTAGTCTTCTTATAGGGAATTAAATGTTCCAAATTTTAAAGCATGTCAACTGCCACAAAAATAGAATCTTGCCCCCACTATGTCCTTGGTAAACCAAGAATGAAATCCATGTTGGCATCCTCTCATGGCTTCTTTGGTATAGGTAATGGATGATACAATCTAGTATTATGCTTCCCTCCTTTTATCATCTGACATACTCTACAACTCTGTACAAACTTCTTCACATCTTGTTGTAATTGTGGCTAGTAATAATTATTAGCAAGCAAAGCAATGGTCTTATCTCTCCCAAAATGTCCAGCTAGTCATCTATTAGAAATAATAGTCAACCAAGATAACTGGGGGGGTGAATCAATTATCTAGAAATTAAAACATTTATCTTATTTAAACAAACATAACCATTCAACCAAAGTAAACAACAACCATGATAAAATGCACATAGAAAATTACACTAGATATGTTGACTAGGGAAACCCTTGATTAGAGGGAAAACCTCAGTGGGAATGATGCCGACAAGATGATGTACTAATATAAATATTCCTTGTTAGAAGATGGACCCTATTATGAGTCTATTATAGAATTTAGTACATAGAATCCTTGTTAGGAGACTTTGAATCCCTTTTAGGAGATTCCAACCCTGTTAGGAGTTGAAGTACAATGTATGCAAGATGAGCCAACTACCCAAACATGCAATTTCAACTACAAGAAGAGCTCACTACTCAAACAAGTAATGTATTGTTATCTTCCTCTTTCCTATGTTCTTTTAATCAAACCAATCAGTGTCAGACCTTGTAGACCAGGTCACAAACCTCAAATTGAAATACCAAACTTTGGATCACTAACAAAACTTTTATAATGAATTTTCCTTCACTTTCGTACTACTCTGTTCAACTTAACATTTCACTCTTATTGTTGCTTCTCAAATAATTCAAATCCACACTTATGATAAAGGAAAATGTCCTTCCTTTATATCGAGTCCATAAAATAATTCCCTAAGTCAGCTGTTATGTAGAATTTGATGAAAGCCAACTTCACAGTGTGCCAAGATCACCTACATGCAAATAGCTTGCTGAAGAGAAACAGAAGAAGAAAGGAGCAAGAGCTTGAAGCAATTCAACAAAGCAAGAAAAAGATATTTCACAATAAGAAAATGAAATTTCTATGTGAATGATATGAATTTACAATGAGAGAGCTCAAATATAAAGGCCTCAAGGAAGCTTGTAGAACAAGCTGGAAAGTGCTAGAAGATAAGGTTGACAACTAAGCATACATCCACAAAAGGTGGTATATCCTCGATCAACGTGAGAGGATAAGTATGACTTAGATAGAAACAAACTCTCATGTTGTCAACAACTCATCAACAACTCCTATATGAAAACTAATATCTAAATGAATTTAACCTAAGTAAACTTAAGTAATAGAAAAAATAATTAATAAATAATTATTTACTCTAACATGTTAGACCTTCTCAATTAATTATTATAAGAACACATTAAGAACACGTTACACTTAGCAATAACATTAATCTTCCACCTTGAAACTTGAATAACTTTCCCTACATGTAATATTATGATGAGTGATCTTAGCCACATCATCCTCAACATGTCTTCTTCATGTCCTCAACCTCGATCCTCATAATATCAAATATTCTAAGAGATATAACAAGTTTACTAGAACATGCCTATGTAAACTCTATCTCAGAACAGACATCACCAAAACTTACATAACTTCTTCTAGACATATCCTTTCTTCTTCCAACATTAACTACATATACCAAATACTCAGAAGTATCTCACATAACGTAAAATAGTTAAAATATTTAACTAGCCATCTGTACTAACTTGATCCTTTTGTTGTTCTTTTGTCAAATTCCATAAAAAATTGCTATGTTGACATCAATAACAAAATTAGTGATGAATGTAACATATCATCATAGTAACATATCTATAGTACTCCCCCCTAGGAATATCATCAGCATTCATGTTTCCAACCAATCTTCTAACAATCTCCCCCTTTGGCATTAATCGCAACATAGATGAAAAACATCTAGTTCCAAGAATACCAACAAAAGACTGTTCATCTTTTCAAATCCTCTTCATCAATCATTCTCCCCATTGATATACCTCAATGTGTTTTCTATCAACTATTATTCCACATAATTTTTTCATGCAATATTCTCCCCCATTGACATCAATGTCAAAGGTTTTAGCAACCAACATCTCTACATCAAACTCTACAACAAGTGATACTTACTAGCTTGAGTGTCAAAATACATTGGTCAAAATAATATCAACAAAAGTCCTAGATGACTCTGTCCATCATAGATACTCCTCCATTCAAGAAGCATCAGCATTTAGTCCAAACAAATAATGGTTATTTGTTACCCTAGACTTATGCACTCTTGTAGCTTCTATTCTGTTGTAGGAAGTGGCATAACCCCAAGCATACCTCACAAATACTCAAAAGTCTCTTTGAGAAGACGCTTAATGAATATATCTGCAATCTAATCTTTAGTGCTCACATACTCCAATCTGATTTCCTTTTCTGCAACTTTTTCTTTCAACATTTGATACTTAATAGATATGTGCTTAGTCCTTGAATGCAACACTAGATTCTTAGACATATTTATCGTGCTTGTGTTGTCAAAATGTATAACAACAGGTTCATTGATTTCTATCCTTATATCCTTCAGCATTTGCTTCATCCAAATGACTTGATTGTAGTTATTTGTTGTTGCAACATACTCTACTTCTACTATACTTTGTGATGTACAATCCTTATTCTTTCTTAACCAAGAAACCAATCTTCCTCCAAGAAAGAAGGCTCCTCCACTACAGCTTTTTTTTTCATCGATACTACCTGCCCAATCTACATTAGTATAAGCACTTAGAGTAAAATCATTAAATCTAACATACCACAATCCAAACTTAGATGTTCCCTTTAGATATCTAAATATCCTTTTGATTACTACATAATGTGCTTCTCTGAGATCAACTTGGAATCTTGCAATAATCAAACTATATTTTCTATATCCGACCTTGTGTGAATTAGATATTGTAATCCTCCAATCATAGATTGGTACTTCTTCTACTCAACAATACGTGTCTTATTCTTTGTAGATAACTTGTGCCCAGTTACCATAGGTGTTCCAACAGGTTTGCATATCTCCAAACCAAACCTTTTTAGTAAATCCTTCAAGTACTTAGTTTGAGAAATAAAGATTCCTTCTTTATTCTTTGCAATCTGCAATCCTAGGAAATATTTCATCTCTCCTATCATACTTGTTTCAAATCCTTTCTTCATCTCTTCTACAAACTTCTCACTTTCTTCATCATTTCCTCCAAATATGATGTCATCAAAAAATATTACCAAAATTATCAAACTATCATCAATTTCTTTCCAATACAAATTACTATATGCCATACCTTTTCTATATCCAAGTTTTGTCAAATGTTTGTCTAACCTTGCATACCAAGTTTTGGGTGCTTGCTTCGATCCATACAATTCTTTCCTCAGTCTGCATACTATGTCCTTATCATCTATCAAAGGACATCCTTTAGGTTGTTGACTGTATACTTCTTCTTCAAGTTCTCCAGTTAGAAATGTTGACTTGACATCCATCTAATATACTTTGAATTTCTTCTATGCTACATAGGCTAAGAATAATCTTACTACTTCTATTCTAACCACTGGACCATAGTTCTCCTCATAATCTATTCCTTCTTGTTGCAAGTAACCTTTACATACCAATCTTTCTTTGTTTCTTAAAACTTCTCCTTGCCCATTCATCTTGTTCCTGAATACCCATTTAGTTCCTATCACATTCTTTTTTTGTTGGTCCGGTGACCAATTCCCATGTCTCATTCTTTACTATCTAATCAAATTCCTCCTTCATGGCTTGTTTCCAATAATCATCTTTACATGCTTCATCTATGTTCTTAGGCTCCACTTGAGATATCAAGCATAATTCTTCATTTACTATGCTTCTTTTCATCACACCTTTATTTTTGCTTCCAATGATCTTCTCAAATGGGTGATTCTTTATCATATTCTTGCCTAAAGTAGGAGTTGCTATCTCAACTCTTGGCTCTACTAAAGTTTCAGAGCTTTGTTCCTACCTTGCCTCTCCTTCATTCTACAAATCATTGTTAGTCTCAAGAAATAACTCATCATTCCTTGGCTTAGTAACAGCATCACATCTAAATTGTAATCAACTATTCTCTCTTGCATTCTGAATTTCTCATCAATTCTCACATTTTCACTTTCAATAATAGTATTAGTTCTCTTATTATAACATCTATAAGGTTTTATTTTCAATAAATAACCAAGAAATATACCAAATATACCTTCATCACTTCTAGCATCAAACTTACCAATATCATCATCTCTTTTGATATAAGACTTACTCCTCAAAATTATGGAATACTTAACTGTAGGTGAGTGACCAAACCATAGTTCATAAGGTGTCTCATTTGTGTCTTTCTTGACTTGTACTTTTTTTGTAGTGTAGACTGTTGTATTCATAGCTTCTCTCCAAAATGTCTTGGATACATCATTCTCTACTAACATAGCTCTTACAACTTCTATAATTGACTTGTTCCTTCTCTTTGCAATGCCATTCTATTCAGCGGTTCTCAAAGCTAAGAATTCTCTTTTAATTCCATTTTCTTCACAAACCATGTTAAACTCATTTGAAGTAAATTCTCCTCCTCGATCTAATCTTAAACATTTAACATTCATGCCAAATTCATTCTCAACCCTATTCGTGAATATCTTTAACTTATCAAATGCCTCAGATTTCTCTTTAAGAAATGCAACCCATATTATTTTAGAAAAATCATCAACTAGAATCATAAAATACCTTTCACCATAGAATCCTTTAGTCTTTTTAGGACCGTCGAGATCTATGTGTATAATCTCCAACTTTGATGTAGTGGTAAACTTCTTGTTGGAAAATAATTTCTATTATGCTTTACCAAAACACACTCCTTGCAAATTGTGTTAGTAGGCTTTACAATCTTCGACAAATCTCTAACTACAAACATTCTATTATTCCTCACAATACTATCAAAGTTTATATGAAAAAATATCGTATGCCATAACCAATTGTCATCTACCTTTGCAATATGTCATTTCAGTAGGATTCAACTGAAATACATTACCTCTAAATCTAGTTCCTATTCCAATTACCTTTCCATCTTTATATTTGATCATGCATGTCTTTTCTGTGAATTGCAATGATAGCCTTTGTCTACTAATTGTCCAACACTTAAAATATTGTGCTTTAAACCATCAACAAAGTATACATACATCCTCAGTGTTATTTATACCATCTAGAGTTATATATCCAATACCTTTAACTTGGCATGTTGTATTGTTTCCAACTTTGACAATTCCTCCATCTTGACTTTTGAAGTCAAAAAACTTGTTCATGTCACCAGTCATATGATGTGAACAACCACTATCAATTATCCAATTAGAATTCTTCTCAACCTATGACACCAAAGTTACCTTTTATGGACTTTCTTCTTTAATTGCCACAAATCCAATCTCATCATCACTGGCACTTAATGCTTGTTTATTAGATTCATTATCTTCATTTGTATACAAACACTCTCTATCTTTTCTAGGATTATGATTTCCCTTATAATTTTTCTCTCTTTTAGGACACTTAGATGCATAATGACCATATTCATCTCCAACATTTAAATTTTTTCTTACCTCCTTTTTCTCTTCTTACCAGAAGGGCTACTCCTTCAATCTTTCTATTTTCCTCAAATTTTTTGTTGCTAGCAAAATATCCTCTAGGACTCATGCTTCTTTATAAATTATGTCGAATATTCAAGGCACTAAAAGTTGTCTTTGTTTTGCTCAATTCTCTAGACTGTCTAAGTTCATTCCCAACTGCTTCTCATCTTCCAAGCAATGTCTCCTTTGTAAAATCTTTGGTACAAGATATCAACAACCGTATCATCTAAACTGATGACTTAAATGGTGGTGTTAGAGTCTTCAATATCTTCTTTATAACCTCATCACCTTCTTTATTTCCTCCTTGAGATTTAATACGTATAGTAATTTCAAATATCCTGCCTATATATGTTCTTACATATTCATCTTTCATCATTTTAGCATCTTGAAATGCACAAATCCAACTTTGTAGCCTTAACTTCTTAGAATGTGCATCACCTTCAAAACTATTTTCTAAAGCTTTCCAAATCAAATGTGAAGTAGTGAGTGATTTTACCTAATTGTACTTAATTTTAGGAAGTGTGGTCAATAGTACTTCTCTGGCTCTATGTCACACATGAAAAGATCTCTTTCTACCTCAGTACAAACTTCCAAATTTGTTTCAGCAATGATTGTCTTCTATGATTTTGTCAAGATTCAATATCCTGGACCCATACACAACAAATGTGTCTTCATCTTTTCCTTTTAGCTATCATAATTTTTTCCATCATACTTCAGACTATCTTTCCTGAACATGTTCGCCATGAATCTCCAAAGTTGTTAAACTTTATCTTGAAGGACCTAATGCTCTGATACCAATTATTAGAAACAATAGTCCACCAAGATAATTGGGGGGGCTGAATCATTTATCAAGCAATCAAAACATTTATCTTCTTTAAACAAACTTAATCATTCAACCAAAGTAAACAACAACTATAATAAAATGCACATACATAATTACACTAGATATGTTGACTAGGGAAAACCCCGGTGGGAATGATGCCCACAAGATGATGTACTAATATAAATATTCCTTATTAGAGGATGGACACTGTTAGGAGTCTATTACAAAATTTGGTACATGGAGTCCCTATTAGGAGACTTTGAATCCCTGTTAGAAGATTCCAACCCTGTTAGGAGTTGTGGTAACCCTGTTAGGATTTGAGGTACAATGTATGCAAGATGAGCCCACTGCCCAAACATGCAATTTCAACTACAAGAAGAGCTCACTGCTCAAACAAGTAATTTATTGTTATCTTCCTCTTTCCTCTACTATTTCAACCAAACCAATCACTATTAGACCTTGTGGACTAGGTTATGAACCTCAGATCCAAATACCAAACCTTGAATCACTCAACAAAACCTCAGCAATGAAGTTTCCCTCACTTTTGTACTACTCTACTTAACTTCGCATTCAACTCTTATTTTTTCTTCTCAAATAATTCAAATCCACACTTGTGATAAAGGAAAATGTCCTTCCTTTATACTAAGTCCATAAAAAAAATTCCCTGAGTCAACTATTAGACCTTCTCAATTAATTATTATAGGACCACATTAAGAACATGTTACACTTAGTGATAACATTAATCTTCTACCTTGCAACTTGAATAATTTTTCATACATGCAATATTATGATGAATGAGCTTAGCCACGTCATCCTCAACATGTCCTCAACCTTGATCCCCATAATATCAAATCTGCTAAGAGATATAACAAGTTTACCAGAACATGCCTCTATAAACTCTATCTCAAAATAGACATCACTAAAACTTACATAACTTCTTCTAGACTTATCATTTCTTCTTTCAATGTTAACTACATATACCAGATAGTCAAAAGTATCTCCCATAACCTCGAGTAGTTAGAATACTTAACTAGCCATCCATACCAACTTGATCTTTTTGTTGTTCTTTTGGTAGATACCATAGAAAACCACTATGTTAACATCAATGACAAACTCAATCATGAATGTAACATATCATCATAGTAACATATCTATAGTACTTCCCCATAGGAATATCATTAGCATTCATGCTTCCAACCAATCTTCTAACATCCTCCACTATGCTTCTCCTTGATGAGATTATCTCTCATAGAACTTCATGAAATGTACAATTGGCTTCCTTTGAACAACATACCATCTTGGATTATGAAATCCAACCACTTTGTCCTATAAAGAGTAACAAGTTTTGTATAAGCCTTCCCTGCTTCACCAAAATCAAGATCCTCTGGATATAAATTACTGAGTTCCTTGAACCCAACCACCTCAATCTACATTTCTATTAGAAAAAGTTGTCTTCTACTAAGAGCATATGCAACTCTATTAGACTTCCCACTCTTGTGTTTCAAATAAAATGTATAACTCTACAAAAACTCCTTTGGTTTAATTTTCCTTAACTATTCAAATATTGCAAAGTTTGATGATCAGTATACAAAAAAACTCCTTAGGAAGAATATAGTGTCTACACTTCTTCAATTCTTGAACTACAGCATAAAATTCCTGATCATAAACAAAATATTTTATTTTGGCATCATTCAACTTCTCATTGAAATAAGCAGCATGTCTACCTTCTTGTCTTAAAACAACTCCTACTATAGTACCACCAGCATCACAATCTACTTGAAACACTTTGTTAAAATCTGGAAGTGCTAAAATAGGCTACTCTATAACTTTATATTTCAATAGATTAAAAATCTTATCTACTCCTATAGTCTACTAAAATTCTTTCCTATCACCCCTCATTGTTTCAATCAAGGGTCCACAAATACTACTAAAACCTCTTATGAACTTTCTATAAAAACTAGCTAGTGCATGAAAAAATCTTACCTATGTAGCACTCTTTGGAGTTGACCATTCAAGGATTGCCTTTACTTTATTTGGGTCCATTTTCAAACCTTCTTATGAGACTACAAATCCCAAGTAGACCAACTCTTCTTCGCAAAACTATGTAATACCCCAAAATTGGCTCATTGCCATGATCATTGATTTTGGTCTATTTTGGCCAATTCTAAGACCTATTCTAATAGACAATTCTCATTCTACTACTCGCTATCTTACTTAATTGTCAGATGCAAAAAACCCTAATCTGCATTAATCAAACTCTTTATTTAATTCTCATACTATTGACTCATATTAGTCACATTAAACCTATTGATTAAGATTTAATTTAATTATTAAGTATTTATACTTTAATTAAATTAAATCACCACCTAAGGCTAATGTACTAAGGAATTAAAAATATTTAATTTAATAATTATGCTCACTTTAATTAATTGAATGTGATTATTCAATTAAATGAAAAAGGCATTTATGAGGTCATATCTGACTATATTAATTTAAAATAATATTTTCAAAATCTTCTCTTTAGTTCTAAAATGGAAACTCTGAGTGAACTATCTCTCGAAAAGAAATTAAATCAGTTAACTCCTAATTCCACTCATGAAAAGCTCAGATAACTCTCCTTTCTTAAGGAAGTTTCCCTTTTAATTGAATCTTGCTTCAATCTTGACCGTTGATTGAAATCGATCTCAATCGTTGGAGTATTTTAGGAAAATCTATTTAAGAGACCCTCATTTCTTCATTTTGGGGGTTGAATCTTGTTGCTATCGAATTGTTGTTGAATTTCATACTCACTTTTGCTCACACATTTTCATACATTCATACTTTTAGCTTAATCTCATCTAGTTTGTAAAATTCATATGATTAATCTAGTTTGATTTACATGTTCTCAGAAAAATTTCATCTTTCATATAGAGTAATTACATATCACATAGATTAATTTCATTTCTTTAAATCCTTCATTCTTAGAGGGCCCGGTTGCTTGCACCTCAATTCTGAGGATATTAATAGGCAAAATCCCTTTAGATAGGAGGCAACAGGTCGGCTTGTAGGGAAAATCTTGGGTGAACAATCTCATGTTCATTCCAGGATGAATCTGCAAATAAGGACCGTTTTGAAGTGTCTGTATTAGTATAGGCCACAATTCACGCATACATTTTTGGCACCCACCATGGGGCTAAGAAAATCAATTTCTCAGGCCTCCTCTATATTTTTTAAATTAATTTTAAGCTCTTTGTCCATACATTCCATACAGATTCTGGAATCTTCGTGTGAGAAAGTGCTCAAGTGCATGAATTTTCATGTGGCACCTTGTTTCTTCATAGGCTGTAAAAAGACTTCGCATGGCTCTGCTAAAGATTTTGCGCGAGATCTTGTAACAGTAGCCTCTGTTTTAAGCATTTTCACTTTGCAATTTCCTTAATGTGCTCTTTTTGGAATCTGTATTTTTGATCTTTTGCAGCTTAACTGTTGTCTGCAGGACGATTTGTCGAAGACTCCTTTATACAAACTCTCAAACACTAACTAATTGTTTTCTTGCAGAACGATTGTCAAAGACTATATTTAAAACCCAAAAAACAATATGTCTTCTTTTCTTGCTTTCCAAACTAGATTAATTAGGGGCTTGTGAACTTCTTAGGGTGCAATATGAAAGTATAGGGGATTATTCTCTTCACCACTTGGAGGTCATGACCAAGGGTGAATCAAAAACCTAGATGCTTTTGAAAGACGACCTTTCAAAGAAGGCAAGCAGCTTAGTGGTTCTCTAGTACAGGTCATTTTCTATGAAGAGATGATGATTTCCTTTTAGGGAATTAGAATCTTAAGAAAGGGCAAGTCTAGATTGATTAAGCTAAGTCAGTAAATTAACTTGTTTTGCATTTTTGGGTGAGAAAGCAAGGTAGAGGAGTATGCTCTTTCCCCTTGGGGGAAATCAAAAACTTTGACCCTTGCGATCAAACCACCAGTCTGAGTCAATCCTTTAGAGGGGTTGCCGAAGTGATCAAACCTTTGAGAATGACCCAAGTGAGCACACTCCTTTCACTAGAGATTTCAACTCACTATAATCGAGATGCTTTGTAAAGCAAAAGACTCTAAAGCCAGATTAATTTCTTCCCCTTGATTCTTGATATCGCATATCAAGGGGAAGCTCTATCTGTGCATTGGTCGGCGCTAGCCCCTAGCTTGCTAAGCAAGTAGTGTACACTTTCAGATGCTGGTGTGGGTTGCTGGTCTCAACTCTGCTTGTAGAGCCACTAGGAATTAATACGAATAGAAGCCAAGTAAAAACCTTGTAGTTAGAAGCCACCCGGTTCACCTCCGAAAGGAGGCATAATCTTTGTGCAAGAAGGGGGAAGAATCTCTCCTGTAGAACTCACCATAGGCATGCTACTGGACATTTGAAGGTGGTATACATACTCGTCCCCTACCACAAGGGTGCTTGTTTAGCATATACTATTGAGTCCTTTGAATATACCAAAAACACGGGCACCCTCTAAGGGGTGACACGATTGTGTGAGGTACATGCATGTGCATAAGATGTGGGACAAAGGTTTTTCCTTCTCTACCATTTTTTTTTTTTAGGGATAAAAGCATGTTTGTTCTCGAGTCATAAACAAGTCCAAAACTATCTACAACAAACAAAGGTCAAGACTCCCCTATCCTGTAAAGTTGTTTTGCCCTCGACAGGACTCTTTTCGACTACTGCTTGCTTCCCGTGTCTTGTGAAAAACACTTTGTCTTACTTGAATCCCAACGTCATTTTATAAACTTGAAAATCAACCTTGCAACCTACCTATTATCTATCAAAACTTACCAATAATCTATCTGGAATAGTCTAAAATTGTCAAAATCTCTTTGAAATCCAACATTGTTGTTAATCTGGTCCTGATTTTCACGCACAGACTTGTACTTTCTCGCATGAGAATATATTTTTTCATGTGAGCCAATTTAGATCTTCATGTGAGATCTTGCATACACTCACACGAGATCTTGAATCTATCCCGAGTTGTCCTGTCATTTCTCTGTGCGAGACAAAAAAGTCCTCGTGCGAAATTAAACCACTGTCATGAATCTTTGCACAGCCAGTTGAACTTATTCGGGCAGCTCACAGAGAATATTCATGTGAGATCCTGCTCTAAAACTGTAAAATTAGTTTGTTTGACCAATCTGCATCCTCCGTCCAGTCAGCTTCCTACACTAAGTTGTTCTTTTCTGTCTATGCATAGTCCTAAATAGTGACATTTAGCTTAACCAAAGATGTGTGATCTGCATTTTGACTAGTCTTATCTTTTACTTCTTTAGATTCTTGTTCATTAATGCTTTTCATACTCTGTTTTGTGATAGTCATAACCTTTGGCTATTCTAGCCTTCAAATCAGACTACTCATGCCTTAGTATATAGCATTCTTGTCTTACCCTATTGAGACTTAGTCTTAGTGCAGTCCTTCTCCAGGTTCTTGCTTCTTGTCCTTTTCTATGACTTTCACAACCAGAAGCGACAACGTGTTTTATCCTCTTAGACTTAGGTGAGGTCATGTTAGGGGTCATAACCATGGTAGAGGTTGCTTACCTTTTGTTAAACAATTTGTATCTAATTCAGCTAGTGAGGCATCTTCACAATCTCCCTCACCTACCAGGTCACCTCGAATTCAGCAAACATTTTCCATAAACTTGCAACAAGTTAGGAATCCTTTGTACCAAGAGGATACTTAGACAAGTAGGGGTCATGTATTACCAAACATGATGTCTGACTCTTTTTTCAAATGACCTTTTGAAACACAACACACTAAAATTGGACATGTTCCTACAATGACTAATCGTGAACCTGAACATGGTAGTCATAGTAGACATCAAGAACCACTAAGGAACAACAAAGAGAAAGAGAAAGACCATGACATTGATGAGGAATAAGAAGAAGTAGAAATACTCCTTGAACACATAGAAAAATTTCTAAGAGATAAAAACTTTCAAAAGGTCATGGGAGTCCTACTCAACAAAGAGAAAGAAAAGTACTTTCTCAAACTTGCCCAAGAGGGAGCAAAGTTACCCTCTCATTTCAATGTGGAAACCATTATCACGCCTGAAGAAGAAACTAAGACTTCTAAACTCCAAAAATAATTGAAAATTATGCAAGACCAACTGACTCAAATGATGCATGAGAAAGAGAAACCCACAAAGACATACACATTGGACGCTATTTGTCCATTTCTATTTGACAAAAGCATAAACATGCCACCTTTCCCACAATGCATAGAGCTACCCAAATATGAAAAGTACTTTGGTACTACTAATCCCCAAGATCACTTGCGAGAATTTGGTGCTTTGTCTATGGATTTTATACACTATCGAACATACCTCATGTGTTTATTCCCTAGAAGCCTAGGTGGTCAGGCTTTGGAGTGGTTCTCACATTTACCTCCTAGTATCAAGACATTTGATGAAATTTCCAATCGATTTGTTCAAGAATATTCTCATAAAATACAACACCCTATCAATATTTGAGATCTATGCAACCTTAAATAGAAAGCTGGAGAACCTTTTCTCACATTCCTCCAATGGTGGAGACAAATATACACTAAGCATTCTCGTAAAATTCCAGAAATGGAGAAGCTTGACATTTTCACTGATAACCTCCTACTTGATTTTAGATATAGAGTCCAACTTCAAGGTCCACATACCTTTGAATACATGATCACATAGGCTATCTGCATCGAGGAATTTATGGTCAAGAAAGGTGAACTCACTCTTCAGAGGGACATAAAACAAGGTTCCACTTCCAACAGGGATAAAACCAAACATGTCAACAAGAATCGAGAAATTGTACATGATGGAGTCATTGACAATGTCACAACCAAACCTGCTAAAGTGGCATTTAATCTCAAAGATGGCCTCAAAATGGCCAAAAATGTTGAGAAACCTCCCCTTGACAACAAAACATCTGGGAACAAACCAAGAAACTCATGGACAACATGCCCCAAGTGAGAGTATACACCCTTGGGAGAACCTTTGGATGTGGTTTACAAAACATTGCTACAACATAAGTTTATTTCACCAATGGATAACCCTCGTCCCTATGATCCACAACCACATCCACCATGGTGGAATGAGACCTCATTCTATGAGTATCACCAAAACAAGGGACACAAAACTAGAAACTATATAAACTTGCACCATAAAGTCTAGGACATTATTGATGTTGGTGATCTTGTGGTAGATGGACATAACAAAAACTTAGATCACAAGGCATTCAAAGAACCTTTCCCAGCTTATGAAAAAGGAGAGACTTCGAAACCACAACCCTACAACAAGGTCAACTATACATATTCCAATGATGACAATGTCATTCACATGGTTGAACTTGTGGATCCTGAATACTGCAACGTTATTAGTATTAAGGGAAAACAAGATAACGACAAACCCAAGACACCTTTTGTCTTGAGAGGCCCTACTCTCAACACAATGGATAATACACCCTCGCAACACTGTGCTAATGTTGTCACTCATTCTCAGCTCAAAGGCCATGTGCCTCCTACTTTAGATCTTGAACAACACAAAGACAAAGCCCTTGTTGGACCATCTGGAAAAGGTGTAAAACCCACAACAAACTTGAAAAAAACTAGCTATAGTGTTCTTGATCAATTGAAATGAAATAATGCTCAGATTTCCATCTTTGAGTTGCTTAAAATCTTGCCTGCTCACAAGAAAATTCTAGACAAATCCCTCACTGAGGCAAATGTTCCTCAAGATCTTGATCTTGAGTGATTCCAATCCATGGTAGGTGACCTGACCTCACCTTATCTTATGACCTTCTTTGAGGAGGATGATAACTTGTTGATTCACCCACACAATCAACCTCTACACATCGAGGTTATGATCCATCAGACACGTGTTCATTGGGTACTCATTGATAATGGCGTTGGCCTAAATATTGTCTTTGTTGCTCTTCTTAGACAATTGAATTATTCTAAGGACTCTATTGATCCTTGATGTAAGATCATTATCAGAGTCTATGACAAAGTGGAATGAAAGTCTCTAGGTCTTGTGGTTTTACCCATTCGCGTCGGTCCTATAGAAAGGGATGTCACTTATCAGGTGCTTGACATTCCCTTGGCTTACAATAGTCTGTTAGGATGGCCATGGATACATGAGATGCATGTTGTACCATCCACATACCACCAATGCATCAAGTTCCCATTTCATGGCTCCAAAGTTACTATTCCTGCCACTACTAGCTATACCTGCAATATGCTCAAGGCTACTAAAACTTTCGTCCCTACTAACCGTGAGTCCACTGATTATCACAACAATAAGCTGAAACAAATTGAGCAATCATTCAAATTGAAAGAAACTAGCATGGGAGAGTATCACATTGAACCAATGCTATCATTAACATCTCTCCCAAAATCTACTCAACATTATGGGAGACCCTCATAGGCAAGGAAGCCATTCGTGCTAACACCTCAGACCAAGTATAATGGCACTTTTGTCAAGGCTATAGTTCCCTTAGAAGATGAAAATGAAAATAGAGCCATTGCTACATGGATTTACAAAGAGGAGGCTCCAGTGGACCTAACAGAGCAAGCTCGAGAAATCACTCCTAATAAATATGGACCTAGTCTTAGGCTTATGAAGCATTTTGGTTACAAGGGAACTAGCCCTATTGAGTGCAATAACAATGGCCTAATTGATCCTATCAAAGCAAGAGCTCAAAGCAACCATGATACAACTAGCCTAGGATTTAAGAAGGTTCCTTTTCATTTGGAACCAAAAAAATTCATACCAACACCTGAGAGTTCATCTAAAAATGAGTCACAAGCTGAGTCAGATACTCAAGAGGAAGAATCTGATGATGAGGATTCCTACCCTCATCCTATCCCTTATGATCTCACTAAATTCTTTACTGAGCTAGATGACTTTGTGCCATGTGTTAGCACTTTGGATGATACTAGTGACTCTTCTGAGGACAATACTGAGCAACTTAAATATCATTTAGAAAAGGAAGAATCTAGTCAGTCATGTCGTGTTGAGTGTTTGTGTAAGAACCCAGAGGATGAAGGTGACTATGTCCCTATCACTGTTGGGAAGTTCTATAATCGCTCACCATGTAGCACTGATTCTAAGGAATATGAGTTTGACTCTCTTTTAGAAGTGACTACTGATAAAGACATTGACCAAGTGCATGTCTATGAAAACCAAATCAAAGTGGGTGAAATGTCTAGGGTTAGGTCACATGGGTCAGATCCAACTTCGAGGCATTTGAACACACATATGGACGAGGTTGTAGTAGGTCTCAAATTGTTGGTCCAAGCACTTAATGACTATACTAAGAATGCAATTGAACCAGCCACTACTCTCTCACTCACACATCTTGAGCTTATAGACTGGAACCCCAATGCATCTAGCAAAGTCCCCATGTTCCAGAATGACTATGCTCTCGCATATTACCTAAATGCTATCGAACCTGTAACATCTTCCACCAATGAGCAGAGTGTCAACATGACTGAGGCTGACATCAAATATCTCAGTCATACAATTAGAAAGAAAAAATGTAAAAGGTGATGGTGAAAACCACATTGTGGTAGTATTGAAACCCAAAAAAGTAAAAACAAAAGATGTATCCAAGGGTGAAAACCTCTTTGAGGTGCCTATGGATGAGATATTTGATGTACTTCCCAATCACTTTTAGGAGAGATCATCAGTGTTGATAGAGCCAATGCAGCCAATTAACTTGGGCATAGAAGAACATCCTCATATGATACATTTGGCACAGTCATTGTCACCTAAAGAGAAGGAAGAATTCATTGCCTTTTTCAAAGAAAAGAAAATAAATTTCACTTGGACATACTCTGACATGCCAGGACTGGATCCTAATCTTATCATGCATCACTTGTCCATAGCACTAGGCATCAAAACAATTAAATAGAAGCTTCATAAAATGCATCCTCACATTGCATTGCTCGTCAAAGGAAAATTAGAGAAACTCCTAAAAGCTAGTTTCATCCGTGCAATTGATTATGTTGAATGGATATCCAATATTGTTCTAGTTTCCAAGCATGATAAATCTATCAAGGTTTGTACCAACTTCTGTGATCTTAACTTGGCATGTCCTAAAGATGACTTTCTACTCCCTAATATTGATATGATCATGGACATGATGGCTGGCTATGAGATGTACTCACTTATGGATGGTTTTTCTAGATATAATCAGATAAAAATTGAGCTAGAAGACCAGGAGAAAATGGCTTTCACATTTGCATGGGGAACCTTTTGTTGGAATGTGATGCCATTTGGTTTGAAGAACGTTGGTGCTATGTATCAGTGAGTTGTTACTATAATTTTCCATGACATGATGCATAGAACCATGGAGGACTATGTTGATGATACCTTGGTTAAAAGTGCTAAACACAATACTCATATGCAAGATTTGGGGGCCATCCTAGATCGTATGGAAAAATTCAATCTTTCACTCAATCTTAAGACATGCGCATTTGGTGTCACATTAGGGAAGTTTCTGGGATATATTATTTTTGCAAAAGGAATTGAGGTAGATTCAAAGAAAGTACAATCAATAATGGACATGCCACCACCTCAGAACATCAGCCAAATGAGAGGACTATAGGGAAGGCTCTAATCTATTCACAGGTTTATTTTACAATTAGCAGATAGATCACAACCCTTTACAAAGACCTTACATAAGGGTGTAAAATTTAATTCAACCCAGGATTGTGAGCAAAGCTTAACATAGATCAAACAATATCTTGTCAATCCACCAATCCTAATGCCTCCCATTCATGGGAAGCCTTTTCTTTTATACATCTCAGCAATTGAAACATCTTTGGGAATCATTCTAGTTCAGGAAGACAATGACAACAAAGAAAGGGCTATTTACTACTTGAGCCAAACACTGGTCTCTTATGAGAAAAACTATAGCATTATTGAGAAAGCTTGCTTGGCAGTTGTCTTTGCTTCCCACAAGTTGAGACACTACATGCTTGCCCACACTATGAGGCTCATGGCTAAAATGGACCCACTAAAGTACTTGCTCAGTAAGGCAGCTCTCACAGGAAGATTGGCTAAATGGGTTATGATACTCAGTGAGTTTGACATCCAATACGTTGAATGCAAGGCTATCAAGGGATGGGCAATTGCATATCAACTGGCCAATGCACCCATACAGAGTCTTCTACCAATGAACGTTGATTTCCCATATAAGTTGATTCTAACACTCACACACCACACATGGGTTATGTTCTTTGATGGGTTCTTCACACAACAAGGATCAGGTGTTGGATTACTCTTTATTACACCACAAAGATACTCATTGCCCAAAGCATACAAGATTCTATTTCCTTGTACAAAAAACATTGTTGAATACGAGGCTTTGATCAATGGCATGAAAATTGCAGCTAAATGGAGAGTGGATCAGTTAGATAGTTTTGGTGACTCTTAGCTTGTCATCAACCAAGTTAATGATGTGTACCAAATAAAGGATGAGAAACTAATTCCTTACAAGTGCATGGTTAATGACTTAAAGAAGTATTTTGCACACATCACCTTCCAACAAGTTCCATGAGTAGATAATAAAGTGGTTGATGCCATGGCTAGTCTAACCTCCCTACTAAAAATGCTTGAAAAAGATCTCTAACATGAGTTCTTGGTGGAAGCGTTACACTACCCAGCTTATGAAACCCCTGATTCTAAGATGATCTATTCTGTTATAGGACAAGAATCATCTCGCTACCATCACATTTATTCCTACCTTCATAATCAAACCATTCCAAAAGATCTGACCCAGAATGAGAAACGTTACCTAATCCATAATGCTTCACATTATGTCATTATTACTGATGATCTATATAGGAGAGGTCGCAACAAAACACTCCTTAGGTGTTTAGAACCCAAAGAGTCCAAATGTGCACTAATTGACATTCATGAGGGCATTTGCGAAGCTCATTCCAATGGCCTGACACTAGCTCACAAACTCCTTCATGCTAGTTACTACAGGCCCAAAATGGAGCAAGAAGCTATCAAGTATGCTAGGTCTTGCAAGCAGTGTCAGCTACATGGGAATTTGATTCACACTCTAGCCAGAGAGCTTTATTCCTTCTACTACAACACGGCCATTTCAACAATGGGCCTTTGAATTGGTGGGATAGTGATGCAGAGCCCTTTATATTTATCTTTAAGGAATCTTAGTTCAACTCAAGGGATTCACAATAGGCTGGTACACCCTCAAGGAACCAAGAACATCTCAAAGATTACAACAAAGAACCCTGACATTATACACCAATAAAGACAAAATCTTTACTCACACAATTAGATTGCTATGTCTGATTCCATTGTTCATAACTTCTATTCTAAATGTCTTCCTAAAAAACCTTTTGGAGGAATTGTTCCAAATTAGTAATTCTAAAACATATCTAAATCTGAGACCAATCAAATAAGCAGATTATGAATTATGTATTCTTAACCAAGACCCATATTTTCTGTCATAAACCAGAATCAAAATTGGTAACCCTTCCTAGGGCATCACATAACATTCACAAACTAAATTCAAATAACCCCAAACCAATTCCACATCATTAATTTGTGAGTCTAGTTTCCAAATCTATAATCCATTAATTTATCCAATACATAAATCAATGTATAAGCACAAATCTTTGCCTGCAACACCATTGAAGGCATTTAAAAACCAGTTTTCACTCAAATCTTCATAACTTTCACAAATATATATAAAAACAACCCAAACCAAAAGGAAATGAAATTTAATTCATGTATCTTTCCAATAAATATTTTTAGAGGTCTTTATTTTCCAAAATATTCCTATACCAAATGTTTCAATCTGACTATAGTTGGTCATTCTCAAATCTGCAATTTACAAGCTCTGCCAAAACCTGCATAACTTCTTCATTTATAAATGAAAAAAATCCAAACCAAATCCAAAAGAAATTTTATTCACTTCTCTATCCAAATATACAAAATTTACATGGTTTTCAAGCTGTACATGGTCGTACAAGACCTATAACCAACACTAAAACTGAAAACCAATCAAAATAACAACTCAGAATATTACCAAATTTGTTTCAAAATGTATCTCTTCCTTTCCTTCCTTCTTGGTTCAACCTTACATCTATTTTTATAGATTTTTTAGTTGGTTATAACTTCCAAACCACCCTTTAAACTAACCCTTCACATTCTTTTGACACTTTTGCATTCTTGACAACGTTTTATGCATTTTATGCATTTTTACATTTCAACTTTCATACAAACCCAACCTAGACCAACATTATGACTCAAATGACTTTAGATGGATGTCAATAGATCCATTCACCAATTAAATAAATATTTTTACATTATTTATCATATTAAGACCACCTTTGACAACTTATTACAAATGGCTTCTCTAGCTTTTATATCTTTGTCTTCTTGAAATTTAGACGTAAATTTCAAGAAGACAAAGATATAAAAGCTAGAGAAGCCATTTGTAATAAGTTGTCAAAGGAGGTCTTAATATGATAAATAATGTAAAAATGTTTATTTAATTGGTGAATGGATCTATTGACATCCATCTAAAGTCATTTGAGTCATAATGTTGGTCTAGGTTGGGTTTGTATGAAAGTTGAAATGTAAAAATGCATAAAATGCATAAAACGTTGTCAAGAATGCAAAAGTGTCAAAAGAATGTGAAGGGTTAGTTTAAAGGGTAGTTTGGAAGTTATAACCAACTAAAAAATCTATAAAAATAGATTTAAGGTCGAACCAAAGAAGGAAGGAAAGGAAGAGATACATTTTGAAACAAATTTGGTAATATTCTGAGTTGTTATTTTGATTGGTTTTCAGTTTTAGTGTTGGTTATATGTCTTGTACGACCATGTACAGCCTGGAAACCATGTAAATTTTGTATAATTGGATAGATAAGTGCATAACCTTTCTTTTGGCTTTGGTTTGGATTTTTTTCATTTATAAATGAAGAAGTTATGCAGGTTTTGGCAGAGCTTGTAAATTGCAGATTTGAGAATGACCAACTACAGTCAGATTGAAACGTTTGGTACAGGAATATTTTGGAAAATAACGACCTCTAAAAATATTCATTGGAAAGATACATGAATTAACATTCATTTCCTTTTGGTTTGGGTTGTTTTTATATAGATTTGTGAAAGTTATGAAGATTTGAGTGAAAACTGGTTTTTAAATGCCTTCAATGGTGTTGCAGGCAAAGATTTGTGCTTATACATTGATTTATGTATTGGATAAATTAATGGCTTACAGATTTGGAAACTAGACTCACAAATGGATGATGTGGAATTGGTTTGGTGTTATTTGAATTTAGTTTGTGAACGTTATGTGATGCCCTAGGAAGGGTTACCAGTTTTGATTCTGGTTTATGACAGAAAATATGGGTCTTGGTTCAGAATACATAATTCATAATCTGCTTATTGGATTGGTCTTAGATTTGTATATGTTTTAGAATTACTAATTTGGAACAATTTCTCCAAAAGGTTTTTCAAGAAGACGTTTAGAACAGAAGTTATGAACAATGGAATCAGACATAGCAATCTGATTGTGTGAGTAAAGATTTTGTCTTTATTGGTGTATAATGTCAGGGTTCTTTGTTGTAATCTTTGAGATGTTCTTGGTTCCTTGAGGGTGTACCAGCCTATTGTGAATCCCTTGAGTTGAGCTAAGATTCCTTAAAGATAAATATAAAGGGCTCTGCATTAGATAGATCCTCCCAACCTCCTCTAATGGACATAAGTTCATTATCACGACTATAGATTATTTCAAAAAGTGGGTAGAGGCAGTACCTCTCACAGTTGCTGATGGAAAAAATGTAGCACTTTTTATCACAAACTACATCATTTGAAAATATGGTGTGCTATCCTCAATCATTACTGAAAATGGAGGACAATTCAAGAATAAAGACCTCAAGGAAATATGCAAGAAATTCAAAATCACACAACATTGGTCTTCCATTTATTACCCCCAGGGTAATGGCCAGGCTGAGGCATCTAATAAGGCAATCCTCAAAATTCTTCATCGTACAGTCAGTAAATTAGGGAGAGACTAGCATCTCCAGATCAATCTATCCCTATGGGCATATAGGACAAGCATCAAAACTCCAACGGGCACGACTCCCTTTGCGTTGGTGTATGGTGCGAATGTTGTGCTTGCAGTAGAGGTCGAGATTCCTACCTTGAGAATCTCTATGAAGGGCTTTATCACTAATGATAACTACAGGATAGCTCAGCTTCAAGAGCTTATGTTACTGGATGAACAACAACAAGTGGCATGTGATCATCTGCAAGCATATCAACCACAAATGGAAAGAAGCTACAATCGAAGGGTCAAGCCACGTGACTTCTAGCTGGATGATCTTGTCCTGAGAGAGAACCCTAAGAATCAACAACATCGAGTACAAAAAGGAAAGTTTGAACCAAACTGGCTCGATCCATACATCATTACTGCAGTATATGGGTCTAGTGCTTATCAGCTTTCCACAGCCAAGGGAGAAGTGCTAAAAGAACCTGTCAACACTCTCCACCTGAAATGGTTTTACAGTTGATCTAATATCAAGTAAGCTCTTTGAATATATCTATATGTCCTAGAAAAAATCCTAAAAATCAGAAAAAGTCCTTAAAAAATTGTTAACCTGGTGAAAACCTAGCAATAGGCTCCTTGGTAACACCAAAAAAAAAAGTGAAAATCCAAAAAATACAAAAAATTTCAAAAAGAGAAAAATACAAAAAAATTCAAAAAAACAAAAAAAGTGCCATTGATGAAAACCTGGAAACAGGCATCATGGTAGCAAAAAAAGGAAAATCCTACCAAGAAGGTGAAAACCTGGTAAACAGGCACCTCTTGTTCCCAACACTCCATCTTTCAGTGCATCTTCTGGCTATTCTATATAGTCACTTTCATGCTTTCGCTTTCTTGCTTTTCCTACTTTCTGCTCATGTATCCATGGATTGATTCTTGTTACAGCTCGAGGACATTCCCCTTCAGTGTCACTCTTTTTGAGATTCTCCTCATAGAATCTCCTTTGTGATAGTTACTAGTGGTCCTCACTGCATCTGCCTACTGTCGCTAGTGTCACTATTTTTTGAGATTCTCCTCATAGAATCTCCCTCGTGACAGTCACCAGTTATCCTCATTGCGTCTGCCTACTGTCGCCAATGTCCCTCATTTTCAAAGATTCTCTTCATAGAATCTCTTTTGCAATAGTCACCAATTGTTTCAACTATGTTTGCCTACTATTGTTGGGGTCATGTCTCCATATTCCTTTATCGAAGATCTCTCTTATGTCAGTCACTAGTCCTCCTGGCTATGTCTGGCTACTATCGCTCAATCCACTTTAGGTTCTTCATCTTGAAGTTTCCTCTTTGACCTCAATCACCAGTCATTCTGACTGCGTCTACCAACTATTGTCACCCTATTGAAGAGATTTATTTCAAACATGTTCTAGACACTGACACCTAACATCAATCCCAAAAACATTGAACTCAAAAATGATATACTTGTTTGGATATACAGAGCATTTTCTTTGTTTTCTTTGTTTTTCTTTATCATATCTCCTCGAGCAACTCGATGATGTCATCTTTGACTAGAGAAGTAATGACTGGGGGCATGATCTTTTCTTTGCTTTTTGTCTATGGTTTAGTTCCAATAAGTTGATCTATTCCTATAAAAGGGGTGTCCACTATAAGAGCCTCCTTCTCGTATTAGATGGTCATGTGTGTAGACACCTAAAAACTTTTAGAAAATAAAGTATTTTTATTTTCTGAAAAAGTCCTGATGACATCATCATTTATTAATTAATTAATTAATTAATTAATTAATTAATTTTTATGCCATTAAATTCCTTTATCTTAATTAAAAATATTTAATTAAGGAATCCCTCCCAAAAATGTTTAAATCTTATTTAAACATTATTTCCTTATTTATTAATTATTTAATTAATAAATTGACCAAAAATCCTAAAATAAATAAAAAATTTATTTTTTGCCCAAAAATTGGCCAATTTCCTTATGACCAATAACCTCTTCCAAAATCTTCTAATCCTTCTTTAATTTCGATTAAAGGCTAATCTCATCATTTCCTACCCCTAACCCCAACTCAAAATATTTAATTAAAATTAAATATTAATCCTCATGTTTATTAAAAAAGTTTTAATAAATATCTCCTCAACCCAAACCCTTGAAATAAATAAAACTTTATTTATTTCCTAAAAATCTAATTTATCCTCACCCTAAGAAGTTCTAGACTCTTCTAGAAAGTCTTCATCCTCATCCTAGGAAATTCTAGACTATTCTAGAAAGTCTTTATCCTCATCCAAAATCTAGACTCTTCTAGAAGATGTCTTTAAACCTAATCCTAATCCCCTCCTAACCTTGTCACATTCCCTAAACATGGGTTAAAACTTACTAACCCAAGCCAAAGTTAACAAATATCTCTTCCTTCACCCACCCTCATTAAATGCCATCCACTTGCCTATCCTTAAGCTAATCCTAAACCATCCTAATCCATCCTCTAATCATTTGCACAAGCCTAAACAAGCTTAAAACATTTCTAATCAAGTCCAAGTCGAATTTGCTCTCATCACCCTCAAAATATCTCAACCATAAAACTTTATGAAGTCCACTAGGTCATAAATGACTCTTACAAGCCCTTTTATTGCTCTTACAAGTCATTATGAGGGTCTTTATGAAGATTTTATCTCTTGAGCCTCCTTTGTTGACTCATCCTTGCCCTTTCCTCCATCCTCTCACCATGTGACATGTGTCACTCCTTGATTGGCTATAAGGAAGCACAATCCATGTGCTCTCCTCTCATGCAATCTGAGCCTTCCATAAGCTTTTTCCCATCCTTGCATCTTAGCCCTCAATCCCTCAAGCCTCTTGCCTATAAATTGGATCCTTCCCCTTTGCAAAATAACACAATCCATGAAGTAAAGTTATAATGCTATTTTGAGAGCCAAATCCATACTAAAGCCATCTATCCACACCAAAAATCCACAATCATCCATTGAAGCCTTTGGAAGCATATTGAGCATACATCCTATCTTTTTAGACAAAGCTACTCAACAAGAGAGCTTCTCATTGAGAGAGCCCATTAATGGCTCATATTTTCAATTGAGATCTCATCTTAGTCTATCTTGAAGTTTATGAATTTTGTTTAGTTTGTAGAAGCTTTATTTAAATTTGGTTTCTATTAGCATACTAACATTGCTCATATACATTTTGGCACGCCCGGTGGGACCCCGCATGGGTCATCTTCATTAGCTTTTTTAGTCAAGTTTTGTATGTCATTTGCTGACTTTGGCTAATTTTTCTTGTTTTTGTGATTGGTAGGATTGTATAAATTGGTTTTGTAGGTCCACATGAGCATGAAGAAGACAAAGGAACTCATAATCTATCTCATAGTGTTTGCAGATTTTTCAAGCTTATAGGTGGACAAAGAACTTGAAATTCTTCTTCTTCTTCTTGTCTATATTCTTCTTATTCCATCTACTTCTTCTTCTTCTTCTTGTGGGAGATCTTGGCCATTTTTTTTTTAAGAAAGCAAAATCATACACACTTCTTTTTAGTGCTTAAAATGAACCCCCAAATCATACTTAAATCCATTGAAAAACTAAAAATTTGCAAAAAAGAAAAAATCTTTTAACAAGTGAAACTAAACTAATCTAATCATTTGCATCCTTGCAACATCAAGGTTTTAGATACATTCATGCAAAATTAGGAACACTTCATTTTTGGGAATTTAAAAAAAACTTCAAGTTTCCATTTCAAAAGGTTCAAAATCAACACTAAGTGCACACTAAAGTTCTTTTAAAAAATCTCATAAAAACTAAGAGTCCTAAATGGTTGCCAAAAATTGTCCTAAAAGCTTTGTTATTTGTTCCAAACAAATGTCTTATTGCAAAATCTTGAATGTTTCTTAAGATTTTCATGCATCAAAACAATCTAGGAATATCATTTTTGGGCTTAAAATATGCAAACTAGAACACAAAATCTTGAATGAAAACCAAAGTCCAAAGAGTCATTTTCACTTTTGAGTCCAAAACAATCTTGAATGATCTAAGGTTAAAACAAAGCACTTCAAAGTTCTTAAAACAACACACAAAATCTCAATCTTGAATGCTCAAAAGAAAACACTTGAATGTTTAACCACTTTTCTTTGAATGCATGTTGCTAAAATCACTCTTGAATGCCATGGATTAAAATCAAATTTTCCTTGAATGCATGGTTAAAACAACAAATTCAATCTTGAATTCTAAGGATCAATTAACTATTGCAATATCAAACACTTCATTTGGAGCTTCTAAAAATTGAACAAAACAAATCTCTTTTCCACATGCAATCTAGGTAAAGTTTGATTTTTGGACATTTAAGAAACCTTGTTAAGTTAAAATACAAATTTGCAAAAATCAATTTGAGTAGTTCCTTGGACTCACCTCTTTTCTAATCACCCATCAAATATTAACCATTGGTTGCAATCTCAGCGCCATTTATGGGGATGGGTCTACTTGAAAAAGGTGTTAAATGTTCCACAATCTAACTCACTCACTTGGTCTTTGAATTTTTGCTTTAACTTTATCAAAATTCTTAAATGATCAAAACTCTAGATTAAATCGATCACACTTCAAGTTTGGGCACTAAAATTGAACAACAACTGACGTGGAGAGCCTCCGGGCGCGCGCTTGAAATCGAATCTCACACACTTTTTTTTTTTTTTTGGGCTTAAAACAAACTCACACTCAATCTTGAATGCCTTAAAGAAAATTAATCGATACTTGACGTGGAGGGCCTCTGGGCGCGCGAGTTTGCTTTTGTTGACCCTAACTCTTCTTATTGTTTTCATTCTTCGATCAATTTACTTTTGTTGGCGCTTCAAGTTGGAATAAACATTGTATCTTAAACATGAGTGCTTGCAAAGTCTAGATCAGAAAACTTAAGCGTCAGTTGGTAAAAGAACAAATGTGTTTTTTAGCCCAAGGTCATCCAAGTCTTCTCTCCCCTTGTCGTCTTTCGAGGCCATCTTGGGTGCATAAGATTAGGATCCAAAACCTTGTTTCTTTTTAGGAGGCCTGCTTGGGGATTTCATCACCCCTTGGACGACCTCAACTCCAGCGTTCTGGCGGAGTATAAGAATCGGAAGGTGAATCGAAAGACACCTCTCTTGGGATCAAGATTTTGTCACTCGGGCTAAGCCTCAAGGAACTTTATACCCTTGAGAAGTGAAAGAGGAGAAGTGGGTTACCGCTCCTCTCGGCTGTGTGACATCTTTTTGGTCTCATCTACGGATTTGGGCCTCACGTACCTTGGGTATATCGAGGACTCCTTAGCTAAACCAACTTTCAGCCTTGTAGACAACCATCTAGGATGTTAATGTGTTTGAGGTGACTGATCGAAACATTTGTAGAACATACACACTCCTTGGCACAAGTATCACTTTCTGAGAATCAAAAACTTCTATCTGGTTGTTTCTATCTATTGCTTGATCTTTTATTTGTTGAATGAATGTTTGCCAAACTTGGTCAATCCTAGCTTAGGGCATACTTAGCGTAGTCACTGCCTATTCCAGAAGTTGAATGAGTTGAAGCAAAACAACCAAGATCTCTCAAAGCCAAGAAGATTTAGAAATTGATGTCAGAGCAACCCAAACCCAAACAGAAGTTCCACAAAGTTAAACTCAAACCATCTCTAGCATACCAAGAACTTTCAGCCAAGAGAAAAGAAATAACACCAAGCCCATGAATTGCCAAATTCCACAAAGCAGAGGACAAAGCTACCGACGAAGCACTTCAAGAGGCTTGGTTAGAGCGCACCATCAAATTTAGCCAACATCCAGGAGTTAATCCTG
Source organism: Cupressus sempervirens (assembly GCA_028749045.1). Classification (NCBI taxonomy): domain Eukaryota; kingdom Viridiplantae; phylum Streptophyta; class Pinopsida; order Cupressales; family Cupressaceae; genus Cupressus; species Cupressus sempervirens. Next base: position 827,390,684 of record CM053791.1, read on the forward strand.
CTTATGCCTTACCAACTAGGCATGATTTCTATGATTAGACTTCATATTGCACCTTTTAGTCCTCATTTAGTACCTATTACCTTTCATATTGCATCCATTTGGGTTTAATTTACCTCCCTTGGTTTTTGCATTCCAATCTCAAAACTTGCATGTTGCATTGTCCACCTTGCATCTTTGCATACTAACCATCATCTTGTACACTTTAACCCTCATTTCAGGTATCCTAAGTATCATGTTAAACCTTCATTTTAGTCTTAACATTGTCCTCTATTGTTTACCTCACTATGGCATCAATCTAGAAAACATAGCACTCAATATTGCCTTAGTTTCAGCCTAGTTTACTTACTACATCCTAAAACTACCAACTGCATCATGGATGGAGTTGGTATTGTCTGAGTGCACTTGGTGGTCTGAGGACCTAGTTTGGGATTCTAGATAATATTTTGAGGCTTTTACAGTGTCCTTAGGTACTTGGTTAGCTCCCCTTGCATTAGCTTGCCCAGATCTGCATTCTACATCACCTAGTCTTCATTACCTTCACTTAGGATATCATTTCTTAGGTCATAACCTTTTTTTTTCATCTCCCAACCCATCATAACATCAACAGCAACATCTTAGCTTCTTGGCATATCAGTTTGGCAACTATACCACTCAAAATCAACATCCATTCAACCCACCTTACCAACTACGTCCAAAACTTACCAACTGTGTCATTGACATAGTCTGCACTATTTGAGTGCACTTGGAACTTTCAAGGTGCACTTGGGCACCTGCATGACCATTTTGGGCCTCCAAACTGCACTTTAGAACCCTAAAACTACATCTAGGAGCCTTTGTTCCTCCCCATTCGACACTTGACCCAAAATTGCATCTTGCACCCAAAATCCCATTTTGCATCATAGAAATTGTCCGTATCACATATCCAATCAACATCATCACCATTTTGAGTCACCTAAACCTCATTTTGAACCCCAAAACCTTTGAATTTAGTCAAAAATCTAAACAAAAGTATGAACTCTAGAGTATTACATTGTGTCAATGGATAATGGATCTTGACCATGGTCATTTATCATTTTATTTTATCATTTTATTTGGTCAAATGCTACCTATTTCAAGGTAGATTTTGATTTATCATTTTGATCTTATCACTTTTTATCTTTTTTTGGTCAAGATCCAAAGTCTATTGTCATAACGTTAAACTCTTAGGTTAATACCTTGTAAAGATTCCACCTAAGTTCAAACCTTGCATATACCCTTGTCATTTCATTGTCATATTCTTAGTGTCCCTAAACATCATTTTGACTTACCCTAGTGGCATATCCCCTCATCTTGCATTGTTCAACATCCTAGCATCATTTTCACTATCAAACCCTACCAAAGTTTCCATCAATCAAATTGTCTTCTAGATCATTTACCCTCATTTTGCATATCCCAAATGTCATTATCAACCCTTGAAAGCCATCACTTGCATAGCCTACCTTGCATACATCAACCTTTAGCATCCTAACCAAGTCAAAAACATAACCCTAATTGTCATTTTTCATACCTTAGAGTCATTTCATCCCCTCTAGTCAAACTTCAAAATGGCACCTTGCATTCGCATTTGCATAATACCCCTACCACATTTTCACTTTGCATGTCAAAACTCTAGCTCATTTGGCATTTTCTCATATTGCATAACATCCCTAAACACTTTAAAATCCCAAAAACACTCATATCTTGCATACCCACATCTTAGTTATCAAGTTTTGACCTCTTTTACCAACTGCAACCCTGTTTTACCAATTGCACACTTCAAGTGCACAGTTGGTGTTTTTAGGATGCACTTGGTAGTTTCAAGATGCACTTGGTAATTAGGTGTTTCATTCTAGGTTCCAAAACCCTAATCTGCACTTCCACACCTTGCATTGCATCCCAAGACCTTAGGAAACACTCTAAATCACTCAAAACACTCAAAATTTGCATTTTAGGCACCCTAGCACCTCTGTTTACCCATTGCATGCCTCTTACTTACCAACTACTCACTTTTAGGACCCCAACTACATCATGGGCACACTTGGTATTGTCTGAGCACAGTTGGTAGTTTAGGTGCACACTTGGGAGGCAGAAAGTCCATTCAGGTTTCCCTCCATTGCATCTGCATTCTTAGGTATCATGACAGTACTTACGAGGACACAATTAGCTCAGAGACCCAAGGAACTTTATCAACCTTTATTTTTTGAGGCACAAGCACAACCAAAACCTTGTCCAAGATAGAAGAAGAGCAAGAAAACCCAATAGACATTTGACGAAGACCAAATTGAGGCACCACAACCATTACTAGTAGACCCATTAAACATATATCCACAAGATCATCATAACCAAGCTATGGCACAACAAACCTTAAACAATACACCTACTATGATGTTTCCTTCAAACACTTCCCCTACACATGGGATGGTTCAATGGAGTCTGAACTTTGAATCTATATTCATACCAATACTGCCAAGAGGAGGAAGTGTACCAACCACACCCAAAGATGAACAATCACATTCCTTCAAATTCAGCCAATCTAACACAAGTACCTTCCACCCTAACACATCAAACATACAAAAAGGTATTGTACACATCAATGATGACTCCGACATTGATTATGGCATCACTGATGAAGAAATGGCTAGGGCATGTCAAGACAAAAACTTCCGTAAAAACTTCAAACTTTTGGCAACCTAAGAAATTGTCAAATTAAACCCAAATGTGGAGGGACCTAAGTCCAAACAACAAACCAACACAACCATTGAAAACATACAACCCATGATCAATTTGGACTTAGATAAGGGAAAACAACCTTTGGAGTTTTCAAACATGATAATGGCACATATAAGGTCCCATCAACAATCAACCTCAAAATCCCCCAAAGTACATTTGAACACATCAATGTTAACCCCTTGTTCAACAAAATACCACCAATTCCTAAACACCCCAAAAGGACATTAAGACTTTATTTTAGTCACATGATGCAACAAAAAGATGCACCTAAAGGGACTTGTTCTCTAAGGATGCCAGACATACCTTCATTGGAGGCAAATCAACAAAGTGCACCTTTTCTCCCTACCAAGTGGTATGACATCAAATGTTACAGAGCCTCCCACGAATACACTATGTGCAACATCAACAACAACAATTCCTATTGATGAGCCAAGGAAAATCCTTATTGACATTACACATATTCCCAAAAGGAATACACCTCATTGTCAAGTCAATATGATGTCCCAAGCAGAAACCTCTAACACACAAAGGTACCAAAGCAACAATACGAACATGGTGGTCAATTCACAAGGACACAACCAACCACCTCGACAACATCAACCTACAATAGTCCTAGGACTTAACATTTCCAACACACATTCAACATATCAACAACAAAAACATCAACCACAACAGCAACAACCTCAAGTGGTGAAGACATCCAACATCCCTAATATGCAGTCCGACATAAACCCACTTGACTTCCATGCAATGTATCAACAACAAATCCAACAACAACAAGCGATGTTTGCTAAACAACAAGAGAAAATCAAGCAATAGTTGGAATATCAACAATGCCTCGAGCAACAAATTTTATACCAACAACATTTGTTACAACAATAACATGTGCCACAACAACCCCAACAGATACCTCTACAACAATAATCACATACATGGTCCCACATGCAACCAACAGAGGTATCCCAACAACAACCACAACAAATGGCACAACAACAACACATGGTACATTAATCGCAGTCGATACCACAACAAGTGCCACATCAAATACCACAATAAGTTCCCCAACAACAGGGACCCTTCTGTCTTTGAGGTACCAACATACCTCCACCACCTAGTGACACATCACTAGACTCATCAGACATAGAAATGTCAGAGCTGAGTAGACATAGTTCTCGCCACAGCAAATGATCTAATCTAGGATCTATAAGATTATGGCTGAATCCTAACAATCAGATGTAATTTCTCGATCCATGCAGTAAATGCATGGCTATGTTCCTTAAACTGTTGAAATTACAGAGAAGAAATGTTACACTTTAAACACTTAAATCAATTGTTTAGCAACATAAAAGAAAGAATGTAACTAAAAATGAAATGAAAGAATAGGAAAGAGATAGAAGAGATGCAAACAATTTGATAACGAAGTTCATCCAGTTAGGACTACATCTTCGGGTCTGCTTCTCAATTCAGGGACTGCTTTATTAATGTCTCTGGGAAAAAGACACCTTTTTTACAACATCCAAGCTTCAGTCTTTATAGTCTCTCTCTTTTGCACTTGAAGATAATAACTTCATGCTTAGAATAATCTCTCACCTACAAACTCTCTCAAGAATTACAAAACTTCTCCCAAGAGCAAATTTTCCTTCCAAGCTCTAATTGAAGAATGTCTTTATAAAAGGACTACACCCCTTTTTAAACATGATTTTATCCAAAAATGGCTTAAAACCATACTATCATCACCATAATTACATAGCCCAATTTGAAATAACAAAATAACCCCCTTAACTCCCTCATAACAAATTACATTTTTTTTTAACCCCTTTAGCCTTTTTTAAAAGTTATAACAAGATAACAAAAACTCTTATTTTAAATAATGGGTAGGCTTTTTGTTGTGGTTATATAAGAATTCTTCCTCTAACATCAAATATATTATAAATAGCCCATTGGTTGGCCTTACTTTTAGGATGGAAATGGTTGAGAGTTCAATTTCCATCAACTAATTCATTTAATTCAAATTAAATAATCATTTTAATTTTAATTTGAATTTTTTCCCTCTCTTTAAGATTTTATGATGTCATGTTGATGTCATCAGAATCCACACTTTTACTTGAACTTCAAACCATCATAACTTTCACATTCAATCTGTATTTTTAACAAAACGAATGCTATTGGAAAGCTTTAATCATGCTCTTCATTTTGAAATCCATTGTTGACCACCTTTGAGATGGTTTGATTTTGCCCCATATCTAGCCCTCTAGTTTGCCTATTGACTAGAGCTTTGACCGAGCATAACTACTGCATACGAGCTCATTTTTTGCTTGTTCAAGTTACGTCAGGTTCCATTCTCTGAGCTCTTTGTAGTGATGTTGAATTTGAGAGATTATGAGACTATTGAGTTTTTGGCCTTCTGGATCTACTTGGATCAGCAAACAATCTACTCATGGACACAAAAGACTTGAAGAGAAGACTGTTAGGAAAAACCCTAATGAAGAGCTATTACAACAATTCAAACAACTTTCCAAACAAGTTGAGGCATTGGGAGTCCAAAAGAAATAGGCTCTATATACAGAAAGGGACTTATGTCCTAATCCATTTGATAAAAGTCTATATATGCCTCCATTCCCAAAGCACTTTGAGACTTCAAGGTTTGAAAAATACTGAGGAAAAGGCAACCTTGTTGATCACATCTAAGAATTTTGTGCCTCATGTACCAAACTTAGTGATGAGCCCACTAACCTCATGAGCTTGTTCCCTTGTTCTCTAGGTGGGCCTGCACTTGAATGATACTCCAAACTTCCTGGTAATATCAAATCCTGGCTGGAACTTGCAAACAAGTTCATCTCCCACTTTGCCTTTAACATAATGAATGAAGTGACACTTTCTGATTTGTGCTCAACTAAACAGAAGATAGGAGAACCATTCATCACATTCTTACTACACTAGAGAAGCTTGGTCAGTCAATGCTCACTAGACATTCGTGAAGAACAACAAGTAAACTTGTGCATTGAAAATCTAGTCCCCAAATTAATGTATGAACTCAAAATCAAAAGTCCAAGTACCATTTCTAAACTAATGAAAAAAGGGGCTAGTATTGAAGATGCTCTTATCCATAAGGGAATCCTCAAGACAAACAAGGACAACACCAATACCAACTCATGAGAAGGCTAAATTTTTCTCAAAAAATAATAATGTGACTAATGATGGCATTGCGGATGCACAAACAATTAGCACAACACAACCTCAAATGACTTTGAAAGGCGCAAACCCCACAAATTTGCAAACTCACACCAAGCCCACAGCAAAAGACTGAGACTTCCATGCAAGACAAACCTCGAAGACATCCTAGAACCAAGGACAGAAAATTCACACCATTTGGGATACCTCTTGAAACTGCATTACAGCAGTTAATGAGTAATAACTTCTTGCAGTTACCCCCAATCAAAGACAAACCATTAACTAAAGCAGATTGGTGGGATGATAAAAAGTATTGTGATTACCATCACACCAAAGGACATAAGATTTTTTCATGCTTCCAATTAAAACATGCAATAAAACACCTCATTGATAGTGTAATCATAGTTGATCTGTCATTGTTAGCATCCAACTCTGATCACACTATTTTCAGAGATCCTTTGGGTAATCACAACAAAGAGAAGCCCTCCAGTTCAAACTCAAAATCACAAGCTAATTTGAATTACACGCACATGGGATATGACTACACTATCAACTATTCCAATGAGTCAGATTCCCACATCCACATTCACTTTAAAGGCTGAAGACCCTTGTTGCACTGTCACTACACATCATACCAAGATCACCCTACCTGGAGCTCCATCTAGACCTATTGCCTCTACTAAACCTGCACCATCTAGTAGACCTTTTGCTCCTACTTCATTTGATTATAGCCATGTTGAATAGCTTGGCAAGCCTCCTACACAAATATCCATTTTGGACCTACTACGTGCCTCTCCCCAACATCAGAAGATCTTGGAGCAAGCCCTTAAAGAGTCAATAGTCCCAGATAACATGGATGTTACCTAGTTCCAAGCCATGGTTGGAAACCTATCTACCTCATAGCATATCACCTTTTCCCCTCAGGATATTCCTAAGAACAAACCTAACCACAACGATCCCCTTTAATTTGAAGTCTTCATCCATAATGCTAAAGTCAAATGTGTCTTAATAGATGGAGGAGTAGGACTGAACATCTGTACTCTTAAGGTTGTCAAAGGTTTGGGTTATTCTGAAGATGATGTGGATCCCTCTCGAAGAATCATAATAAAAGCTTATGATGATGGTGAACACTTCTCCAAGGGCATCATCACATTACCTATTAGAGTTGGCCTAGCTACTGAAGACACATTATTCCATGTCCTAGACATAGAAATGAATTACAACATGATACTAGGATGCCCTTGGCTTCATGCTATGAAAGTAGTACCCTCTACATATCATCAATGTCTAAAGTTTTCCTATGACAATGTGGAGTTTACCATCCCTAGCAATCCAGATCCTTTCTAGTTTTGTGCCAATCTAAGAGATGCTACTACATACCAAGTCCCAACAAATAATGAAGCACAACCCACAAATTCCTCTAAGTATGTGGATGTTGATATACTCCTCAGTAAGGCCAAGTAAAAGATGAAGATTAAAGATAATGGGTGTGGAGAATACTTTATGTCTCACATATCCCACATCAGGGAGTCACCACATTCTCCCATTAGTACACAAGATGCTAGTCCTATCAATGAGCATACTTTTGTTTGTATGGAGAAAGCACAAGTAGAACAAAAACCCACTTTGATATCTCCTAGCAAGTATGGACTTGGGTTTACTATCATGCAAAAATAAGGCTATGATGGCTATAGCGATCTTGGATCTCAAAAATAAGGTATAATTGAACCTATCACTACAAAAGGATGACCTCCTAGTTTGGGGCTTGGATTTGAGCCATTACGAATAGGTCCTCCTAGTACTATGGTACCTACGTGTAAGACTATGGATGTTTTGAATGATGAAAAGGTATCTGAGGATATCCCACCTAAAACCATTGATCCCCTAGCTTCTAAGCATAACCCCAATGATACAACTGAATCTAATGCCCATACCTTCAACCAAAGCCCATTCAATACTAATGATGACATCCCCTCAAGTTATCCTGAATTATTGGATTGGGACCAATATGGACCACCAATTTTTGATTGATTCGACAATGATGACACTATTATAATAGACTTTGAAGGTATTATGACTGAAGATCATAAAGAATCAATTTCTCCTAAAGAGAACACATTGGCATATTTTGGGGAGCCAAATCCATCTTCCAGTTACAAAGCTAAAAGCAAAGAAAAAAATGACAAAAGTAGGTCTCTTGGTGAAAACTAAAAGGCACCATTAGATCGTAAAAAATCAAAAGCTAAGCAACTCCCAAGGATACAAAATGAAAAATATGATGCCATGAATATCAGTGTTCCAGTGTTCAACATACCACAAAGTCTTTTAGAGCTCTCTCAATCAGTATTCATCTGGAAGGTCATTGGTCTCAACCCTCCCAACCCTCCCTTATATCTAGTTGTTTATCCCCAAATCCAGCTACCTAATTTTCCCAACACCCAAGATCAAATCATTATCCAACAAGCCTTTGTGTATATCATCATCAATGACATCCCACACAACATATTGGTTGACCCAATTATCCTCAGATACCTTGATTCACAAGAGGCAGACATTGTCTTACATATGGTACACGATGGTATATCTCGAGGCCTTTCCAATGGTTTGATTTTAGCTACAAACTCAGAACAAATCCTGCATAGTTATGGTAATTCATGGACCTCAAGATTATTAGCTAGCAGCAGCAACAACAGATTTCTTATCAGCAATTGTCAGCAACATTCTTGATTCCATCTAAAAATCCTAAAAAAAATTTTTTTTAAATTGCAAAAAGTCCTGAAAAAAGAAAAGAAAAAGTGAAAAAAGTCATGAAAAAATGGATCCCTTGATGAAAACCTAGCAAACGGGCGTCTTGGCACAAAAATTTGAGTCAAGAGAAAAATTCTGTCCAAAAGTGAAAACTTGGCAAACAGGTGCTTTGGGCAAGTACCATGATGAAAACCTAGCAAATAGGTGCCATGTGTAATCAATTGTTGCTCCTCCATCTATCGAGATTACATCTAGTTTTTCCCCCTCTATCATTCCTTGATCATATCCTTCATATTGCAAGACATCTTTGGTCCCTTATAGTTGTCACTTAGGTTTGCACCCTTGTCCAAAGCCTATGCATGAGGACAACCTAGTGAAACATGGAAAAAACCTCCAAGCTGTGGGACTTGAATTGTGAGGTTGAGTCTCCAGAGAAGGCCAGCTTCCTCTTACTATCAGGGCACACCTAACTATTCTTGGAGAGGAAAAGGTAGAAGAAGAGCATGAAAGAAAATCTACCTAATCTAATCTAAAGAGGTGATGCACCAAAATAGAGTGTTCAGACCAATCTCTACTCATATATGCACTTTTGAATTATGATGACACCAAAAATATGCACATTCATACCTGTATTAATCTAACAACCACATGCAGATCAGAAAGCTAGATGAATAACACAAGGAATGAAAGATTCCCTTATATAACACTCACAGACCAAAGGGACACAGTCATGCATATTGCAAATCACTACAAAACACCAATGAGAGGCAACTAATTCTTGCACTTGCACATTAATGGTTGAAGGAGATAAAACAAAATGTCATGCAGTTTGGAGGCAAAGGGAATTTACACATGAGATTGTAGAGCAATATGAGAGAAGTTAGAAAAAGATCGACCCCCACAAAATTTATCAAATTTTGCCTTTATAGCTCAGGCAAAACTGAGATGTCCTCTCCCTGCAATTACTCCACAACCACTGCATTGAAGTCCCATAGAGAATAATCAAGGAGAAAGTCTGATTTGGGTACAGATCTAGATGCAATGATCTATGATCCTCTGTGTCAAATAATGCCTTGAGAAGACAGAAACGGTGCCATTAAGCCACTTTGACCAAGTAGATGGATTGGATCAGAGGTGGAGTGTTCTTCCTTGTCTCGCATTCATTCTAGGTTGGTTGAGATTGATTACAGAGATCAAATTTGCAAGATAATCATGGTTTTCCATCATTTTGACTCGTGAATCAATAAGTCAATGAGTCAAACTAAAATCGCAAGTAGGATGAGCCACGTGGACCAACTAGCTTATTTCATTTTGCCACCCCGCGGGTCCTCCTGAGTGGACCACCTCTTCATTACTAACCACACCATCTTCTTTTAAAAAAATACAGACCACGACATTATACTAACTGCCGGCCACTAACCATCAATGCCTTAACTGCTCATACCTTGGTCAAACCCCATGATCCTAACTAGCACCAACCGGCAATTTCATAATACTTGGCCCTACCCTGCCACATGTCGTCGAGGTGCTATGTCACTATGGGTAATATCCTCGTAGCTTTCCATAGCGAGATAGCACCTACCATTGATTTTTTGAGATCTGACAGCAAGCAAGATGGATCTGACCTATCAATATACCAACCAATAAGAAACTGACCATGTGCTAACCTGTTTGACAAGTCCTCATAGTTTCATCTTATGGGAAAGAATCGATCGTTGATCTCCATGAGATCAATGATCGTAGAAGATCCTCATAATACTGCGCTTGCCTCCTCAAAATTTTGGGACTAAGAAACACTTGGCAACCACTGGCATGACCTGGCATCTTCATCTTCGCGTGACCTGGCCCCACTAATCCACGTGGCACAATGGTGCTATGTCACTATGGGTAATATCCTCATAGCTTTCCATAGCGAGATAGCACCCACCATGGATCTAGATTGATTTGACGATCGTGAAGACTCACCGTATTACTACACTTTGCCCTTAAAAAATTTGGGCCCACGAACCAACTCAGTACACCTAGCATCCAACTCAGCCCGAACTAGTACCATCCTTGTAGTTTCATAACACTTGGCCCCACCCTGCTATGTGTCGTCAAGGCGCTATGTTGCTATGCATATCCTCCGAGCAATTTCTCATAGCGAGATAGCGCCCATCAATGATCCAGATTGATCCAAGGGTGAGGAAATCCTCGTGTGTTTGAAAAGGGCATAGGTCCAGGCTATTTCTGACATTAAAAGATCTGCATAGCTAGCGATGAATCAAAATCCTCCTTCAATTTCAGTCACTTTCCCACATTGCCTGAGGTCCCACCATGTTCTTTTACTGGCCGAGCACTATGTCACTAACAGTGAGAAGAACAAATTTCCCAATAGTGCCCTCCGGTGTCGTCACTTTGCTACCCTCCTAATAACCTCGGTCTTGCAAATTGTGGACCCACTTGCCACATGGCAAAAAGGCACTATGTCACTATGGCAAAGGACCGTGCAACTTCCCATAGAAAGATAGCACCAATCATAGATATCTTTTAATCTAATGATGGGGAAGTTACGAGCCTACAAAAATAAACCTAGGAAATAAGGAATATCGTAAGATTCAATCATTTAATTTTTTCGATATTCTTGGGATGTTTAAAATAATATTAAACCGGGAAGTGACCGTTGGGCAAGCAAGTATTTAAAATTCCAATATTTGGCAGGGGGCACAATATGTAACACTATCATGGATCATGAACTGGTTGATATCCATTTTTATCCTTACTTAAAGCATCACCAGTCTACATACACCCTATTACTGGCCTTTGTACATAGTTTATGTCTTGTCTAGGGGCATATTACCTACATGGTGCATGATTTTAAACTTGAATTGGGGGTATATCCCTAAGAACTTTTAATCCATTGGACCTATCACATAACGGATTGGAGCTAACACTTGTATGTGCTTATATGATCCATAAAAAATCCTAAAAATTCATATATGATCTTGAAAAAAATCCTAAAAATTCATATACAATGTCCTGAAAAAAGTACTAAAAATCACATAATGTCCTAAAAAAATCACTAAAAATCATAAAATGTCCTGCAAAAATCACTAAAAATTAGAAAATGTCCTAAAATAAAACCCTAAAAATCATAGAATGACCTAAAAAAATGAATCACACAAAAAAATAAAATATCCTCAAAAACCCAAAAAATGACAAAACCCGTCAAAAATCTGCAGTAAACCTTGTAAATATTCACTATGGATAACCACCCCTTTTGCATACAAACTTACACTTTGCAGACTAAAACTCAAAGCACTACACTTTCATGACAATCACACTATCTAAACAATGTGAACCAACAATCAATCCAACATATCACTATGAACCTCTCAACTAAATCCATAAATAGTGCTATCACATTATCAACCTGTCAAACACTATCTGAACACCTAAAAATCTAAAAAGAAAGTAATAATGGACAAGAATGGTTGTTGGCTCATGTTGTTTAGTGAGTGATTTATTTTTTCTTTTTTTCTCTTTGATCATGTTCTTATGCCACTCGATGATATAAACTGATCTATGAGTGGTCGGGATGGTCCATGGTCATCTTTTTCTATTTCTGTCTATTACAATGTACCTTTGAGAGTCTGGGGCATGTATATATGCCTCAGGAAGGACAAGGTCATCCTCTTTTTGTATCATTGCTTGTTTACGCAAAAGGCTTGCATTTGCGCTCTGGCCCTTTATGCCATGATGTGTTGCATTCCATTTGTCATATCAAAATAAAGCTCAATTTGACATATAGTGCAATTTACAAAAGAAAAATTCTTTCTATCATACTAACATCTCCTCATCTCATCTTTCTTCTTCATCTCGTTCTCCATCACCATGATCATGTCTTCTGATTCACCAAATCATCTTCATCTTGCATTCATGCATTCCTACATCATCCTACACTATCAATCAACTTTCGATGGATTTCCACCTAGTTCAACCTCAATCTAACATTTGTCTCACCATCTTTGACCAAATCTGACCATTTTTGATGATTTCACTCTTGCTCTGACATATTTCCATCATTTTGGGCATGCATGCACAGTTTTGGGTCATTCCGAGTCCAATCAGGCTGATTTTGGCCCCTAGAGCCTTCTAGGGTGCAATCTGCACTTTTAGAGCATATTTGGGCTTCCCAAGTGCATCCATGACACACTTGGTACTGTCATGATGCACTTGGGCTTACCAAGTGCATCTGAGATGCACTTGGATGAGTTTTGGGCACACTTGGGGGCTTAGGATGCCCAGAACTGCTCCCAGAGCCCCTATGTTGCACTTTGGAGGCCATAACTTTTGTGTTTCAATTCTAATTTATGAATTGTCAGTTGCGTTGGACTCATATATTTTTTTTGAGAAAAATGAGCTATCATTTTCATTATTTGGTCACTATATTGATGGTAATCCTTGAAACTACCCTTGGGCTCCTGCTTGACCCCCGTCATGTTGATTTTGGCCCCCAGAGCCTTCTTGGGCACATTTTGCACTTTTTGAGTCCACTTGGGCTTCCCAAGTGCATCATGGGCACACTTGGGCTTACCAAGTGTGTCCAGGATGCACTTGGATGAGTTTTGGGCACACTTGGGGACCTAGGATCCCCAGAATTGCTCTCGGAGTCCCTATGTTGCACTCTGATGCCTATAACTTTTGTCTTTTAACTCAGATTTGCAATCCCTCAGTTGTGTTGGATTTGTATCTTCATTGTATAAAAAATGAGCTATAATTTTTGTCATTTTGTGTCTTTCTTAAGTGGTAACCCATGCAATTACTCTTGGGCTCCCAATTAACCCTGTTCTGCACTCTAGACCTCATAACATTCACATTTTAGCTCTGATTTGTGATCCATCAATTGCTACGGTTTTTTCTTCTTTTTGTTGGAAATTTGACTTGTCATATGCTTATCTTATTCAATTTCTTGAGGGGGCACCCATATATATCATCCCTATTGGGGCATGTGCTGGCTTTCTCGCCAGTTATTCTTTGACACAACCCTCTAAATCACATTGTATCAAAGAGGGGAAAAATGTAGATGTTAAAAAATGGTTCACATATACAATTTCATCACTTCTTCATACTAATTTGTCCCATTTTCTCATTCTACTAACTTTGATCTTTTGGCCAAAATTGATCATATTTCATCATTTGTATCCTTTTTCACATCAATTTCATATCAACTCAAAACCATTTCATATCAACTCAAAATCACCCCAAATCAACTCAAAATCACTTAAAATCAGTCCTAATCAACCCAAAACATATCAAACATACCAAATCAATCATCATTTATCCAATCCTAAGTATTTTTGTGGCTTTTAGTGCCTTGGAAACCTATCAATCTTTTCAATCTAACCTTAGTACTATCGTGGCTCTCAGTGCTAGGTCAAAACTATCATTCCTGTCATCCGATCTTTGATGTTGTTGAGTCTTTCAATGTTAGATCATGGCATCATCAACCATTTTAATAATATTGATAGTGTTTGTCGATGTTATTATGATCAACCTTTTCAATCAATTTTGATCTTGTAGCATTTACAATGTCGGTTAAATGTTACATATCAATCAATTCATGTCATGTGTCCTTGGCATGTTATCAATTTCAATCAATCAATCAATTTGACCATGGCTTTGGTCTACTTGTCATCATCTTATTCAATCTATATTATCATCACACTTTCATCAAAGGGTACTATCGCATTTATTTAATCAATTTTGGCCAATCATCTACTAACTTTCCCTATAGGATTAAATAACCCATAATTTAATCCTATTATTCTTTCTAATTATCCTTCCTAATTATCATCCTCAATTAATTAAATTAATTAGATAATTGATTCATTATCCACAAACCATAGAAATTCTTAATTTCCTAAGTTCCATTTTCCATCATTAATTCCATTTTCTACTAATTCTTATTTTGTGGAATAAAAGGATTTTTAATTCAAATATTCCATAAAATATTGCATCATGGTGACACTTGAATATGACACCTCATGGATTCTCCTTTGACACTTGGCTAAGATTTGTCATAATCAAATGTTCTTATTCCTTACGCATGTCCGTATTTGGCTTATTTGTCATAGATTCTTGGCTTTAAGTGGGCTAGAGGTGTCTTATGACACATCATAGATTCTCTTCCACATTTAGCCAAGTTTTACTTTCATGCATCATAGAATCCTAGATTTGGCATCTTTTGTCATATGCGTCATGGATTCTCAAAGGAATCTCTTGCCACATCGCATATCTAAGGGTGACAAATCCAATGCTCTCATTCTCCATGCCCATTATAAAATGAGCATTCTTCCTCTTATTTCTAGTCCTAATTCTAGAGTCTTTGATTAGTTTGGCTTTCATGGTAGACTAGTGGGTGTTAACGTATGTTGATTGAGTTTGTGATTTATCATAGTATGTTATGCATTTAACCCATTTTCTGGTCCTACAGGTACCAACGTTTCTTAGGGTTATCTTATCAACTAGTACCTTTTCTTTCATGTTGGTTACAAGTGCTATTATATGTTGCTCAAAATTCAAATGAACTCAAATGGTATCAAATTTTCCAAAATGACTCTTGATCTTCTTTCTTCTTCATCTTCCATGTCTTTCTAGTCTCCCATTTCTATTCTTCCTCTTCTTCATGTCTTCTTGATTCTTTTCTCCTATTATCATATAGTCTACCTTCTTCTATTCATCCTTTATCTTCTTCCATGATTGATTCTTCTTCTTCAAGAACCATGGATCTTGAATATCTTGTTAGGGACCCTCATTTGAGCATAGTTGAACTCAATCTTCTTATTGAATTTGAAAAGTGTTGTTACTCCAATAGATATATGGATGCTAACCTTGTGAAAAAAAATGGTGGAAAAAGGGAAGAAATCAGACGTTCTTGCTAGGATCATATGCAAGATCATATCACAATATCCCTCTTCCAAACATTCCTTATCTTCCAAGTCTTATAATGATTCTTATAAATATCATTCAAATTCTTCATCTTCCAAGTCTTATCATAATTCTTATAAATATCGTTCAGATTCTTCATCTTCTAAGTCTTATCATGATTCTTCTAAATATCATTCAGATTCTTCATCTTCTAAGTCTTATCATGATTCTTCTAAATATTGTTCACATTCTTCATCTTCTAAGTCATATCATGATTCTTCTAAATATTGTTCACATTCTTCATCTTCTAAGTCATATCATAATTCTTCTAAATATCATTCACATTCTTCATCTTCTAATTCTTATCATGATTCATCTAAATATCATTCACATTCTTCACATTCTAAATCTTACCATGATTCTTCTAAATATCATTTGTGTAGGTCTTCACCTACCTCTTCTTCATGATATCATTCTTCTTCTACTTCTACCAAGAGTCTTATTCCTCTCATTGAAAAATACCATAATGAACAACATGAAAAGTCTTGTGATATGCCTATCTATAATGCCTATAGTGACAATGATTATGATGATGATGACTATTATATTCCTACAAGTCCTAAACATCCCCCTAGTCCTATGCTTGTGCTTAAAGTGGATGAGTCATGGATAGATATTGATGGTAATCCATATGACTCAAATTTTGAAAATAATATTGATAATTTTGTGAACAATACCTAAATGATAAATCTATATTTTCTGAGGAAGAGAAAGCATTTTTTTGCACTGAAATAAAACATTGATGGCATAAGAGTTCCTCTTCTAAGAACCCTCATGCTGAAAATAACGATTACACTCTTGAGAAAGATCATGTTAATGTTGAACCTTTGTCTTTTGATGCTCACCTTCCATCTTCTACTTCTGCCACTATCCATACATCCCCTAAAGATTCTAAGTCTCTCAAATCTTCTACCAATCCTTCATCCAACAAAAATCCTAGTTCTTTTCATGCAGTTCCCTATAGTTATCCTTAAAGGCTACCTCTTAAAGAAACTCAAGCTAACCTTCACTTGGCTACAAATACTTTTGATAATGCTAAACTTAAAGAGCCTAAGCCTTTATGCACTATAATTCCCACTTCAACTAGTCCTTCATCATCTATTCTAAAGTCTTCCATACAATTCCAATATGCTTCCTCCTCCTTAGGAGTGGTCTCATGTTGAGAGGACTCTAAAAATGGTAAAGAAAAGAATATAAAGAAAGATCAAGATCAAGAACCCTCCATGCCATCCATTATTTTCATGATGTCTCTGAGCCATTTCATGGTTCTTTTGATCCTTTTTACCCTTCCTCATTCATTCCACCATGTCTTAATTCATCTCCTAAGCAAGATCAAGCTACTACTTACACCGTTGAGCTTATTGACAATCAAAATGACCTTAATATAGTTGCTCCTTCCAAAGATTATACTTCCATTAAAGTTATTTAAAATAGTGTTGTTACTTCCAATGTTGAGCCTATTGAAAATCAAGAGCAAGCTCTATACTTATGCTATCCAAAGATCCTTGTCAAGATCAAAGTCTTCCATCTTCTTGTTCTATCACTCCATGTTCCCTTCCACTTTCTACTCTTCCTAAGTCTTCTCAAGCTTCAAGTACTTCTATCAAAGAAATTGCTCCTATTCAAGATATTCATGATCCTATTGGAAATCCTAATGCTCACTCTAAAGATGTTGATGTCCTTGATTTTCATATAGATGTTGATGAACTTATTGATTACCCTTTTGCATCTTCCACATCCATTCTTGGACCTCCCCCACCAATACTAAATACTTCATGTCTTCCTTCTATCTTAGGTCCTTATGTCTCTTCACTTTCCCCTCCCAACTCTCCTTACTCATCATCTATCTTGGGTCCTTACCTTCCTCCCTCTCCTACATTTCCTCAAGATCAACATAGATGCATATACTTGAATCCTTTTCATCCACCCACTCACCTAAACCAGTCATATCATCCTTCTTCTTCCACAAGTCCCAAGTCTTTTGGAAGTAACCTGAATGTTCAGTACAAGAAAAAGAAGCAATTCAAAAATCCATATAAAAAAGAAGACCACCATGTCTCCTCTAATTGACATGGGGGCATAAAGTCAAAAGAGATATCTAAGAAAATAATTATAAGTATGGGTTCCAAAATCTATCACTGAAGATATTATTTCTAAATCATTGAAAAGAAATGACAAGAGGCCTATGGCTATATGGATTCCAAAGTTTCTCTTGAGAGAGTCTAATGTTGAACAACAATTGAAGTTGACATTCAAGCTTCCGAAGAATCCCACTTCATCTTCTTTCAAAAGTATTCATCCATTCCATGTGCCTAAACCACAACTTCTTCTATCTACTCACCATATTCCTTCATGTGTTCCTTCATTCATGTTTTCTCCATCCTCTTACCACCCTTCAAGGTGTGTGTTGACATTGATCTTGCCTTCATTTCGATTTACCGATCTCACTCACTTTGCATAAAGCCATATCCTCCATTTTTGTCTTCCATCTTCCTTTCCCTATCAGCATCTTTGAGCATATCATTTCAACTCCTTTGCATGTCATAGTTTAAACTTTCAAGGAGCATTATCTAAAAAGCTTGAGTTCTTCCATTTGAAAAAAAAAAAATTTAAAAGAAAGAAAAAAATGAAAAATTTGAAAATGTGCCTTGGTGAAAACCTGGTAATCAGGTACCTTGGTAGAAAAAGTAAAGAGAAATAAATTCATCCTATGATGAAAACCACTCCCTTGTAGTGCCTTGGGTAAGTACCATGATGAAAACCTGACAATCAGGCATCATGCATAGTTCTTCTACATCTCTCATCCATTTTCTTTTGATCTTGACAATGTTGACCTATACACAAACATTTGGTTGTCTTGTGAGCTATCTTATGATGATCTTGTTTTCATTCCTTTCATATTTAGCCTTCATATCTCTTTTCCTCCATTCATTCTAGTCTTTCGCTATCCCTTTCCCATTTATCCCTTTAGTCTTGATCTAATAAAAAAGAGTAAAATATGACGCTATGAAGCCACTTGACATGTCTACTCTTTTGGATCACATCTTTCCCACTTTTACATTATGCTTTTGTGAATTATCTTATGTTGGCCCTTCATTTCTTTTCCAAATGTATTCTACATGAAAAAATTTCCCTAGCTTGGGTGTTGTTGAGGAGTTTTCCCTTTGAGGATTTCTTTCCTTTATTCTCCTTCATTCTCTTGTATATTAGTTGTATACATTTATTGATCCTAAAAAAATACAAAAAAATGATATATTGTGAAAATTATAAAAATTGAAAAATGTCCAAAAAAAATGATCATCTTAGCATTAGGTGCTTTGATGTATCTCCAAAAAAAAATTTTATATTCCAAAAATACAAAAAAAAAAAAAATCAAAATTCAAAAATTTAAAAAAAATTTAAAAAGTCCCTTAGTGAAAACCTGGAAACAAGTGCCTTAGTAGCAAAAAAACTATATATATATATATATATATATATATATATATATATATATATATATATATATATATATATATATATATATATATATATATATATATATATATATATATATATATATATATATATATATATATATATATATATATATATATATATATATATATATATAATTCAAGTGGTGAAAACATAGAAACAGGTGCTACTTGAGGCCTTTGCACCCCTGTTTCTTAGCATGCATCCTCGACACTTGGCCTTTCTCCATCATGCCTTGTTCTTATTGCCTTGGTTTGGAATTGGTCTTTATCTATGGGCATAATTGTGTTAGCTTTGGTCTCTTGAATGCGTTAGTTTTTAGGACACCTCGCAACTGATGTTTTTCAACACCATCCCAATTGTATTTTTCAATACAACCCCTGACATCGAGTTTTTTTCAACACTTATTGGTTTAGTCTTACCCAGTTTTGTCATGTAATCTTACTTGTTTGCAAGCATTTGATCCTTATCCTCGGAACTTAGTATCAGTTAACACACTTAAATTTTAAATGCAACACTTAATGCTTGACTTATGTCATGATCTTTTCTTTGTGTGTTTCTTGTTATTGATTTTTTTTGAGTGTCCTTGTCTGATAAGTCTCTTTGGGATGCATAGCTAGAGGAATTGGGGCATGGGACATGTTTTTATTTGTTTTCTACTTTTGGGTGTGGTCTTGAAGCTCTAGATTGTCTCTTATTGTCCCCTTGAAACACTTAGAAGATTTGAGGCATCATCTTTGACTATTTTTTGCACAATCATTCTTCTGGTCATCTTGGCATCTATGCCTTGATGTGAGCATGGTTTTGCTACATTAAATTAGGTAAGCTAATATCAAAGTCATCTTGACCTTTATGTCTTTGATGCTTATGTTACAATCTTTCCACATTCCAATCCAATATAAATCATATTCATATCTTTATAGTTGCACTTGTGACTAGTGATGATTGTGTGATTTTTTGATGTTTGTTAATAATGGCCCAATGATGAAAATAAGTTCCTTTACATTCTCTAATGAATGATGAACACAAAATCCTATGTTATAGTTGCTCTATTGCAAGTACATCATTGCATTTTCATGTAGCTTGCATTATTAGACTTCATGTTAGTTTGCATTTTTAGGCTGCATTATGAGTTTGAGAGGGTTTTTCGTTCATCTTTCTTTTAGACTTTTCATCAACTATAGTCACATTTTGATCTTCATTTCCTTATCTTCTTTCGTGATGTCAATCAAAATTTTCTATCTTCAACAGTTGATTGATTTTGGAGCATTCTCTTTCTTACAAAAAATTTTATATTCTTCCTTCTGTTTCTTTTCGTATCTTCCAAATTTGTACCTTCCATTCATTTTCACCCCACTTCTTTTCTTCTAATTCAACTTTGGGGCATAATATTTCATGTTTGATGATCTACCTTGGTTCTTTGATTCTTATATCTTTTATCTTACATCAAGAACTTTATCTTTTGTTCAATTTGATCAAATTTATCAATTTTTTGTTTCTCCTTTATCTCATTTTGTTTTCAATCACGAAGGGGCAGTACCTATAAACTTCAATCCTTGATTTAGTTTTATCAATTTTATCCTTGATTTAGTTTTATCAATTTTATCCTTGACTTTTTTAAGTCAAAATTTATTTGTATTCTTTGTCCTGATGTGTTCCTAAATTGACCACACATCTGGGTTGTTTTGTGATCCTAAATCGACCTCACACTTCAATTTCTTTCTTTGACTACATGTGTTCCCAAATCAATCACACATTAGTCAAAGAGGGACAAATGTATGCACCCTAAAATGGTCACCTAGACTATGGGCCCCCATTATTCAATTTATCAATTTTATCAAATTTCTTGAATCAATAGTTTGCAATATTTTATTAAATCAATTTAAATCAATTTCCTTAATCAAATTTGATTATTTATTTTTCTAATGTTGATCATTTTATCCTAAGTTT
This sequence comes from Cupressus sempervirens, assembly GCA_028749045.1. Classification (NCBI taxonomy): domain Eukaryota; kingdom Viridiplantae; phylum Streptophyta; class Pinopsida; order Cupressales; family Cupressaceae; genus Cupressus; species Cupressus sempervirens. The sequence continues at coordinate 827,411,744 of CM053791.1, forward strand.
TGTTTAATTAAAATAATATCTCCCTTTTACTTAAATAAAATAAGTCCCCATTTAATTAAAAGAAAACCTCTCTTTTAATTAAATTCATCCACATTTAATTAATTAAGAGAAAAATCCCTCTTTTAATTTAATTAAATATTTTCTTATTTAATTAAAAGAACTTGCTCCCTTTTAATTAAATAAAATCCCATGTGAAAAAATTAAAATTAAATAAATTCCTTTTTCCTTCCCTCATTTAATTCTTCTCCTCTTTTCTCATTGGTGGAATTTTGTCTTGCATGGATCAAACTCTATTATCCTATATTAGTTGTGATAAGCTTCCCATTTCCACATTTTTCTTTATAAGGGAGAGCCCTCTCCTCGTTTTTGACATCCATTATTATGCTATTGTTATGTTGCAGGTTTGGAGAGTGATTTTTGAAGGAGTTTGAATACTAAAGCTTTTTGTGGAGAACTTCTATCTTCTTGTCTTCTTCTCTCATGCATCTATGGCTTCCATCATGAGGTTTCATCCTTGCATTTGCATATTAGCTTAGATCCATATTTGTTTTCATAGATTAGTATTGCATTGTTATTATATTTCTTTTCTTGCATTGTTTTGCATTGTTATCATATAGATTAGTTTTCATCTCCATTTGTATGCATTTTGGATCGTTGAATCTCTTGTTTCATGGTGTATTTGTGTGGGCACAAACTAGGTCAAACTAAGGGCCTCCATTACAAACCCTTGCACTCCATGAATAGGGAGCTATGAGTTGTTATTCGAGACCTCATTTTTCAGCAATCTTGAATATAATGACTCATAGAGGTGTGCCCACATTTTAGGCATACAAGGTGCACCTTTCAAACATCTAAAAATTCTTTTCACTACTACACAATGTGACTCTTTAGGATTGGCTTGAAATATCACCACAATACCAACTACATTAGCTATATCAGGTCTAGTCTATTCCAAGTATTGAATTCTTCCAATCATAGACCTATACTTTGTATGCTCAATAGTAAGAGTTTCATCTTTTCTAGATAATTTGTGACCGGTTACTATAGGTGTTCCAACAAGTTTACAAATTTCCAAACCAAATATTTTCAACAAGTCTTTAAAATACGTAGTTTGTAATATGAAAATACCATCATTATTCTGAACAATCTACAATCCTAAGAAGTAGTTCATCTAACCAATCGTGCTCATCCCAAATTCCTTCTTCATTTTTGTTGCAAATGCTTCACTTGTTTCATCATCACCTCTAAAGATTATGTCATCCACAAACTCTTCAATAATTAGTAAGCCATTTTCAATATCCTTACAATACAAATTACTATCTGCAGTACCTTTAGCGAATCCCAATTTTTCCAAATACTTATCCAATGTCGCATACCATGCTATTGGCGTTTGTGTCAATCCATACAATGTCTTCTTCAACTTAGAAACCATATCTCCTTCCTCTGTCAAAGGAAAACCTTTAGACTACTCAATGTAAACTTCTTCTTCAAGTTCTCCATTCAAAAATGTTGATTTGACATCCATTTGATATACTTTGAATTTCCTATTATTTGGATATGCCAAAAACATTCTAACTACTTCTATTATAGCAATAGGTGCAAATGTTTCCTCGTAATCAATACATTCTTTCTATCAATATCCTTTGCATACTAGTCTTGCTTTGTTTCTTACAATCTCACCTTGTTTATTCATCTTATTCCCAAAAACTCACTTAGTTCCAATACATTCTTATTCTTAGGTATAGGAACCAATTCCCATGTGTTCTTCTTCTTAATCTGATCTAGTTGTTCTCTTATAATTTTGATCCAAAATTCATATTTATTGTCTTCATCAACACTTTTAGGTTCAACTTGAGAAATCAAATACAATTATTCATGTACCTTATTCCTTATCATAACTCCTTTTCCTTTACTTCTAATAATTTGATCAGTAGTGTGATTCTTTATCAAATTTTTGTTAGGTTTCACTAGTTCAACTCTGATTTCAGCTCTAAGCTCTTCCCTAGGTTCTTCTCCTTGTTCCATACTTTGTATCTCATTAGTGTCAGACTCATAAATACTTTGCTATTTTCTTTCTTAGTCTTTGGATTAGTATCTTCATCATTATTGTAATCAAGCATTATTTCCTAAATTCTAAAATTCTCATCCACTCTAACACTTTTTCTCTAAACAATAGTTGTATTTCTTTGATTAAAACATTTGTATTCTTTGTTTATGATTTTAAAATTAACAAACAACGCTCTACAACTTTGTTGCTCAAACTTTGAACTTGAATTTTGAATCAAGCTGATGGTGGGCCCTATGCCTTGCCCGGACCTACAACTCGTGCTTGCAGTTTGTAGGGATTTGAAGGAGAATCTGGATGGTAGTGGGACCATTGGTGTCAATGGGGAGATTTTTTGCTGAAATGGCTACTTTGGATAGTGGCCTCTTCTGCCAAAATTGTGGTCACTTTGGACACCTTATTATGGATTGTAAGATCCAATTGCAAAAGGACAAGTAGAAGGAGGGCTCTCCAGGGATTGTTATGGAAGCCTTTGGAGAATCTTCTAATACCCCAAAGTAGGTTGTTCATTCTATGGAGATTCCTCCAGTGCTTTCCACTTTGGGAAACAATGTCCCTAGGAAGGGAGTAGCTTTGGAGGATAAAAAGAAAATGGATGAATACCCCTTTAGAAGGGAGTTAGAGGAACTCTTGAGTTCACCCATGAGGGGGCTTGGAGATGGTACACTATTGGAGGAAGGTGAAATTGTGACTCCCCACCCTCTTTCTCGTTCCCTAGCAATTTAGGGAGGTGACAACTAGTAGGATATGACAATTGTAGGAGGTGATACTCAGGAGAGAGTCTATACCCCATTAACAATGTTTAAAGCTTCCCCAACGGAGATTGCAAAAAAAGTGATGGAAAGCATTGAGAAGGCTGAGAAGGAGCTTAGCCCTACCTCACTACATGATGAGGATAATGGGGAAGGGGAGGTTCAGAAAAAGAAGAGGATGGGGGGAAAACCAGATGTAGGAGCCAGCGGGATAGTTGGAAGACCATCTAGCAGAGCAACCAGGACAAAGCAAGCAGCGAGGGATGTGGCCAGTGGGAAGCAACTTACACTGGAGATAGTTACTAGAGGTAAGAAATGAAATTCTTCTCTTGGAATTTGAGGAGTTTAAATAACCCCCAGAAGAAATATGCTCTGAAACAATGCATATTTCAGGAAAAAGTTGACTATGTTTTAATACAAGAAACTAAAATGTCTAGTGCTAGTTTTGATAAAATAGTTAGCCATATCTGGTCGGGTGCTGAGTATCTCCATAGGGATGTTGATGGTGCCTTCGGAGGTATTGCTACTATGTGGAATCCAAATTCCATGAAGGGAACTGAGGTTTGGAAGGATAAAAAATTTATATTCATTGATTTTCATTCTAGCACTCATAGTTGGGGGTTGATCAACATATATGCTTCTAATAGAAAACTAGGAAGGAAGGATACGTATGATGAATTTGATAGGATTGCTGAAACTATGAAGGATAAAAAAAAATGATGTATATGGGAGACTTTAATACCCCCTGTATCATTCGAAGAAATTGGGTGGAAACAGGGACTGCCCAGAAAGATTGCAAGACCTTAATGATTTTATGAGCAGAATGGATTTAATAGATGTGGAAATGAGAGGGAACCCATATACTTGGACTAATAATAGAAAGGGAAAGGACCTTATTTAGGTCAAATTGGATAGGTTACTAGTGATAGGGAACTAGAATAGACTTGGGAACTCTCATCTTGAGAATCTTACTAGAACTGCTTCAGATCATTCCCCTATAATCTTCCTATGGGAGGATGGTGTGAAAAGTGGTCCAAAACCTTTTAGATATGAAATTATGTGGCAATCTCACCCAGAATTCAAAGAGCAAGTTCAAGACTAGTGGAATATTAGGATTGATGGTACTGCGATGTACAGACTGACCCAAAAACTTGACCACATCAAGAGGAATGTGAAGAGTTGGGCTAAGGATTCATTTGGCGACCTATTCAAAACTAAGGGTGATGTGGAGGAAAAGCTTAAAATACTCCACGGGGAGATTTTTGAAGGGATCAACCTAGACTATGCAACTCAGGAAGAGGAGTATAGAAAATAGTGGAAGGATATTCTCTTGAGAGAGGAAATTTTCTGGAAACAAAGATCAAGAATTCAGTGGCTTAAAGAAGGAGATAAGAACACAACATTCTTTCATAGGTCAGCCTCTAACCATAAAAGAAGAAATATTATTGTTAGGCTGGATGGGGAAGGGGGAAGGGTCTTTAAGGACCATGAGGAGATGGGAAACATATAGTGGAATACTTTAGCAAGGCTTATGTCAAGGACAATAAGGCTACAAATCTGGTGATCAGAAGAAGTTTGATTAATATGATTCCACAGGTTCTAGGAATGGAGGAGAACATCCATATTCTTGGCAATATCATGGAGGAGGAGGTGAAATGCATAGTATTCTCTATGAAAGTTTATAAGGCTCGAGGCTTGGATGGGTTCCCCCCTACATTCTTTTAGCATTTCTAGGAGGTTGCTAAACCTGAATCGGTCTGGGCTACTAGAGATTTTTTCAAAATAGGTAAGATGTTAAAAAGGATCAATAAGACCTTTGTTAAGCATTATTAAGGGAAGGGAAAAGATGGATTGTGGGTAATGATTTTAGTATTATATTCTAGGAAGACAAGTGGATGGGAGGGAAACCGTTAGTCTTCAGCAAATTTAGAAGGTTAATGGAGTTGCTTAAAGAAGATGTGGGAAGTAGAGTTGGAGATTATATTGATCAAGAGGACATTCAAATTCTCAAGGAATGAGAAGAATTGATTGGGGAACAAAAAATCCTTATACTTTTCCAAGAGGATACCACGTCTTGGGATTTAACTCCAAGTGGTAGTTTCACTATTAAATTAGCTTACATACACTTATTTAGCAAGGATCCCTACCCACGATTGTGGAGTAAGGTTTGGATTAGCAACCTAATTCCTAAAATTAATTTCTTTTGGTGGACAACTCAACATGGCAAAATTTTAACATTGGACAATTTGAAAAGAAGAGGTTTTTATATTACTAACCATTGTTGTCTCTGCAAGGAAAAGGAGGAAACCATAACTCACCTATTTTTGGAATGCCAATTTTCCTTAGAGATCTAGAGTAGGGTCTAGGAGAGATTTGGATTAAATTGGGTCATGAATGACAATTTGGGACAATTTGTGGAGAATTGGAGTTGTCCCTTTGCTCACCCTAGATTGAATTTGCTATGGAAGATGGTTCCACCATATGTGTGCTGGCACATACGGAAAGAAATAAATAATAGAATACTTAGGGAGGAGAATAAACCAGTGAAGGTGGTCTTTGGAATAATGGAGAAATTGTTGAAGGAGAATTTAAGAGTGGCTAGATGTAAGATGCCAAAGGAGGAACCAAGTAGACAAGAAGGACTAATGGCTGAAAAATTGGGTTGTCATGAGGATTTTTTCCTATTTGATAACTTAAAAGTGATGAAGAGACAAAAAATGAAATGAATACCACCCACCCTTTCACATTTTAAACTAAATTTTGATGGTGCTACCAGAGGAGGAATAGGAGCAGTAGGAGGAGTGCTGCAGGACATGAATGGTGATGTGTTGTTAGTCTATGCTGGCAAAGTGGGAAATGGAAGCAATAATCGAGCCGAGGCAATGGAATTATTGTGGGGCCTTCAGCTGATTAGAGAAATGAAAATTAAGGAAATAAAAATTGAGGGGGACTCCAAATTTAACATTAATATGGTCAAGGGAGCCGCCCAACTAGGATCAAATATTCAAAATATCATAATGGATATTAAGAAAATGTTAGAAGGGATGGAAAGTGTCCACCTATAGCACATTTATAGGGAGGGGAATAAGGTGGTAGGCACGGTGGCTACTGAGGGGTTTAAAACCATGGCATTCATGTGCTGGAGGGATATGGTTGATCTCAATGACGATATTATGTCATTGATAACCAAGGAAAGAGGTGGGAATATTATTTAATTATGATTATTAAATTTAGAGTTAGGACCAAATTTGGCAATTTTGTGATGATGTCCACTAATTTTAACAAATCCCTATTGGGAATGAGGAGACATGGCTATACAAACAAAATAAGGAGTGAATACAAATTAAGAGAGATGTGATTTCATAATTATGGAAACACATCACGGATTTTAAATTACACCCCATTTAAAAGTATGAAGGATATCATTTATCGAACTATCAGAGATTTTCGAGGTGTGAAAATAATGATGCTATGTAATCATGAATCCCACAATAATTTCGCATGGGATTTTGAAACTTATCAAGCACGAGTCTGGAAATTTTTTTGGTTTAGTGTTAAAGGGCTTAAGGTGAATAGTAGTTGCAGAGATATTGCAGAAGAGGAAGTTCAAATGCTCATTACTGAAGAAGGGGAGGTAGAAATTGGTAGAATTAAAATGGGTGGGGACCTGAATAGGCTGGAGCCCACAAAGATTGAGAACTTCAAAGATTGGATGGACACCTAGTTTTTGCTAAAAGAATGGGGTTTTTTGTCCTACATGCAGTCGATGGTAGGGTACAATGAGAATTGTGCCCTCCAATTTGTCAATGGGTGGAATGACAGAAAGGTCACCATCAATGGAATCACCTTCCAAGTGAATGAGGAAGTGATTGCCATGGCGATTGGCCTTTCAATGAGGGGGAAAATGGAAAAAGGTCACTAAAACTACTGACAAGGCTAGCATGAACAATTTCTTTATGAAAGATGAGGAGCTAGTTCGATATATAGGAGGGTTTAGAAGGGACAAGTTGCCAGCCCCATGGGATGATGTGTGCTTGGTTCTCATGAGATATTTGACATTGGAGGGTAGGTTTGGTGTCTGTTACTACTACCATTTCCCTTTGTTAAATCATTTTAGAAATAGGGATTTCATTTCTATCCTCTTTTATCTTCTACATTCTCTTGAGGATATGGTTGCAGATATTAGGGAAAAGAGAAGTAAAGGGAAAAACTATACCATAATCCATCAAGGCCTAATTTTCCACCTCTACTAGTTTCACCTTGTCCTATGTCCCCCGAGGGTGGTGGTGGTTGACAACTAGCACCACCGCCAAAATTCACTCCCCAACACTAGTATTGGTACTAAAACTCACACCCCCCACTCCTCCCCTTGCAGGGAAAACAAGAAAAAGAAAAAGAAAAAAATTGATATGGCTATGGAGAAAAAGGGTAATAAGAAGATAAAAGTTGAAAAACCCATAGAGGTGGATGAAGAGGATTTAGAGGAGGAGGCCGAAGGTAAGGCAAGGAAGAGATATGGAAGACTTGCCCAATCCCAGGCAAGGTATTAACAAAAATCCAATAGATTTAGGGTGGAGGAGGTTGAGGAGAAAAACTCAAAAAATAATAAAGAAGAAAGGGAGGAGGAAGAAGGAGGAGGTAAGGAGGAGGTGGAAAGAGGTATAAACTCGGAAGATAATTATGTTGATAATGCACAAACTCGGGTTTTTGCTAGTAATGTTGATACCACAGAGGTTACACATGTGTCTGCAATCTTTTCTCTCTAGCCCATGACCTTCTATGAATAAAGCAGTAAAATGGATACCTCCCCCATAACCATTTCATCCCCAACCAACGAAAATTCTAAGTTTTTTACTAATCCTAAGGTTTTACAAGATAAAATCCAAGTCCAGAATACCAAGGAGGAAATAAGGAAGATGGAAACGAAAACCAAGGAAGAGACTGAGGAGCAACTGGAGCAGTATGCCAAGCTGGAAAAGAGGGTTAAAGTTTTAGAGGAAGGGTTCTTTACCTTCTCTAAATTTAACCTCAAAGTCACCCAAGTCGTTGCCACCACCCTCCAATTGTTGGCGCAGGAAAAGGAGGATACTGGAATGGATATAGAGGACCATAAGCTGCTCTTCAAATTCCTTGCTAGTGACTAGTCTCGGATTATGCTGGCTACGAAGGGGAAGGAGAAAAAAGAAATTTAAGATTCTGAGTTTAATGGGATCCTTGGATCCAAGACTTTTATGTTTATTTGTTGTTTTTGGTTTTACTGGTATCCAACTGTAATTAAGACTTGATGTTGGCCTGTTCAACCAACAGTTGTCTAGTTGTACTTTCGTAGTATTAGATCTTCTAAACTTTTTAGTTTAGTTGTTCCTAGTATTATTTTTTTTAGTTTCTAGTTGAAGACTCTTTGGCTTTTCGATGTTTTAGATAGTTTTTTGCTTGCTGGTGGACATTGTTGGTAATGTGCTGGTTACCAACCTTTTTCTTGTAAGGGCTGACCCCCTAGTTTTGGTCGCTTTTTATTTCAAAAACATTTGTATTCTTTTCTTTTCAATGAATAACCAAGAAATAGGCCTTCATCATTCCTTGAGTCAAACTTTCCAATGTCATCTTCTCTCTTAAAGTAACACTTAATTCCAAAGATTCTAAAATACTTTTAAAATGGTGCACGTCCAAGCCATAGTTCATAGGGAGTCTTACTAGTACCTTTTCTAATTTGTACTATATTCATGGTGTATACTATTGTATTCTATTTCTTCTCTCAAAAATATCTTTGCCACATTATTCTCAAACATCATAGCTCTTGTTTTTTCAGTTATAGATATATTTCTCCTCTTTGATATACCATTTTTCTTAGGTGTCTTAGGGGCTAAAGGTTATCTCTTAATTTCATTTACTTCACATAAATTTTTTAACTCATTTGAAGTAAATTCTCCACCTCTATCAGATCTCAAAAATTTAATCTTAAAACTAGATTCATTTTTAACTCCATTCTTGAATATCTTAAACTTCTCAAATGCTTCAAATTTTTCTCTAAGAAATTCTACCTACATCATCCTAGTAAATCATCAACAAGAAATATGAAATACCTTTCACCATAGAAAACTCTTGTCTTTGTAGGACCACTCAAATTTGTGTGTACAATCTCCAACTTCCGGATGTAGTAAACTTCTTGCTTGGAAGTGAACTTTTCTTTTGCTTTTCCATAACACATTCCTTACATACCATGTTAGTAGATTTGACAATTTTAGGAAAATCTCTAATAGCAAATATAGTACTAATATTCACAATGTTACCAAAGTTTATATGAGAAAACCTCTTATGCAATAACCAACTATCATCCACCTTAGAAACTAAACAAGTCATCTTAGTAGGATTCAACTGAAAAACATTACCTATTGTCCTTATACTAGTACCAATCAACTTACCATCTTTAACCTTAATAATACATATTTTCTCTATGAATTTCAATGGATATCCCTTGTCAACTATTTTCCAACACTCAAAAGATTATGTTTCAAACTATCAACAAATTAAACATCACCATTGTTAGTCTTTCCATAAAGAGTAATAGTTCCTTTTCCCTTAATATGACAAGCTGCATTCTTTCAACCTCTAACTATTCCACCATCATAGCTATTGAATTAAATGAACTTGTTCATATTTTCAGTTATATGATGAGAACAACCACTATCTCTAATCCAATTAGATTTATTCTTTTCATGTGATACTGATGTTTTTCTTTTCTAACTTCTTCTTTTTTGGGTCTTTCTTCCTTAATAACAAAAAATCTTATTTCATCACTTTCACACAAAGATCTTTCCACACAAGCATCTAATTCCTCATCATTAGCAAATAAACATTTCCTTGGCTTATAAGGTTTCTTCTTATACTTTTTTCTCTCTTAGGACATTTAGAAGAATAATGACGATACTCATTACATGTCCAACATTTGAAGATTTTTGTACCTTTAGGTTCTCTCTAGATAAGTAGGGCAAGTCCTATTAGAGTTAACAAGAAAACAACTCGACAAGCCCAAGATGATAATTTGACAGCAAATACAAGCTACATGGATGAATTTGGAGTGTGAACACAAAGAGTTCTCACAAGCGAAAAACTATATTGAGAAACATAATTGCAATATATGTTGTAATTGTTAATTGTTGAATTGTGTTACAAAATGCAAGGCATGAACATCCTTATAAAGGATTTCAACCTTTCAATCAAGGGGTAAGGATAAGGGAAACCTAGTCATCCACCAAGTTAGGATAGAGGTCAACCTAGTCATCCACCCATAAAGGGATAGGAAGATAGGGTTATGACACATCCACTCACAAGGAGATAGGAAGCTAGGGTCATGATACACCCAACCACAAGGAGGATAGGATGACCAGAAAGACTTGTCATCCACCCCTTTGAATAAAATTTAATAAGAATTAAATATTATTATGCAAAATAAAAGAAAAATCTTAAGAGGATAATAGTAAAGTTAGCATATTTACTATTGAAGAGTAAAGGTTAATAAACCTTAACTCTAACACCTCCTCTTAAGATGAGCGATAATGTAGCATAAAAAAACTACAATGTTGACTTGGGTCCTAGCAACAAAGGCCTAATTAGGTACCCAATTACAACCAAATATCTATAAAGAGGAGAAAATAGAGAAAACCTCATGGGAAAAACTCTACACCAGAAAGAGATAGTTGAGAACCTAGTGAAGGACTACAGAAGCCACCGACTAGAAGATTGTTCCAAAAAATAGGAACAATTATTGATCTCAAAGAATACCATGATGAAGCTACAAAGAACTATCAAAAGGCACTATTGATGTGAAAAACCTCCATGGCAATGAAACCTAACTAGGTAGAGAAGACTGTGATCTGTATGAGTGCTTTCTGATGACACTTCTTGAATCAAGAGGCACACAAAGGCAAACAATTGAACTCGAAGTTATAGATAGTGTAAATCACCAAGCCTGAATAGCTAATCGATCAAACATGGAATTCTAAATCAAAAAAATAAGAATGAATAGGGAAGAGTGTCCATATGGTAAGTGTTCCATCTCACCAGAATGCATAGGCACCCAGCCATTGCAACTACCTAGTACATAGGAACAAGTACTAAATACATGGTTCACTCCAACTCGAACCAAGGAAGCATTTGAAATTAATAGTGATAATCCCTCCCCCCCTTCCCGAATGTGGAGAAGGGTGAGGTGACAGGCAATGGAGAGAGTGGGCCAATAGAACTACATGTTAAAGAACCATGATCAAAATGCACAAAAGAGTACATATTTGTGTGTATTGAGGTTATCAATCTCAAACACATCATGAGGCCAATGTCTCAGAAGGGACACTTACTGGACAAAGGAAGATGGAAAACAAAGGCAAAACATCAACCCCCCATGACACTTTATTATGAGTAGTGCATGTACAATATGATATAAGAAGAGAGATTCCAAGAATATAGTAATTTGCATGAGTGTCCTCAGATGACACTTCTCGAATCAGGAGGCAAAACAAGGCAAAGAACTAAATGAGAATACAAATAAAAGAGTAGCACTTTATCTCAGTGTGATATGCAAAAATTCTTATAAAAGGTCTCATCAAAGATCAGACAAGGCATAAGGTGTATACAACATAAAGTATAGCCCACAATGAGGCATCATAATCGAAAAAAATGATCCTTGGACCTATAACACATAAGTTATCCCCTAGTTTTCAAAAATACAAAAAATAAAGAGAGATAAACCCAAAGAAGAATCACGAAGGACAACCAGTAGCACTAGAAAGAACAGAAAATAAGCTTGCCAGTGAAATAATGTTTTCATAGAATGGAGTGTGGATGCTCATGTTATGCCTACCAGAGTAGAGAATAGAACCCTGGTCTTTGATTGCTAAAAAATAGCAATCAAACTACATCAAAATCCCAAACAACCTACACCAATGGATAGCTCTCAGAACCAGCTTTTCAACAATATTTTATTTGTTGAAACAGAGTTTGTATGCTCAAGTTATGGCAAAAAAAGTGGGTCTGAAAATGGACCTAAAGGCTTGCAGGTGGGTGATGCAATGTTTATGCCATAATGACATCAGCATGTCAGTATGTCAAATTTGATGGCCCTACGATCATCACGGAAAAAAATGACTACCACAGGGCATTCCATGTGGCAGTGATGTGTTAACTGAAAGAGCATTGACAGGATGTTGACAGTGCATCCTTGTGGTAGTGGGCCCCACTATAATGATGTCATGATGACATCAACATATCACAAAAAAAAATGGCCCTTCTAAAAAACCAGATGCCACAAATATCCCTCCCCTCAGAGACAAATTCGATCAAAGGGAAAAATCCTCCCCCATGGAATAAAATATCCAGTGAATGGTAAAAAGATCTTCTCACTGGAAAAAAATATCCAGTGGCCACAAAAAATCTGCCCCCTGGAGACAAATCCAGTTAACAAGAAAAGATCCCCCTTGCCAGAAAATAATATCCAGCAAACAGAGTCAGGTCAGTGGCTAGGAAACAAATCTCAATGGCTTGTAAGGTGGGTCAGTGGTGGAGGGAGCCACTGAGGGCTGTAGATAGAGGAGGGCCAGAAGGGCAACATTGGATGTCGCAAGTAGTGGCAGATGGTTGCAAGCGGCGAGGAGGCCAAGTCACATGAAGGAGCCAAGGACTACAGAAGTGTTGGTCAGCCATGAAGTGTAGTGAGGAGCTCGGGTGGAGGAAAATGCATCAGAGCAGAGGGAGCGATGGAAGAAGATGGCTTGCTCAAGCAATTGGAGGAAGTGTTGTAGACGCAGGAGCGGCATAGGCGACTAAAGCTACTATGAAGAAGTGGTCAAAGGATGGAGCAGCCGGCGAGAAAATGAACGCGATGATTGTTGTGGACGCAAGCGGCATGATGGTGGCCATGAGTGGCATTTTGGTGGCGAAAAATTTTGGGGGCCAAAATCGGTGCCATACTAAAAAAATAGGTAGGTAAATTTACTTTTTTTTTTGTTAAAAACATATATATATATATATATATATATATATATATATATTTTTTTTTTTTTTTTTTTTTTTTTAATTTTTTTTTTTTAATTTTTTTAAAAAAATTTTTAATTTATTTTTTACAAAACTAACACAAAAAAAGTGTAAATAAAAAACTTTTTTTTTTGAAAAAAATATATTTGCCTCAATCCACATGCAAGGGAAAAAAAATGGTTTGGCAAAAAAAATTGCCTCACCAAATCCAAACTCTGAAAAATTGCTCCTTCACAAATCACCCAAAAAATATTGAAGCCTCCAAATCTGCCACATGCTCCAGATTTGCCAAACAAGAGCGAGTAGCTATTAGATCCCAAGCTTTGATACCATGTTAGAGTTGACAAGAAAACAACTCAACAAGCCCAGGATGATAATCTGACAGCAAATACAAGCCACATGGATGAATTCAAAGCATGAACACAAGGAGTTCTCACAAGCAAAAAACTATTTTGAGAAACATAATTATAATATATGTTGTAATTGTTAAGTGTTGAATTGTATTACAAAATGCAAGGTATGAACATACTTATAAAGGATTTCAACCTCTCAACCAAGGGGTAAGGATAACGGCAACCTAGTCATCCACCAGGTTAGGAGAGGGGTCAACATAGTTATCCACCCACAAAGGGATAGGATGATAGGGTTATGACACATCCACTCACAAGGAGATAGGAAGATAGGGTCATCACACACCCACCCACAAGGAGGATAGGATGACAAGAAAGACTTGTCATCCACCCCTTGGAATAACACAAGGAGTTCTCACAAGCAAAAAACTATTTTGAGAAACATAATTACAATATATGTTGTAATTGTTAAGTGTTGAACTGTATTACAAAATGCAAGGTATGAACATCCTTATAAAGGATTTCAACCTCTCAACCAAGGGGTAAGGATAAGGGCAACCTAGTCATCGACCAAGTTAGGATAGGGGTCAACCTAGTCATCCACCCAAAAAGGGATAGGATGATAGGGTTATGACACATCCACTCACAAGGAGATAGGAAGATAGGGTCATCACACACCCACCCACAAGGAGGATAGGATGACAAGAAAGACTTGTCATCCACCCCTTGGAATAACATTTAATAAGAATTAAATGTTATTATGCAAAATAAAATAAAATTTTTAAGAGGATAATAGTAAAGTTAGCATCTTTACTACTCAATACTAAAGGTTAACAAACCTTAACTCTAAAAATTCCTTCCTCAATCTTCTTGTTTTCATATAATTTTCCCCGTCTTCTACAAGAATAATCTCCACTAGTACTTGCACTAATTCTCAATGTAGTTTGAACATTTAATGTACTAAAAGCAATCTCAATTCTAGGTAGTTCTCCACTTTGTCTCATTCCTATCTCAGTTGATTTTAATCTCCCAAGAAGAGTCTCTCTTATGAAATTTTCTATGTAAGGTATAACATGGTCAATCATCTGTGTTGTTTTCTTAAATGCAAGTGTCAAAGTTTTCAAGATCTTCCATATAATGTCATCTTCATCCTTCTTTCCATCACAAGTCTTAGTTCCTACAACAATCTCTGATATTCTACCAAAGTAACTTCTTATAGATTCATCTTCCATCATTATAGCTTCTTGAAACAAATATATCCAAATATACAATCTAATCTTTCTAGCATTCTTATCACCTTCAAATATAGATTCCAAAGCCTTCCAAATTTAATGAGATAGATTTAAAGATTTTACATGACTATACTCATTTTTAGGAAGGGTTGTTAAAAAATTATTTGCTAGAAAGCATATTGCATATAAATAGATATCTCTGAGGTTCAATTCATTCTTCAAGCTTATCTTCATGAACCACTTCCTTCTTACTCTTAGTGATCAACCAACATCCTGAACTCATGCATAGACAATGTTTCTTCATATTTTCTTTCCAACTATCATATTTAACTAAGTAAACTTTGGACTTTCTTTTCTGAAATGATTCACCATAGATATCCTTAAGTTGTTAAGCTTTTCCTTCAAGGACCTCATGCTCTAATACCAATTGTTAGAAAGTAAATTCCACCAACATAACTAGGGGGGGCAGGGGTTTATGCAATTAAAATAACTCTCAATATCCTTGTTAAATTCAAAATAATTATATATAGTAGATACAACAACCATAAAAAGATAATCGAACACAATAACACCATATTTGTTAACTAGGGAAATCCTTGATCAGAGGGAAAACCTTGGTAGGGATGATATCCAAAAAATGATTTACTAATATATATAAGTTCCTTGTAAGAGGATGGACCCTGTTAGGAGTCAATGAAATACATTGAGTACATATAAGTCCCTATTAGGAGACATTGAATTTCTGTTAGGAGATTCCAATTCTATTAGGAACTGATGGAAGATAAAAGGACTCACTATCCATACAACTTCAAGGTAACACCACCGAACTCACTATCCAACTGGTGTTAATATTATCCTTCTTAGAATAATACAAGTATACAACTATCCACAACAATGTCATTTCCAAATACAGTCTCTCTATTTTCTCACCATGCCTCAACTGAACCAAACACTCTTTGATCAAAATATATTCAATATCAAGTTCACTAGTTCTCACATACAAGTTTGTATACTCACATTTCACATCAAATCACAATACCTCACTCTACTATAAGGAAATAATATTTTCTTTATACCAAGTCCTAGAATAAGTTATTGAGTACATCATGAGTATTTCTCAATTTAAAATAATAATATAGAGCTATCTTAAGATATTACATTTACATGTTACATTACAATAATACATCTTTTCATAATTACAACCAAATTGTTGGCTCGCAGTCTTCATAACTCTTCACATGTGTACCATTTGACTTTATTCACTTAACCATTGCATCTTTGGCATGTCTTCTACTTTGTATAACCTCTCTTAACTAGATTCTATCTCTATTAGGAGATATAATCAAAACATCAGTAGCTACTTGACTAGTAACTTTTTCTGAACATTGTCTTCAATAAATTTCGAATGACTTTGTATTGTCTTTTTTTTTTTTTTGAATTTTTACTTAACCACATCATCAAGATACTCTATATAATGTGTCTTGAACTGCACATAAGCTCATATTCAATCCTCAAACTACATGACTTCAATCTCCATCTACTTCTCTATTAGTCTCACAGAATAACCAATATGTTGACATCGATGAAAAAAAAAGTGACGAATGCAACACATAACCTCTTAATCAAGTCTCCAACAATGCTAGGATACTCTTCCATAGGAATATGATTAGCATTCATGCTAACAAACCATGCATCCTCAACTTCAGTAGATAAACATGTCGCAATAGTAGGATCAAGATAAAATAAATTACCTTCAGTTTACATCCCAGTTCCAATTAGATTTCATTCATCACCAAAGATCTTAAATTTTATGTTTTGAAACTCCATCTTCCTACCTGAATCGTTCAATTAGGCAACACTCAAAATATTTTAATTTATTTCTTATACCTAGTAAGCATCATGACATTTGATTTTATCATTCAACATTAGTGAGCCTCTATCTTTCAGTGAACATAGAATATTATTACCTAACTTAACAATTCCATCATCACCAATTTCTTCAATTTTTTCAAACGTGCTTATGTCACCAATCATGTGATGTGAACATCCACTATCTATAATCCATGTATCATTCTTGCTAATATGTGAAATAAGGGTAGTTTCACTCTCATACCTTTCTCTATTGGATTTTCCTTGATAGCAATATATACCATCTCAACTACTTCTTTCTCTTCATCAACACTGGACTTAGTGTTCTCCTCTTTAACAATGTAACATGATTTCTTTCCTTTGTCTTTATAGTTCTTGTTCTTTCTATACTTGTAGTCTTTCTTATCATTTTTATCACTCTTAATTTTGTTAGGACACTTAGCAACAAAATGACCAACTTCATTGTGTATATGAGCAATGTTAGTATGCTAATAGAAACCAAATTTAAATAAAGCTTCTACAAACTAAACAAAATTCATAAACTTCAAGATAGACTAAGATGAGCTCTCAATTGAGAATATGAGCCATTAATGGGCTCTCTTAATGAGAAGCTCTCTTGTTGAGTAGCTTTGTCTAAATAGATAGGATGTATGCTCAAGCTTATGCTTCAAAAAAGGGCTTCAAAAGGAGTTGGAATTTGGGTGTGAGTGTATGGTTTTGATGTAAAATGGCTTCTTAAAATGGAATTATGACTTTACTTCATGGATTGTGTTATTTTTCAAAAGGGAAGGATCCAATTTATAGGTAAGAGGCTTGAGGGATTGAGGGCTAAGATGCCAGGATGGGAAAAAGCTCATGGAGGGCTCAGATTGCATGAGAGGAGAGCACATAGATTGTGCTTCCTTACAGCCAATCAAAGAGTGACACATGTCACATGGTGAGAGGATGGAGGAAAGGGGAAGGATGAATCAACAAAGGAGGCTCAATGGGATAAAATCTTCATAAAGACCCTCATAATGACTTGTAAGAGCAATAAAAGGGCTTGGAAGAGTCATTTATGGCCTAGTGGGCTTCATAAAGTTTTATGGTTGAGATATTTTGAGGGAGATGAGAGAAATTTCGACTTGGTCTTGATTAGGAGGTTTTTAAGCTTGCTTAGGCTTGTGCAAATGATTAGAGGATGGATTAGGATGGTTTAGGATTAGCTTAGGGATAGGCAAGTGGATGGCATTTAATGAGGGTGGGTGAAGGAGGAGATATTTGTTAACTTTGGCTTGGGTTAGTAAGTCTTAACCCATGTTTATGGAATGTGACAAGGTTAGGAGGGGATTAGGATTAGGTTTAAAGACATCTTCTAGAAGAGTCTAGACTTTGGATGAGGATAAAGACTTTCTAGAATAGTCTAGAATTTCCTAGGATGAGGATGAAGACTTTCTAGAAGAGTCTAGAACTTCTTAGGATGAGGATAAATTAGATTTTTAAGAAATAAATAAAGTTTTATTTATTTCAAGGGTTTGGGTTGAGGAGATATTTATTAAAACTTTTTTAATAAACATGAGGATTAATATTTAATCTTAATTAAATATTTTGAGTTGGGATTAGGGGTAGGAAATGATGGGATTAGCCTTTAATTAAAATTAAAGAAGGATTAGAAGATTTTGGAAGAGGTTAGTGGTCTTAAGGAAATTGGCCAAGTTTTGGGCAAAAAATAATTTTTTTATTTATTTTGGGTTTTTTGGTCAATTTATTAATTAAATAATTAATAAATAAGGAAATAATGTTTAAATAAGATTTAAACATTTTTGGGAGGGATTCCTTAATTAAATATTTTTAATTAAGATAAAGGGATTTAATGGCATAAAAATAAATAAATTAATTAAATAATTAATTAATTAATTAATGATGATGTCATCAGGAATTTTTCAGAAAATAAAAATACTTTATTTTCTAAAGGTTTTTAGGTGTCTACACATTGCACTTAAAACAAAACAAGGACAATTTACCTTTGAACTTACCTTTACCTCTTGATAACCTTCTTGCAAGCAATGCTTAATTTCATCCAAATTATCTTCATATTCATATTCACTTTCTTTTTTATATTTTTCCTCTTTCTTTGTATTACCAATGGTTAGTGAAGACTTCAAATAATTCCAAGTGTAACCATACTACTATCATAGTTGCTCAATTCAAATGTAGTTAACCAACCAACTAAACTATCAAGTGTTAGAACATTAACATGCATAGCTCTTATTTCTTGAATTGCATAAAGTTTTATAGAATAGATAGGCAAGAGAGTTCTAATAACTTTACTTATAATTTTACTATCATTGATAATACCTCCAACAACTCGGATTGCACTTACAACCTCCTTGATTTGGTTCACATACTGTGCAACATTCTCACCTTCTTTCATTCTCATGTCATCATACTTGCCTCTAAGAATTTAATCTTTAGTTCTTAACACATTTGGATCTCCACCATTTACAAGTGCCAATTTAGCCCACATCTATTTACCATTAGTGCAGTTCTTGATGCCATCAAATTAGATATCATTAAGGGTAGATGCAGTCTCAACCATCAAGCTATTATGATTTCTCTTCTCAACCAAATTTTTCCCATAGTCATAAGAGCAATAGATGTAGAATATTCATTGTCCAACTAGTGTGTAACATTATCTCAAATTCCACATAAATGTAGCCTCATTTTATCTTTCCATGAGGAGAAATTCTCCATATTTAGCTTTGGTGCCTCTTCTTATACATCTTTTGATCTTTAGCTCAAGTTCCTTTAAACTTCTTTCTCCAAGAATTGTACTCTGATACCAATTGTTAGATAACTAAGGGTGGGCGGGGGGAATAAGTTATGTCTAGTTATCCTATAGCATAAAATTCAATAGAAATTACTCGGTGATATCATTCAACTTCACAATTAACTCTTATAATCAATTTAATTCAAATTGTTAACTCACTATTCATTCCTTTACTAAGCATCATAAATATAGCTTTATTGTTACCTAGTTGTTATCAAGTTGCAATAAAAAGTAAATACCATGAAAATCAACTTGCAACATAACAAAAATCACACAATTGACACCAAGATTTTTAATGTGGAAACCTTGTAAAGGGAAAAACCACATAGGACCGACAACCCAAAAATTTCACTCTTTTGAAGTGAGCTCTTCTAGGACTCAACCTTGTTAATATTTACATACACATTGTTAATTTGACCCGATTAGAGGATTTACACCAAAATATCATCTAGACCTTATTACTCCTTGATCTCATCTAAAGAGTGGCCTAATTTAAAGGACTTATAAACATCAGTAATCAATGTTACCAGCTAGAATTTCATAAACTTGTTAGGTCCACTCAGTTAAGACATTTTCCTATTATAATGGTAAGAAAGTAATAGTTCAAATGATCAGTTAAGTTTACCACTGCCTGGCTTGTTCAGATCTATGTTCTACTCAGTCTCTTTTTGATCTCTTTCTTTTGGTTGATTCGCTCTTTTACTCTTTCACTTTGCACTTAACTCTTCTTGATCTTCCTTCTGCTCTACTTAGTTCTCCTTTCTTCATTTAGCTTCAAAAAATTCACACTTTGATCTTCTTTCTTTGATAATTTCACCAATGATTAAAAAACAAACAAATATTCCAACTTCTCCTTAAATAGTAAACTCTCTAATTCCATATTTTTCCTCTTAAACACTTTCGAAGATCTCAGATTCATTACATCTAGTCACTTAGAAAATAGAACTTTCATAGAAATTCATGCTCATCTTTATCCTTCTTCAATCTCCATCATCAAATCTTCATTGTATTTTTCCAGTCATGGATCTTTTAACAAACTTTGACTTAAGCCTTTGAAGTTCTTGAAAATTCTAAATATTTTCACCAAAAGCCAGCCTTAGATTCCATCATTATAAATTTGTTCTTGTAGTTGTTACTTGGTAAACATAATATTCCACTCGGGCAATAGATCACTCAGTTGACACTAAACATAATCAGTTAACACTGATCTTTAACTTGCTTTGCCAACTACTCCATGAAAACTATAGTCACTTGGTCAATATTGTCTTCCATCTTTCACCTTGTTACTCAATGTAGCTTGTATAACTCATTACATTATGTTGCAGAGTTTCTGTCCATCCGTTGTGAGCTTTCATCTTGATGTGTTTTCATTGCAATTATGTTCAATTTCCTTTGTAGGTAGCCCCTAGGTAGCTCTCTTCTCATCAAACATCATAAGTGTAATGAAATAACTTGCACAATAGAAGAAATAATATGAAATATTATATAAATACTTGATAATAACTGAGAAAAATAGGCCACTTCGAGGGGCCAACCTCCAAATATCTCCAATGAGAACACACTTCACAATATGATGTTGAAATAAGACTCACAAACTCCTATATATATATCTAATTATGCTTAGGTTGAATAGACACAACCCTACATGACACTGAGGCCGACCTACCTACCTAAATAATAATATAATAATGATAACATGACTTAATTAAGGATTAAGATAGCCACAAATTGACTATTCATAACCCTATATACACTAATATTAAGGGCATAGCATGCCCCGTCACTTGAAAGAAGCATCATCCTCAATGCTAACCAAGTGTGGATTCTTTTGAATGAACTCCTCATTCTCATGTGTGGCATCTTCAACTAGTAAGTTCTTCCATTGGATGAGATATTGAGTCAAGGTTTTGTTCCTCAATTTCTTCGTGTGTGTTTGAAAATTATTCCAAAATTATTCTTCCTTCTTCATCAAGTTCCAAAATTAATCTCTGGTTCCAAAATTATTCTTCCTTCTTCATCAAGTTCTGGTACTACTATTTGAGAAGGAATATTCTGCCCAATTACCTTCTTCAAATAAGAAACATGAAAAATTGGATGTATCTTTGTTGTTGGTGGAAACCGAAGCTTGTAGGCAACACTACCAATCTTTTGCATGATTTGGTATGGTCCATAATATCTTGGAGACAACTTATTATTCTTTTTTTGTTGCTTCATTGAGATTTGTTTATAAGGCTGCAATCTCAAGAAGACCCAGTCCCCAACTTCAAAATTTCTTTCACTATGATGTTGGTCTGCTTGTTTCATTCGATTTTGTGCCATGGCTAAATTCTCCTAAGTCCTAAAAGTACACCGTGTTGATGAAGGAAGTTGTCCTCCACTACCTGAACTCTTGGTGAAACCTTTAATGATGATATGATAGAAGGAGGATGATATCCATGAAGTGCCAAAAATGGAGACATTTTTTATGAGCTATGAAAAGAGGTATTGTACCACCATTCTACAAGAGGTAGCCAATCTATCCATTGAGACTATTTTGCTGAAGTGAAACAACGTAGATATCCTTCCAAACATTTATTAACAACCTTAGTTTGCCCATCTAATTGAGGATGGTATGAAGAACTATGAGCCAATTGAGTACCCAAACATGAGAATAAATCTTCCCAAAAGTGACTAGTAAAGATAGGATCACGATCACTAACAATAACCTTTGGTGTACCATGTAGCTTTTGGATATTCTTCAAGAAAATGTTTGCCACTATAATTGATGTAAAAGGATGTGATAATGCAATGAAATGTGCATATTTAGTGAGGCGATCAACTACTATCATGATGACATTATGACCTTTAGATTTGTGAAGCCCTGTGATGAAGTCCATGGATACCTCTTCCCAATGTTTTCTAGGAATAGATAAAGGTTGCAAGAGACCTGGTGTCTTAATTGTTTCCCCCTTATTTCTTCAAAAAACCAAACATTCAGCCACAAATTTTTGAACATCGCCTTTTAACCCTTCACAAAAAAAATCTTGCTTGACCCGATGATGTCTTCAAAAATCTTGAATGACCACCAATATGGAACTCATGTAGTTCTTTGAGAATATTGTATTTAAGAGTGGAATTCTTGCAGAGATACAAGCACTCTTTATACCAAAGAATATCTCCCTTTAAACAAAACTTATCTAAACTACTAGGGTCACTTTTTATTTGTTGGATGATATTACTTGTTGCAACATCATTTTTTCACTCTTCTTTGGCTTCTACCACCCAATTTTCTTGTAATATTGAAAGGGCACACAATAAGGCTTCATTTTTTTCATCCTTCCTGGAAAGTGCATCCACCACAATATTTTCCTTCCCTTTCTTATATACAATTTCAAAGTCATATCCCAACTTCTTAGTGACCCATTTTTTCTTCTCTTCTAATGATAGTCTTTGTTCCAAAAAATATTTTAGGCTATCATGATTTGTCTTAACCTTAAAGTGTTGACCCATTAAATAAGGCCTCTATTTGTTAACTACATGAAGGATTGCTAGCATTTCCTTCTTCTAAATAGGTTTGAGTTGATTTTTACTTTTTAATTGATGACTCTCAAAAGAAATTGGTTGACCTTCTTGCATGAGAACTACTCCTATCCCATTTCTAGAGGCATCACATTCCACAATGAACTCCTTGGTAAAGTATGGAGTGGAAAGCACTGGAGTTGTACACACAGCCTTCTTCAATTGCTCAAATGATACATTAGCAAATTCATTCCAATGAAAAGAATCCTTCTTCAATAGAGTGGTAAGGGGTGCTATTCTATGACCATAATTCTTCATAAATCTTCTATAGTATCCTGTCAATCCCAAGAAACCCCTCAACTTCTTAATAGTTTTTGGAATAGGCCATTCCATGATAGCCTTAATTTTGTTAGGGTCCACCTTTACTCCATGTGAAAATATGTGTCCCAAATACTCCACCTCCTTAAGACCAAAAGCACACTTGGATGGTTTAGCATAGAGTTGATGATCTTCGAGTAATTATAATGCTTGATCTACATGTTTCAAATATTCTTCCCAAGTCTTGCTATAAATTAATATATCATCGAAAAACACTGACAATAACTTTCTCAAGAACTTCTTAAAAATGGAATTCATCAAACTTTGGAGTGTAGATGGTGCATTGGTAAGACCAAATGGCATCACCAAAAATTCATAATTACCCTCATGAATTCAAAATGTTATCTTACAAATATCTTCTTCCTTAATCCAAATTTGGTGATAACCCGATCTAAGATCTAACTTGGTGAAATACATAGGTCCATTTAATTCATCTAGTAGATCATCGATTGTTGGAATAGGAAACTTATCTTTAATGGTGTACTTGTTGAGAACTCTATAATCTGGACACGTGTTCCAAGTTCCATCCTTCTTATGCACCATCACAACAGGTGAGGAGTAAGCACTTTGGCTATGCCTAATAATTCCTGCCTCTAGCATTTCCTCAACATTTTTTTCTATCTCACTTTTTTGTATGTGTGGGTACCTATAAGGCCTGATGTTTGGTGGTTGGCTCCCTGGAACTAGTTGTATGGCATGGTCATGATCCCTCTTAGGAGGGAGTCCTTTAGGCATATCTCCAAGAATCACTGAGTGAAAATCAATTATTGCTTGTAAATCTAGATGAGTAAGAGCATTAGATTGAGAGACTTTTAATGAACATAGCTGGGCCACAAAACCATCCACACCTTTCTTAAGAAGCTTTTGCATTTGATGAGAGATTTCCATCTATGGGGATTTTTCCTTCAATTCCCTTAGCTCCACTGCCTTTCCTTTTGATTGAAAATGCATGAATAGTTCTTGGAAGTTCATCTCAATTGTTCCCAATGTAATAAGCCATTGTACTCCCAAAACAATATTTGCTGCACCCATGGATATTGCATACATTGGGGTATCAAGTTGATAATCTCCCATGCATAATTTGATGCTATGACACTTCCCTGAACAACTAATTGTGTCTTCATCTGCAATCAAAACCTAAAAGTCTGGGGCTAGATATATTAAAAAAATTAGAAGAGTTGCCAACTTTTTGTTGATGAAATTATGAGTACTGCCTAAGTCAATCAACACTGTTGATTTCTACTTCTTTAAGAAACCCACTACCTTGAGAGTTTGCGATGCATTGAAACCTAAAAGTGCATGACAAGAAATGATTGGTTGAGAATCATGTGATTCCTCACCTAACTCCCTATCCTCCTCTAATATGGGCACATCCTATTCTTCCTCACTTGGACCTTCAACATAGACCACCCAAGAATAAATCCTTCAAGTTATCCTCTGTAATTGTATTCACTCTTAAGGATAGATTTTGGAATTTTTGAATATAATCCTTAATTGATCCTATTTTTTGAAGCTTAGAAAGTTGGCTAAAGAAGTTTTCTATCACACTATTGTTATATTATGCTTGGAGTTATTTTGTAAAAATTGACCATGATACAGTGAGTCCCTTTTTCCTCCTATGACTACAAAGCCAATGGTACCAAATGAATTGATCTGGTTCTAGATATAAGGAAGCCATCATGACCTTTTGTCCATATGGGATTTGATGTACTTCAAAAAAAAAATCTCCATTTGATTTATCCATGTTAGAGGATCCTTTCCATCAAATTTGTGCATATCAACCTTTGGAAAAAAAAATCTAGATCCCATAGGATTAATAAAATTTGTGTCATTATTAGTCGACTTGAAGGTTTCACCTTGATTACGTGAGAGATCCTTCCTTTTTTCATTCATATAGGTGCTTAACATGCTTCGTATATCTGATATATCTCCTCATAGGTCACACATATCCCTCTTAACCTCTTCCTTGAACTTACTAAGTTCCTCATTGGGATTACTATCCTATGTTTCATCCTAGTCTTGATCAGAGGATTTCCTCGATGTGGTAGCATTCTTTTTGCCTCTTGTTGAAGGCCCCATCATGATGGAAACTAGTGCTTTTGAAATAAGTCACACAAATGAAATGTAAATTCTCTTATTTATTTATTTATTTATTTATTACTGTAACTTACTAGGGCCAAGATACCCTTACTCGAAAAAAATCCCAATTTTTTAAAGCAAATTTCTTGCCTTGAGAGAGAATTTTCCTAATTTTGCAATATATTAAAGTTTTTCAATTTCTCCAATATTTGAATTTATGCTCCTCTACTATGTATTCAAAAACCTAATACAAGTTATACTCCAATTTGGCAGGATGTGAGAGATATGAAGATCTCAATAAATTGTGTAGAAATAGTAATTCTGCAATAATTTTCTCAAATTTGCTCCAATTCCTCTAAATTTTGGACTACATCTTCTTTAATATGGTCTTCAAAAGTCCTTTACAAATCTTTGAAAATTTTGATAAAATCTAAACGTTATGCTCTTCCCAAAATCACCCCAAAGTTGAGAAAAAATCTTGCCTGTATGGTGCCAAGATCATGCTCTGATACCACTTGTAATAAAATAACTTGCACAATAGAAGAAATAATATGAAATATTATATAAATACTTGATAATAATTGTGATTAATAGGCCACTTTGAGGGGGCAACCTCCAAATATCTCCAATGAGAACACACTTCACAATATGATGTTGAAATAAGACTCACAACCTCCTATATATACCTAATTATGCTTAGGTTGAATAGATACAACCCTACATAACACCTAGGCCAACCTACCTACCTAAATAATAATATAATAATTATAACATGACTTAATTTAAGGATTAAGATAGCCACAAGTTGACTATTCATAACCCTATATACACCAAGATTAAGGGTGTACCATTAAGGCTTTCCTTTTGTGTCATTTCTGAGTTTTCCCTGCTCCACTTCCTCTTATACCACTATGCAAGATTCTTGTCATTTCACTACATTAAGGTCTTAGGTGATCTTTTAGGAAAGTTTTTGTCTAAGCATATTCCTGATGAGAAGAAATTCCTATTTGTTCTGCAATTTTGTTTCTACCTCAAGTAAGAATGTTTCCTTCGAATTCTAGCCCATTCTACTAGCTATCCATCTTTGGAAAATTTCATTAAGCAAGAATCTGAAGAAAAAAGAAATAATGACATCCACACATATATGTCTAGTCGATTCAAGATAAAAAGACCAAGAGAAGCAAAAATATAAAGCTAAGAAACTCTCAGAATGAAAATCTGAAGTCAGAGTTCAGTTTTGTGCAAAGAAAAAGAGCTTCATCCTTTTAGTTGCTCATCCTCTAGAAGAAAACATGTTCTAATGTGTTTTTGAAGCAAATTTTTTCCTAAGGATTAAGATCATATCCTAATTGTTGATGTTATTTCATATCAAAGGCTATGATTTAAAAATGAATGTCTATGATGATAAAGCAAGAGAATTCATGCTCCACTCAGAAGACTCCATGTGCCTAGTGGACCCAGGCACTAAGTTATAAAGAAGTTAATCTAGGCCCTTGATATGCATTACTAAATGAGGAATCTATGGTCAATGATTCATCTCAAGGATATATAGGGAAAATGACTAAATCAAAAGAAAATACTTCTAACTATTTCTCTCTGCGGAAAGCAAAGGTCTCAATGGTGCTTTTCCATCGAATGGAAAAACTAAAAGCCTAATTTATGGAGGACAAGGAGCAAAAAAATTCTAAAAACCAAATGTGAGTATATTCTATGGAGATTCTAGAAAGATGTTGTTAGATGGAATTGGTTGTAAAGTAACAACCCAATACAAAGGAAATCAATTGTTCAAGTGATTGAGGCAGAGAATCCATTCCACAACTTCCCCAAATCAAGTTGAGAAATAAAGGGAGAATGCCTTGTCTAGAAAAGAAGGAAATAAAGTGTCCAAGGTGTCAAAGGAGTATTTCTCATGCTACAATCCTGAATCAAAGGAAAAGGCAAGCTTGTGGAAAGATAACTCTGTGTTTCCTCCCCCACACATAAGAATTTGTGGTGTGAACCCTTGTTTTAGAACTTAAAGTAAAGAGGGGAGTTTTCATTAAACTAAATTCAACTGATTCAATAAGTGGCTAATCTCACTACTACATGATATTTAAGTGAATGATATGATCATCGAATTTATGAATCATTATGTGGGTGGAAGTGAAAAGTTTTAAATAGCCATTAACCATCAAATTTATTAAGAATCCTACTGTTATGACCATTAGTTGTGAATTATTTCATTCATGTGGCACCAACATTCAGATTTCTACATCTATATGATCAAATTTTTCCCAAACATAGTTCTTCATTGTTTTAATGGCTATTTTATCAAATAGTTTATCCCTTTTATGAAAGTATAAGATAATGGAAATCAGAGTAGTAGGGTATGATCATATAATTGGTTTGGAAAGTGAATTGAAGAAATTTTCAGATACCTCATTCAAATTTTATGATTTAGGAAATCTACATAGAAGGCTCAACTCTTAGCCTATTCATCCAATAAAGCAAAAATTTAAGGTAGTTGAAGTTGTTAGGTTCTCCATGGCTATATAAGTGCCAGAGCTAGTAAAGGAATGTATTGAATGATACAACCTAGAGATAAAGAAAGTATTGCTACCCAATCAAACTATTATGCTTTCTATAAACAAAGCATTGATGCAATCTACATTTGGCATCCCAATGAAAAATAATACTGTGACATTGACTTCTCGTCCTCTACATTGATGTTTAATGAAAAGAAAACTCTGAGAAGAGAGGACATGTAGAGAACTTAGTTTGAGACACCTCGTTCCAAAAAGAGTAAAATGCCACTGACTCTTTTTGGAACCAATTTAAAAAGAGAGATTGTGGACATCCTAGCATTATTACTAAGATTGAAAGGAAAGGAGGAGATCTTATATTTCATTGAACGTCACTTCTATTTTTTGCATGCCATATATGCTGAGAGACTACAGATTGATTAGGCTTAGATCATATGTGAAGAGCTTTCTTCTTGGCTAAATTCGGCTAAGGTATTAAGGAAATTCTATATGTCTTCATTTTTTATATATGCCTTAGCCACACACTGCCTCTAGTCAGGTCTTCCCAATATTGAAGACTATGATGAGAACATGAGGGTGTATGAGTTATATCCCCACCTACAACTATAGAGGATTTTTGAAGAATATGTAAAGGTTAATGATGCCTTTACAATGAGGTTGTGCCAGGAATTGCAAGGTTTCCCTGAGCAAAGGTTTTCACCTAAGGCTATATCAGTTGTAGGCCAATTCGGATGTTGTTTCATCTAATTCATGTTTTTCTCCTACCTAAGGATTGGTGCATTTCATGGTTTCCCCAAAAGGCTTCCCAGGTATCCCAAGCACAAAATTGTTCTTGTTGAACTATGTAGACAAATACTAGAGGTGAATACCTTGCGTTCTAATGTGAATAAAATAGTCAAGATTTTCTTCCCAATAGTAGTAAGACCTTACTCTTGTACTTCTAGGTCTGATGCCCAAAATCTAGTCAAAAATATTTGAGTGGAAGATTAAACTGATTGATTGTGAGGTAATAATGCCTCAGTGTGACCTAGTAAACTTTATGAAAGATCATCTAAAGCTTTGATATGCTTATAGACATGTCCCAAATATTGAAGACTATTGGGCCAGATGTTATGATGAATAGAAGACTAGGGAGAGGTATTGTTCCAAGATAACAATAAATTAAATTAAATTGTATAATAATATTGTTGATGTTTTTGATCTTGCAGATGATGGCTCCTACATGCATCCCTCAACCAATGAGCAGGTCAAGAAGACTGCCATTATGTCAACTCTGCCTAAAGTTCCTATTGCTGACACAATGGAAGTCCTCATGCATGGAATCATCAAAAGAATGGACAAGTGGGTGGAATGCACTAGAGAGAGGAAGAAAAGAACTAGAAGTACAAGCTCTATTGGTGGAGTAGCTTCTAGAATAGCTCAATCAACTAATGCTACTTCAACATCAACTAATTGAACACAATCTATCAGTGGAGGAGGAGACCAACCCGTGGAGGAGGATCTCTGCCAGACATAGGAAAGGTTGGGGATGATGAGACAAATAAAGGGAATGAACAAGAGAAGTCAATGGTTAAGTCCTCCTCCCCTATGCAAGTCATCAACCTAGATGGTGACAATAATCCCTTGGATGGTCAAGAGCAAGAGGCATCTCAACAAGGTGACGCTCTAGCCCTCTTAGTCACCAAGGTAACTGCTTTTCATACTATCACCCAAAGCAAGGTAACACCTCTAGTAGTGAGGAATATTTTTGACCCACAACCTTATAGTTAGCAATCAATGTCCTTTCAACTGAGTCATGGTTGGAAGAGACTATTGATCAGAAGAAAAGAAGATTTGAGGAAGCTGGCCCATCCAAGGACTTCATTGTGCAAGCAAGTTTGGCTTAGCCAACATCAAAGAAGGCAAAGAAGAAGAAAATTGTAGCGACATTGTCTACTGATTCCTCTGCAAGTTATATTCTAGTAGAGATTGTAGAACCTCAGAAGGAGGGAAGGTTTCATGAGATGACTATGAATGATTTCCATATCAAAACTATTGGCATAGTCATTTTGGTGCATGATTATATGGTCAACATTTGATAATCAACAAATGAGAAGATCAAGGATAGACTGGAAGTATTGAGGCCAAAGAAAGAGGTACTCAAGGCCTCAAATAAAGAATTGATGGAGTACATCAAGGATACACTTGGAAGCACCTCTACAAGCATATTTGACCAAAGTACAGAGGCGAACAAGAATCTACTACTAAAGCTACAATAGGAGAGGCAATTTGGTCAAATTGGTCATGCCTGGATTGACCAAATGAAGGCCCAAGGTTGCCCTCTCATTGAGAACCTTGGAAACCTGCTGCTAGATACCAAAAAATTGAGAGAAGAAATGTCTAGTCACCAGACCTCAATGCACAATGCATCAGAGAGTTTGACAAAACAATTAGCCTTATTATAGGAGGTAATTGATATGAAAACTAATGTTTCTCACTCATGGGATTCTTAAAATGGGCCAAGAACCATTGCTTCATTGAAGAAATCATTGGAATTCAAAGTTGAGAGCTCAATAAGGTCTGAAAATGAGTTAAAGGATGTACATGATTTAGTGCAGAATGTGATGGATAAAATATTTGAACATCTAAAGGTGTTGCATATTGAATTGTCACCAATAATGGTCAATTGGTGGACATTGAATGAATGAAAGCTAAATATATTTCATTTGTAGAAGAAGCTACCAACCCATCAAGCTTCCAGATGCTAAGATCTTGGAGCTTTCAACAACAGATTCTATTCTAAGGCAAGCATCAAAGAAGCTCCAATCAAAGATCTCCAGAGTTGATGAATTGACATATAAATGCATGATTACTAGATGATTAGAGTTGATAACATTCTCATCCTAGGTGTCAATGACCTAAAGAATATAACTAATGCAATGAAAGCTTACAGAGCAAATGTTGTGACCCCAAAAAAAAATTGATTCTCTCACACTCTCTTTGACAAGTGTCACCTCTTTTCTTTCTCAAGTTCTAATATTGTATCCATATTCAGAATTCTTCTTGAAGGTTAAAGTTTTGTAACTGATGACCCTCTAGTCAATCCTATTATTAGAATGATTCAAAGAAACTCTACAAAGTAATCATTAATGTAACTGGCCATTCCTATTAAGGCCTATAAATGTAACTTTTTCATAAGAAAATAATATCGGCAAATTATTATGTAGGGAAACCCCTGTAGTTGGGACTACTGTGTAAGACTTTGCATCTACATTTTAATCTTGTTGTTTATTTAAGACTTTTATTGTGCTTGGGATGAAACATACTGTTAAAAAAAATTGTAAGATTGCAAATAAATTGGTTTTTTTTTCTTTCTTTTCAGTGATTGTAAGCTTTACTTTCCTCATTTATAGTATTTTTTCAATTCCTCTATTCTGTACAAGTTAGTTCATATGTATTTCATTGTTATGTAAGAAGTTTGAGATTTGGTTAATGAAAGGGATTGAATACAAATCAATCTGAGTATTATCAGATCTCAACAATTGGGGCATTCTAGGTGTTCTCTAGTTGACCATATACTTTCTCTTCATATGCAATGCGCATTGGTAGATAGTTTTTGCATTGTCACATCTTGCTTTAGAAGATATAATAGATTGCATTTTAGGTGTCAGATGAGCTTAACAATGAGTTACATGCATTCATATCTATGGAGGTTATGAGTTATAATCTAAAATTGGCCAAGATTGCTTGAAGTGTTAGGCAATCTAGTTATACCTATTCTTCTCTCTGGTTAAGAGCATAGCCCCAAAATTAGTTGATCTACTAAAAAAAAATTCTTTACAAATATTTTTTACACAAGGGAGTGTTAGATACAATTGATTAATTGTATATTGTCTTTGATGTTACACAAATTTCATTTCATTATTAGTCAGTATATATCGAGCTCACTCAGGCAGTGAAGATAGTTTTTTGTGTCTACCGTGCATTCCTATGATTGCCTAGTTCAGAAGGCAGTGTCTACCAATTTCACTCGGGTGTCGAAGGGAAGTATGCAAAAGATGAGTGTTAACTAAGCTCACTCAGTTAATGAAGGAAAGTTGGATGGAACCAGTGCTAACCAAGCTCCCTTGGTTGCTAAATGATTTTTGTAAGTTTGTAGTGTTAACCGAGCTTTTGTGGGTTAACACCAAAAATTTTCTAAGTTAGTTTCTACCGAGCTGGGTTGGCTAACAAAGGATTTTCTTATTTTGGCATATTAAGCTTAATTGATTTATCTATTGATTCCAACCGAATGAGGTGATGAATATTAATTATTCTAAGTTGTATTTGAGCTGACTTGACAATATGAAAGATATAAGTATAAGGTCAAGTTGTGATTTCAAAATGTGTGTGGATGAAAAAGTATGAAGATGTTATTGAAGAATTAATAATGAGAAGAGGAAGCTAATTTGAAGGATAAGTAGAATATCCTTGTGAAGCAAAAAAGCTATATTCGATCAAGAAGGATCAAGTATAAGCCAGAATAGAGATCTGTAATCAGAAATTTAGTTGCATTCAACTTAGGTCATCTGACTGTTACTCTCTAACCATTGTAGTAGTGATCTAAATCTCCTAACAGAGTTGGCTTAACAACTATTTGGAAATCCTCTAACAAGCTAGCAGTTCTATTGAATTATCTAAAGACCTCTAACAAGGTCACTCCTAATAGGGTGATTAAATCCTCTAATAGGGTCACACCTAACAATGTGTTTTGTAACCTTTAACAAGGTTGGCTCCTGACAGGGCTCATTTTAGAAGAGTGAAAACAATAACTAGTTACAATTGGTGGTTTTTCCAAAATTAGATTTCCATGTTAAATCTTGGTGTCAAATGTGTTCATGCTATTTTATTTTATGTGTTTGCAACTAAGTTAAAGTAATGGTAATCATAGATAACATCTAAAGTTTATATGTTAAGCATTTACTGAGCACTTACCAAGTTACAACATCTTATGTGTGTTTACTGAGCATCAACAGTATTGTACTGACATCTAAGGGATCTAGGATTTATTTTAGTAGTAACTGATTCACAACCCCCCCCCCCCTCTCAGTTACTCCTCTTATATTTCCAACAATTGGTATCAAAGCATTTGGTGCTTACATAAAAGGTTTCAAGGACCTAAGCTAAAGATCAATATGTCTTACAAAAAAGAAATCCTCAAGCTAAACAGAGACAATTTTACAGCATGGCAAGGACTTATGAGGTTACACTTGGTTACCATCAGTGACTTAGGATGCAAGTATCTTGATACTAAATACAAGACTCCTGTTGGAACATTTTTAGTTGAATATATTGTTGAAAAGAAGAATCATAACATCATGATGATTGATATTGCATCTACTCTTAGTTATGTTGAATTTGATGAAGTCAAAGATTGCAAAATAGCTCATGAAATGTGGATCAGATTGAAAGACATATATGGAGGAGATGATAATGAAAGAAGGGCTAAGGCTGAAAGTCTTAGAGGTCATTTTGATCAGATGAAAATGAGAGAAAATGAGAACATTGCAAAATATGTGGAAAGGATCAAAGCAAGTGTAAGTGCAATTAAAGCATCTAGAGGAGACATTGAAGAGAAAATAGTTGTAAGCAAGGTACTTAGAACTCTTCTTCCTATTAATGAAATTAGAGTGTCTACTATTCAAGAAATGAGATGTGATCCAAATAATAAAATATCTTTGGATGCTCTAGTTGGAAGATTAACAGCTTTTGAGTTAGATAAATTTGATAACTATGTTCCTAGTTCAAAGGTTATTGAATCTATTTTTAAAGCTAAATTCTCACTCAAAGAAATAGGTAAGAAGTCAAAATCTAGTCAATCAGGAAGTGATGAAGAAGGAACATCAGAAGAAAGCTCAAACAGTGATCTTGAATTTGTTGAAGCCCTACATGCAAGGAATTATTCCAAAGGAAGAGGAAAGTACAAAGGTAAAGTTCCTCTTATCTGATTTCCTATGAAGAAGTTGGTCACATTGCTACTAGGTGTCCAATTAAGCAAATCAAAGATGAAAAGAAAAGCAATAAGCATAAAGGCGAGAAGGATTCCAAGAACTACAAGAATTACAAAGACAAGGGTAAGAAATCTTATTTTATAGCTAAAGATTATGATAACAGTAAAGATGAAATGATATATATTGCTGTAAAAGATGAATCTAATGATGAAGGAGATAAGATGGCACTTATCTCTCATGTTAGAAAAGATGATATATGGATTATTGATAGTGGTTTCTCACATCATATGACTGGAGACAAAACAAAATCTGAGCACATGGAATATTATGATGGAGGTAGTGTGAGATTTAGAAACAATGAACCTTGTAACATAAAAGGAAAAGGATGTATTTCATTGACTAAAGAACTTGTATGTGACAATGCTTATTGGGTTGAAGGACTAAAGCATAATCCACAGAGTGTATCACTGTTGAATAATATTGGATTCAAGGTAGAATTCATGAATGGACAGGCCAAGCTATTGGATGGAAAAGGAAATCTGGTTGGATCTAGCAAGCAAACAAAAGGTAATCTATTTTATCTTGATCTCAGTGATTGTTCATGTTTTATTGCTCAAGTAGAAGAAAGTTAGTTATGGCACAACAGGCTATGTCATGTAAACTTTGATAATCTAGTTAAGATAAGGAAAGATATAAGAGTAAGAGGTATTCCTAGTTTGAAGAAGCCTAATATGGGTCTTTGAAAGAATTGCCAAATTGGTAAGATGGGAAAGACTAGTTTCAAAAGAAAAAACTATCAGTCAGAAGAAGTCTTGGAAATTGTTCATACAGATTTATGTGGACCTATTGGTATAGAGAGTTATAGTGGAGAAAATTTTTTCATTCTTTTTGTTGATGACTATTCTAGAATGATGACTCTAATGTATCTAAAAGAAAAATCAGAAGCCTTTCAAAAATTCAAGTGGTATCTGGCAAGAGTAGAAAAAGAAACTGGAAAGAGGTTGAAATGTTTAAGATCAGATAGAGGTGGTGAATTCATCTCCAATGAATTCAACAATTTCTACATTGAAAGATAAATTAAAAGACAAGTATCAACTCCTGGTACACCACGACAGAATGGTATAGCTGAAAGAAGAAATAGATCTATCATGGATTGTACAAGAACCCTGATGATTGAAAAGAATGTTTCTCTCAAATATTGGAAGGAAGCTATCAGCACTACAATTGATACCTTGAACAGAGTATAGTTGAAAAAAGACTCAAACAAAAATCCTTATCAGCTATGGTATGGCTACAAACCTGATGTAAGTTACTTGAAAGTATTTGGCAGAAAATGTTATATCTTGAAAGAGTCTAGAAAAGGAAAATTTGATGTAAAAGGTGGTGAAGGCATATTTCTAGGATACTCCTATAGAATTAAAGCATAAAAATGTTTGAATTTGTCTACTCATAAAATTATAGAAAGTGTAAATGTTAGAATTGATGATTTTGCAAAAAAGACTGAAGAAGAAAGCAATAAGGAACCAAAAGATTACAAAAGATTTGTTTACTATGAACCTGATACCCTACCAAATCTATCTGAAAGAAAGGAGGTTTCATCTCTCAAGTCCCCAAAATCTCCAATAGTTATTGAGTTGCAGACAGTGCAACCCGAGTTATAGTTTGAAGAACTTGAGTCACAGACAGAGGCTACCGAGCTAGTTCAAACCGAGTCTAAAGGACCTGAGTCACAGACAAAAGGACTCGAGCTCGAAACTAAAATTCATGATGAAGATGGTGAAACTCATTCAAAGCCCAAAGATCCTGTGTTAGCAAGATATGTTAGAAGGCATCATGCATTGATCAGATCATTGGAGATAAATATGATGGAACAATGACAAGAAGAAAATTAAAAGGTACATATTTACTTGCTGAATTTGAACTTGGAAATGTTAAAGATGCTCTAGAAAATGAAAGTTGGATTGAAGAAATGAATGAAGAGATAGAACAGATAGAAAAGAACAAAACTTGGACTCTTTTTACTAGACGTAAGGATAAGAATGTAATTGGTACAAAATGGGTATTCAGAAATAAGCTAAATGAAGATGAAAAAGTTTCAAGAAACAAAGCAAGATTGGTATGCAAAGGCTATTATCAAGAAGAAGGTATTGATTATGGTCAAACTTTTTCTCCTGTAGCAAGATTAGAAGGTGTTAGAACTTTACTAGCATATGCAACACATAAAGGATTTAAAGTGTATAAAATGGATGTTAAATCTGCATTCTTGAATGGAATTCTTGATGAGGAAGTCTACATTGAACAACCATAAGTTTTTGTAGATCCTAGCAAAAGAGACATGGTTTGAAAGTTAGAAAAAGCATTATATGGTCTCAAGCAAGCTCCCAGAGCTTGGTATGAAAGACTTCATAATGACTTGGTACATATTGGTTTTCAAAGGACAAATGATAACAATAGTTTGTATATCAAGGAAGGACTAGACAAGAAGATTGTGTTGGCAAAAATATTTGTTGATGATACTATATTTACAAAAAATGGTGACTTGTGCAAAGCATTTTTAGAAGAAATGAGTAAAAAATTTGAGATGTCCATGTTTGGTGAGATAAAATTCTTTGTTGGATTGCAGATATAGAAAAACAAAAATGGTATTTACATCACTTAATCTAAGTATATCAAGAAAATACTGAAGAAGTTTGGAATGGAAGATTCAAGACCAGTTGGAACCCCTATGTCTACTGGACATAAGCTCTCCAAAAATGATGATTCCAAAGAATTAGATCAGACCACATACAAATCAATGATTGGAAAATTGTAGTATATAGTACATGCAAGGCCTAATATTGCTCTATCAACTGGAATAGTGGCAAGATTCTCAACAAATCCTAAGGAAAATCACATGATGGCAATCAAGAGAATCATGAGATATCTAAAAGGTATTGAAGACTATGGCTTATGGTATAAACTTAGAGGCAATTTGGACTTGAAAGTATTTACTGATGTTGATTGGGCAGTAAGTATTGATGACAGAAAAAACACTAGTGGTGGAGCATTCTTTCTTGGTAAAAGACTAGTGTCTTGGACAAGCAAGAAGCAAAATTGTACATCTCAATCCATAGCAGAGGCAAAATATGTGGCAATAGCAGTAAATTGTTCTAACATTGTTTGGTTCAAACAATTGTTGGAAGGAATGAAGATAGAGATCAAGGATCCAATAGTCATATATTGTGATAACACCAGTGCCATCAACATATCAAAAATCCAGTGATGCATATCAAAATAAAGCACATTGAAGAGTAAGTACAAGAGAAAGAAGTCAAATTGGAATATGTCAATACAAAAGAATAGATTGCAGACATATTCACCAAACCATTACCTAAGGATGCATTTTTGTATCTAAGAGGTAAGCTAGGGATCATTCCCCTATCTAAAGCTCACTAAATAAAGTTTAGTGATGCATCAATGAGAGCTAGTTGAAGATCAATCAATTGGTACAAAATTGGCAAGGGAATATTGCAAATGAACTAGTACTTAAGGTATATTGGTATTAATAGAACTATTGTCTTTGGCATGTGTTGTCAAAGAGGGAGAAGTTTACTATCATATTTTTGAGAATTTTTTTTGGAACTAGCATAAAGTAAGGAACTAAAGAGGGAGAAGTTTTCTAAAGAAGGAGAAGTTTGTTGTAAGAGGGAGAAGTTCTGAATGAACTTGGCAGAAGTTGTTGCAAACAGAAGAAGAATCCAATGAAAAGAAAGAGCTCATACTAACACAGGGAGTTCTCAAAGAACAAATCCAAAATTTCATTATGCTATGAAATTTTGTGTTACCATCAATGCGAGAGAGGGAGATTATTGGATACAATTGATTAATTGTGTCTTGTCTTTGATGTTACACAAATGTCATATCATTATCAGTTAGTATATGTCAAGCTCACTCGGGTAGTGAAGACAGTTTTCTGTGTCTATCCAGCATTCCTATGATTACCTAGTTCAGAAGGCAGTGTCTATTGAGTTCACTCAGGGGTCAAAAGAAATTATGCAAAAGATGAGTGTTAACCGAGCTCACTCGGTTAATGAAGGAAAGTTGGATGGAACTAGTGCTAATCGAGCTCACTCAGTTGCCAAAGTAGTTTTGCAAGTTTGCAGTGTTAACTGAGCTTCTTTTGGTTAACACAAGAAATCATTTATGAGTTAGTTTCTACCAATCTGGGTTGACTAACAAAGGATTTTCTTATTTTCACATATTAAGCTTAATTGATTTATCTATTGATTCTAGCCAACTGAGGTGATGAATATTAATTATTCTAAATTGTATTGGAGCCGACTTGACAATATTAAAGATATAAGTATAAGGTCAAGTTCTGATTTCAAAAGGTGTGTGGATGAAAAAGTATGAAGATGTTATTGAAGATTTAATGATGAGAAGAGGAAGCAAATTTGAAGGATAAGCAGAATATCCTTGTGGAGTAGAAAAGCTATATTTGATTAGGAAGGATCAAGTACAAGCCAAAAAAAAGATCTGTAATAAAAAATTTAGTTGCATTCAAATTAGGCCATCTCATTGTTACGTTGTAGCCACTATAGCAGTGATCTAAATCTCCTAATAGTATTGGCTTAACAACTATTTGGAAATCCTTTAACAAGGTGGCAATTCTATTGAATTGTCTAAAGACCTCTAACAAAGCCACTCCTAATAAGGTGATTAAATCATCTAACAAGGTCACACCTAGTAGAGTGTTTTGTAACCTTTAATAAGGTTGGCTCCTAATAGGGCTCACTTCATAAGAGTGAAAACAATAACTAGTTGCAATTGGTAGTTTTTCCCAAATTGGGTTTTCATGTTAAATCTTGGTGTCAAATGTGTTCATGCTATTTTCTTTTATGTATTTGCAACTAAGTTAAATTAATGGTAATCATAGATAACATCTAAAGTTTATATTTTAAGCACTCACTGACTTACAACATTTTATGTGTGTTTACCGAGCATCAGCAATATTTAGTTTTCAGTTTGCATTTTTGTACTGACATCTAAGGGATTTGGGATTTATTTTAGTAGTAACTGATTCACCCTTCCCCTCTTAGTTACTCCTCTCATATCTCCAATAGGGAGTTGTACCTTTCAATTCATGGGTCTTTGATAGATTACTATATTGACCCATTCCGTCGTTAACTATTTTGTTTTTCATCACACTAGGCATATTAAGAGTCAAGGTATAAACCAAATCCAAGGAAGGCAAACTATTAACCAACATTTTTTGGTGACTCTGTTGGGGGATATTTCCAAAATCTTTAAATCACATATATCCCTTCACTAATTAGATAAAATCACATGCTTTTTTTCATTATCTAAGTTATCTTCAGTAAGTTTGTCTATGGCTTCACTAGAGTAACTTCAGATTTTGTCCTTATTGGCACTCACATATTTGTCGAGTCATGCTTGTTAACCAATGAGAAAAAATATCATTGGCTCATGAAGGTCAAATTCTAGTAATTCAACCCAACATTGGCTTTCAAGATGAACAAGAAGATATAAAAAATCAGTTGAATACACTCCCCTAGAGAAATAGAAAATCCTTAGATGAGTATAGAAGAGCCAACTTTGTATTAGAGAGAGAAGAATCCAATGTTGAGTACTAGGAAGGTGTGTTGCAAAAAAAAAAAGATTGAAACAAGCACACCAATTATGAATAGAATTAGTTCATCCTAGATCCCAAATATACCAAGAGTGTTTGTGATTGGGGCCAAATTGATCCAGTATTTGAAGTGCTAAGGAAAGTTGATTTTCCAATATTAGAAGATCCTCTGAGAAGAGGGAGAGATTTCTCAAGGGACCCAATATTTCAAGGTATCTATGGAAAATTATCTCCACCACTATGTCCCACTTCCTAGATACATGGTTATTCCTCTTCCCCTCTTATCTTTCATACTCAAATTCAATCCTTTTGTAATGCTCTCACCTTACATAGAGTTGTAGCCCCAATTGTTGTCACCTTATAGCCAATACCAATTATTCTTCTTGCATCAATGGTCGTGCCCTAGGGTAATGCTATTGGCCCCCAATGACTTGTTGCTAACAATGACTTACCAAGAGCCTCCTGAAAAAACTTCCCTAAATTCAATGGTGATGGGAAAGTTCCTGTAGATGAACATATCATTGTCTTCTTTGTAGCCTGTAGCATTGTTTGTCCTCAACACAAAGATGTGGTTGTAAGAATGTTTGTTGAGACATTAGTTGAAAATGTGATTGATTGGTTCCAACTGTTAGAGTAAGTAATTAATTATTTATTATTTATTCTATTTACTTAAGATTACTTAGGTTAATGCATTTATTTAATATTTAGTAGTTATTAGCTGTAGTGATGAGTTGTTGACAACGCGGGAGTTTGTTCCTTTCTAGCATGTTCCACTTTTTTGTGGAAGAGTGCTTAGTTGTCAACCTTATCTTCTACCACTTTCCAGCTTGTTCTACAAGCTTCCTTGAGGCCTTTATATTCAGTCTCTCACTCATTGTAAAATCATCCATTCACATAGCAATTTCATTTTTCCTATTGTGAAATATTTTCTCTTGTTTTGTTTCCTTTAAGCTCTTGCTCCTTAGGTTTCTCTTCGACAAGCTATTTGCATTGCAGGTGATCTTGGCAACTGTGGAGTTGGATTTCATCAACTCCTACATGGTATTAGAAGAGATTTGATGGCTATGAGAAATAAATTGTAGATTTGCAAGCTCTTCTTCATAAGAACATTGTTTCTTCTCCATCCTCTTCTACCTCACAGGGGTCTGCCTTTCAGTCTTCTTCCACATCTTCACCATCTACATCGGATCTTGGAAAGGGTCATGCATTATAGGCTACCATTACATCTCCTTCACATGTTTTCTTGGATACTAGATTCAGGTGCTTCTCACCATATGACGTTTTCTCAAGGTGTCATCTCTACTCTTGAGGCTGCTCCCATTCCTCATATTTGCATGGGGAATAACACTGCCCTACCAGTTTGTGGGAAAGGTTCAATTAGCATTCAAGACAACACCTTCAATGATGTATTGTATGTCCCATCTTTGTCTACAAACCTTCTCTCAATTTCTCAGATTACATGCAATGGATCAGGGAAGACAGTTGAGTTCACAGCAGATTCAGTCTTCATTTGAGATTGTGCAACAGGAGGTCTTATTGCTATAGGGGCAGTTGATCCTTCCACCTATCTCTACACCTTCTCACACTTTGGTCCACCATCTCCATTGTTGGAGCACACTACTTCTCTTTCATAGGAGCATCATGTGGTGCAGTCAGGATACTTGAACCTTTGTATTGTTCCTAAGATCCCTATTTTGACTTCCACGCCATATCTAGTTGAGGGCTTTTCTCCTTTGTAGGATTCTTCTTCCACTCTACCTGATCCTCCAACTTCATTCATTGAGACTCCAGGAGCACTTTTTGCAGATACTATAGTGGACATTCATGATAATGTCATCACACCTGCCTTGGGGATTCCCTTTCTGGTTCCTCATACATTCTCCTCTGGGCATCAGCTAGGCTTTCCAGTTTTGCCTCTCATTCAAGGATTCCCTTGTTATGTACCCTTGTTTCTTCCACATTGGAGTTGCATTGGTTCGATCCCTCCTTTAGGGACTCCTTTATTCTGGGGAGGCTTTAGTATCTCTCATAGGGGGGCTAGTTGTACTTATGGTTTTGAGCGGCTCTCTTGACTCTTTTCTGGCGGAAGTTGTCCTTAGGGGGATTGTTTGAGGCCTTCCTTCCTTCACTTCATGTTTTTTTCTACATGTTGCTTTTACCTCTTTTTGGGGTAGGGTTTTCCCGCATGGTTTTCTCTCTTTCCCCATTTACAGAGGTTGCATTTTTGTACATTGTACATGGGTACCTAACATGGCCAGGTTGCCAGGACCCATTCTGCATTTTCTCTTAGTTTTGTGAGCTTAAGGCATTCCCCTAAGTTGCACTTAAGGGGGGGCGTTAAAGTAAATAATTAATTAATAATTATTTATTCTATTTACTTAAGCTTACTTAGGTTAATGCATTTATTTAATATTTAGTAGTTATTAGTTGTAGTGATGAGTTGTTGACAACACGGGAGTTTGTTCCTTTCTAGCATGTTCCACTTTTTTGTGGAAGAGTGCTTAGTTGTCAACCTTATCTTCTACCACTTTCTAGCTTGTTCTACAAGCTTCCTTGAGGCCTTTATATTCAGTCTCTCACTCATTGTAAAATCATTCATTCACATAGAAATTTCATTTTTCCTATTGTGAAATATTTTCTCTTGCTTTGTTTCCTTCAAGCTCTTGCTCCTTAGGTTTCTCTTCGACAAGCTATTTGCATTGCAGGTGATCTTGGTGACTGCGGAGTTGGATTTCATCAACTCCTACACCAACATCTCCCTATGGGATGCATCACAACCTAGGATGACATGCAAAATCAATTTGAGGCACACTATAAAAGCACAGACGATGAGCATACTTTATTGTCTCAACTCACTC
This sequence comes from Cupressus sempervirens, assembly GCA_028749045.1. Lineage (NCBI taxonomy): Eukaryota > Viridiplantae > Streptophyta > Pinopsida > Cupressales > Cupressaceae > Cupressus > Cupressus sempervirens. Next base: position 827,453,780 of record CM053791.1, read on the forward strand.
AAATCAAGAAGGAACCAAGTGTTCCCATGAGAGACTTCATTGCAAGATTTAGCAAGTTGGTTAACCAAATTTCTATTGCAAGTAGGAAAACTAAAAATAATCAAAAGATGTCCTTCATCATTTCTATGCCTCTAGATATTAGCTTTCAAATTAGAAGAGCACATGTGGAAAATCTCCAAGCTACTTAGACTTTGGCAATAGAACTAGAAGATGATTTGATAGTAGCCAAAAAATGGAAGAGAGAGATGCAAAGTAGAACTTCCACTAATACTACTACCAGTATAGCCAATAACATGAAAACAATGCTTCAAAAGTTGTCAAACAAAATGATTTCCATGAAAAGGAAAATGGGTAAGATAGTTCCTTCATTCCAACAGCCTTACCAGGATGTATCCAGAAGGAAACATGAAGGAAAACCTTACAATTACCTCTTGCTCAACAAAAGCTTACCATTGAGGAAGCTCCTAAGAAGCATAGCACGTACATATTCCACTTAAGAGAAGATCATTATGGTGACTCATGTCCAAAAATGAACATATACAAGAAACTCAATGCAAGTACTGGGCTAACAATAGAATACCTTAAAAGCGAAGATGATTCTACTCCCCCTGGTGACTCTAAAAAATTTTACTTGGAGTATGAATCAGATTCAAAGATAAGAGGTGATTGTTTTTCCACCTTAGATGGAGTACAAATGACTGTAAAAATAAGAAGTCAAAGGAATAAAAATACAACAAGCTCAATCCCTATTTGGAACAATACTCCTTCCACTTCACTAGCACATCTACCCCCTCTACTTCAAGGAGAGAACAATCAAAAGTGAAGCCAAGTGGTAAGTCTAATTCCTCATTTGATATCATCTAATATTACAAAGATGTTCATATTTAAGTTTCTCCCCTAGATTACTTGAAATCTCATCCTATTGAGCTGCAAAAATTAGTGGATTATTGCAAATGAGAAACTAGTGATAAAACTCATCACAATGTCAAAAACATGTACCAGTGCTTGTTCCCCTATTGATGAAGAACCAATCCTACCCATGATATTCAAAGAAGAAAAATCTTTAGTCCTAGCTACCTCTCTTGGCCAAAAACTCGATCCATTCTATGTGTCCTTATATGTAAATTGTCACAAATTGAGTAATTGCATAATTGACTCGGGTGCCTCAGATAATTTCATGTCTTCTATTGTTGTCTGTGCCTTAGGCTTTCCCTTAACTAATACCTTTGGGTGTTGTTACTCTATGGATGCAAAATAAGTCCCCCTATTAGGTCAAAAAAACCACCAATCCAGATACCCTTTTTAGAGACCTTAAGGATTTTGGGGGTATAGGGCTCCCAATCTATCCATACAATATGGGCACAAATTTAGCCTTAAAACAAGGGTTTTAAGGGTTTGGCAAGCAGTCTGAGGAAAAGATGGTTTTTCTTACCTCAAGACTTATTTCAATGCTTTCCACTGGTATTTGGGTTACTCCACATCATCTTCTAATATTCTTCAAGCTCTGGTTGAAGTATCACAAACGTTCAACCTCTCAAAATCCACTTGCGCTGAACTATGATCCCTAACTAAGTTGTTAGGATTTGCCTAGGGAATCACTTCAAAAATAGCTCCTTAGCATTCCAGGGCCCCATCTTTACTATACATAATGTACATGGAATCATGTTCCAAATTCCAAAAGGTCATACAGAACCTATGGTGGGAAGTGGCCCTATGACCCCATTCTTCAAACAACCTGATTCAGAACAATAAGCTAGTGGAAGCCAAAATAATTTAATCAAATAGCCAAAACCCTATGAAATAACAAATAAGTCCGTATAGAATCTCAAATAAACCTACTTTAACACTTCCAATTTAAAAATATCCAAAGCTAATCCATATACAATCCAAAAGAACTCAAAACAATAAAATTGTTACTAGAAACCAGTTGCACAGTTTGTACAATCCAAAACTAACCTCTCCAACCTCATGAACAAGCTGAGAATGGCCTCATATAGGCTTACCAAGAGTGCTCCTAATTATTTTAGATATTTATCTCCTCTTCTTGAAAAAGTTGCACAAAATGCAAGAAAAGTTGTTAATGTTGTCATTGACAACAATTGAGCAACTTTTGCATCTTGTTGAGCAAGACCCTCAAACTTGCTCCAAAGGCCATAAAAAATTTTATAATGTCCAAATAGAACTTAAAAAACCTAAATATGACCTCAACAGCTCTATTTGACTATTCCACTCTTCTAGGCCCCAAAACACCTAGTTTGGCCTAGTATGCAACTAGGAGCAACTTTGACCTATTTGGGATTGTCAAACCTAACACTTACATTCATAGGACTACATAAGTCCCTTTATTATCCTAGTGGTGTGGATAGCACCACTACAAGACAAAATCCAAAAGGGATCCCTAGGTCTTCCTTATCTCACCTAGGTGCCCCTGTACCATACTCCCCCATATAGAAAAATCTATGTCACTCTTGTAGACAAAAGGTTTGTGCTGATACCTAGCTTTTTAACATCTTCTATAGAAATTGATGTGACTTCTAAGTTTGTTTTGTGTCTCTACTAGATAAGGTGCTTCATGTACACCTTGTTCCTAGTGGTTTTCTCGACTTTTGAGTCTAACACCTTTTCAACTTCCAATTTGTTGGTGAGATGGACTACTATAGGTTCCAAATCATCCTAAATTCCTTGAATGTTGTGAGCATTAGTAGGCCATGGACCTTTAAATTGAACCAATTCTTCCACATTAAAAACTAGAGATATTCCCAAATCTAATGGTAAATCAACCTTGTATGCATTTGCCCCATATTTTGTTATGATCTTGTAAGGGCCTACTCTTTTCATCTAAAACTTAGTAGATACAACTTTATGCAATCATGTCTTGTTTAAGTGTACCATGACATAAGTTCTGATGGAGAACTAAATGTCCTTCCTCCTTTCATCTATCTTAGCTTTCAATTTGTGTGTATTGTCTTGGATGGTCTTCCTCACTTGCTCTTGTATTTGCTTCATTGTTTTGGCTAAATCATCAGCATGCCCACTCCTATATTCCATGCCTCCAAGATCTCTCAACTCCCATACACCTCTAGGATGCATTCCGTAGACAATTTCAAATGGACTTCACCCTGTGGTCATATTCTTGCTATTATTATATGCATACTCTACTTGGGAGATAACCATATCCCATGTCTGTCCATACTCCTTAGTTAGGCACCTTAAGGGGTTACCCAACACTTTATTAACCACTTTTGTCTGACCATCTATTTAGGGATGGTATGCTGATCTAGAGGAAAAGTTTATGCCCAGTCTGCTCCACAAGGTCTTCCAAAAGTGACTTATGAATTTTACATCCCTATTTGAAACTATTCTTAATGGAAGATCATGGATCCTCACAGCCTCTTTGAAGAACAAATGTGCAATGTGACTTGCATCATTGGTAGTTTTGCATGGAATGAAGTGTCCCATCTTGTTGAACCTGTCAACAACTACATAGACATTGTCACAACCCTATTTTCTCTTGGATAATCCTACTATGAAATCCATGCTCACACATTCCCATGGCCTACTGGGGACTGGTAAGGGTTAATAAGGACCTACATTATTCATCCCCCCTTTAACTTTTATACATACCATGAATTGTTCCACATACTTAGTCACATCTCTAACTAGTTTAGACCAATAGTAGAATATTTGGACTAGTTCTAAGGTTTTTCTGACACCAAAGTTCCCACTTAGACTACCATTGTGCTTCTCATGTATTAGATTCTTCCTTATGGATCCCCTTGATACACACATCGGTTACCCTTAAAGAGAAACCCAATTTGTAAGGTAAATTCATAATACTTACTATGAAAGTGGTTCTCAAAATTAGAACATACCTTGTATGCCTCTACAAAGTGTTTGTCCTCCTTATATAGACTCTTAAATCTCTCTATCCCAATTCTATGTAGTTGAACTTGTTGGACAGTCAACAACCTTCTACTCAAAGCATTTGCTACCTTGTTCATCTGTCATTTCTTGTGCTTGATTGTGAAAGTAAATGCTTGAAAGTACTCCATCCACTTCAAGTGCCTATTACTCAACTTTTCTTAAGTGTTGATGTATCTTATGAATTGATTATCAATAAATACAACAAATTTCTTGGGCAAAAGATAGTGCCTCCACTTCCTACGGGACTGAGCTAAGGCATAGAGTTCAAGGTCATAGGAAGATTTTTTTTTATTTCTGTCTTCATTGAGCTTTTCACTAAAGAAGGCTTTTGGCCTACCTTCTCAACTCAACACTTCCCCTACTGCTAGGCCACTTGCATCACATTCTAGGGTGAAGAGTTTTACAAATCTAGGTAGTTGCAAAATAGGTTGGTTAGCTACTTGTTTCTTGAGTATCTCAAATGATTTTCAGCTTCTAATGTCCATCTAAACTTGGACTTGACTCCACCCTTTATGGTATCTAGAAAAGGTGCACATATGCCACTAAAATTCCTAATAAACTTCCTATAGAATTGAGCAAGACCATGGAAACTCCTTACCTTAGTAGATGTAGTAGGTGGTGGAAAATTGAGGATTGTAGCAACCTTCTCTTGATCCATCTCTAGATTTCACTTGGACACCACAAAACCTAAGTACACAAGCTCTTGCTTGAAGAAGATACACTACTCAAGGTTGATATCAAGCTTTTCCTCATGAAGTCTCTCTAATATTGCCTCTACATGCTTGATGTGTTCCTCCTTTGTTTTTATAAATATGAGTATATCATCTAGATACACCACCACAAATCTTCCTGTAAAGTCTTTAAACACCTCATTCATATGCCTCATTAATGTTAGGAGCATTAGAGAGACCAAATAGCATCACTAGCCATTCATATAGCCCATCTATGGTCTTGAATGTTGTCTTCCATTCATTTCCCTCCTTAATCCTGATTTGGTGGTATCCACTCATCAAGTCCAATTTGATGAACTACGTTGCTCCTCCAAGGTAATCCATGAGATCCTCAATCCTAGGTATGGGAAACCTATACCTGATTGTGATCCTATTTATGGCTCTTGAGTCTATACATAATCTTAATTTTCCCCCTTTCTTGGATGCTAGTACAATAGGGACTGCACATGGGCTTATGCTTTTCTTAATTAGACCTTGGTCCATCAATTCTTGCACTTGTCCTGCCACTTCAAAGTTTTGGTCTAGAGTGAGTTTGTATGATGCTTTGTTAGGTAGGGATGCACCAGGAACAAATTCTATTTGTTAGCTTATGACTCTTTAGGAGGTAGGGTGAAAGGAGTTCCATCACTTACTATGTCCTTGTATTTCTCAAGCAATACATGTACCTCCTTTGGTAATGGCCCTTTGATTGTATTCTCCTCTCCTTTAGACTTCAATACTACTACATTACCTTGGCCCTTCTCATCCTTTAGGTCCTTGAAAAAATCCTTTCCACTACACAACAAGACACTTGGCACTTTGGATTATGATGCATTTTCTTCCATTAGGGATTGGATCTTAAAAGTTATGTCATCATTCTTAAATGAGATGGAATTTTCTCTTCCATCATATATTACTTCTCTATCAAATTGCCAAGGTTTGCCTAACAGTAGATGGCAAGCATCCATGGGTAGGATGTCACACAACAATCTGTCCTTTTACCCTATTATAGAAAAGTTCACCCATGTTTGTTCATTTACCAGTTAACTTTAACCCTTATTGAGCCAAGTCACTTTGTAGGGATTCAAATGGGGTATCTTCGTCAACTTGAACTTATTGATTGTGTCCTCTGATATTATGTTGTCTATAGATCTAGAGTATACTACCACTTTGTATACCTTCCCTAGGATCTTACATATGATCCTAAATAGAGCCTTCCTATACTTAGGCTCATCAAGAGCTGGTTGCTTAATTAGTAACCTTCTAAACACAAGGTTTTCACCCTTATCTAACTCTTTATGCTCCACTTTAGAGTCCTTGTTGCAATTCTCCTCTTTAACATATGTTATCCTCTTGTCATGCTTAGAAGAAAAGGGCTTATCAGGGCATCTATATGTTGGATGGCCTAGTTTTCCATAGTTATAACACTTCATGGTGGAAAAATAAGAGCTATTCATGCTTGATCCTGTACCTTTGTTTGAGCCTCTTTGGTTACCCCTTCCTCTTCCATAACCTCTTTTAGGAGTTCCTCAATTGAATTTCTTAGTGAGTTTAGTCTCACCTTGGTTCCTCTACTCAATGCCTCTACCTTGGTAACCTCATCTTTGTCCTCTCTGATTTATGACTTTTCCTTTGTCCTTGAATTTGGAGTCTCCTTTACTTTTATTCTTTTCCTTCACCTTTAGAGTGAGCTAATGGAACCTTAGGACTATAATAGGTGCCCACAAACTAAGCTCCCCTTTGATGTTCCACTTCAAACCACCCAAATACCTAGCCACCTTTATTGGCTCTTCTTCTTATTTCTTGTATCTATGGCATAACCTATGAAACTCCTTTGTATAAGAGGCTACATCTAAGTCTTTATGTTTCAGTCCTTGTCTCATTTTGTGAAGTTAGATTTTAAAGTCTTCTAGTAGGAACTTCTCTTTCAACTTGGTAACCATGGCACTCCAGTTGACTATAGGATTCTTGCCCATGCTGATCCTCTCATCTTGCACATACTTCCACCATGTCAAAGTTGAGCCCCTAAGTCTTGATTTAGCCACTTTGACCTTTTGTACCACTGATACCCCTTCACACCCAAAATGGTTCTCCATACCATCCAACCATTCCATCACTGAATCTATATCCATATTTCCACTAAATAGTGGCATACTTTCCAAATATTTCCCTCATATGGCTTTAATAGCTTTCAAGAAAGGTTCCTCATCCAAGATAGGGTCTAGTTCAAGTACCACATCCTCTTATGCTACCCCCTTCCCCTTCTCATTGTCTTCTTCTTTCTTCCTTTTAGTTGCATCAACAACTTCATCCAATTTTTTTTTTACCTCTTCCAAGGCTACTTCAAGGAGTCTATTCTACTCCTTTTTCTTATCAACTTCTTTAGCTAGTTTTGCATTAGTCACCACACTAGACTCACCTGCTGACTCTCCAGTAGCTGCAAACATACACCACTTCCCAAGTTCTCAACTTGCTCTGATACCACTCTAATGTAACAGCCAATCTTTCTTCTACCCCAAGCTCTCTTAGGGTTTCCTTAGGTTATTAAATTGACCTAATAGGGCTTCTACTCACCCTATACTCCTTAGGACTCTATTCAAGAGGTCCCAAACCATTCAATTGGTGTCCATCAATCAAGTAGAACAAACATGCTTACTAATTCACCAACATCACAAGTAACCCAAAATGTTTATTTGACTTTCCAAATGTATGATTGGTCATTTGGGAAGGTACTTGAACTTCCTTTGAGATCCTCAATCAAAATCAAACTTGAAACCCTAATCGAGTTCTAACTACCAAGCAAAAAATGCACTCAAATGCTTGTAATAGGGTTGCAAGCAATTAGCCCTCCAAATGAAGTAAAACTCAAATGTTTTTTAAAAATCCTAAAAAAGGGTCAAACAAACCACCAATCTAGATACCCATTTTAGATAGCTTGAGAATTTTTGGGGTCTATGGTTCCCAAGCTGTCTGTTTAGTACGAAAACAAATTTAGCCTTAAAACAAAGGTTTTAAGGGTTTGGCAAGCAGTCTGAGGCAAAGATGGTTTTGCCTACCTTAGTAATTCTCTCAATGCTTTCCATTAGGATTGAGGTTACTCCAAAAAATCTTCTAACATTCTCTAAGATTTGGTTGAAGTATCACAAACAGTCAACCTCTCCAAATCTACTTGCTCCACACTATGATCCCTAACCAAGTTGCTAGGACTTGCCTAGGGCATCACTTCAAAAATAGCTCCTTAGATCTTCACTATACATAATTTACATGGAGTCATATTCCAAATCTCAAAAGGTTGTATAGAACCTATGGTGGGAACTGGCCCTATGACCTCATTCATGCAAACAGCTTGATTCAAAATAGCGAGCTAGTAGAAACCAAAATAATTTAATCAAACACCCAAAACCCTATGAAACAACAAACTAATTCTATACTGAATGTCAAATCAACCTAATTTAACATTTCCAATCTAAAAATATCCAAAACTAATCCATATACAAGCCAAAAGAACTCAAAAGCATAAAATTATTACTAAAAACTTGTTGCATAGTCCGTACAATCCAAAACTAACTTCTCCAATACCATCAATAGGTTGATAATGGCCTCATATAGGCTTACCATGAGTGCTCCTAATTTTTTTATACAATTATCTCCTCTTTTTCACAAAGTTTCACAAAATGAAAGAAAAGTTGTCAATGTTGTCATTGACAAGGTTGACAACAATCGAGCAACTTTTGCATCTTGTTGAGTTAGACCCTCAAACTTGCTCCAAAGGCCATAAAGCTTTGTATAATGCCCAAATAGGAATTAAAACACCTAAATATGACCTCAAAACCTCTATTTGACCATTCTATTATTCTATGCCCCAAAACACCTAGTTTGGCCTAGTATGCAACTAGGAGCAACTTTGATGTATTTGGGATTATCGAACCTAACACTTACATTCTTAGAGCTACATGAGTCCCTTTATTCACCTATTGGTGTGGCTAGAACTACTACAATCCAAAATCCCAAAGGGATCCCTAGGTCTTCCTTATCCCACCTCGGTGGCCCTATACCACTTTGCTATTGGGTATTACTACTACCAAACAAAGAGCTACAAAAATCCTAAGAGCCCAAGGCGATGCAAAACTAATAGTGAGGCAAGTCCGAAGTCAATATATTGTGAAGAACCCAAGACTTCAAAACTTTAGGAACAAAATCTAGGATGAAATAGAAGACCTTGATGCCTTCTCTATACAAGTTGTTCCAAGGGAGCAAAATGTAAGGGCAAATATGTTAGTTGCCTCCTCATCCCTTCTGCTACCTCATCCAAAATTCAAAGACAAAGAATATAAGGTCAAAGTCCTCTTCAGACCTAATGTGCCTGACCATGTTGAATTGTGGCAAATCTTAACCAATGGTAAGAAAATCTAGTATTTTCTAGAGAGATTCGAGCCTTTCACTGACCAATACTTTCAAGGAAGTGAAAGCCATTGCTGAGACTTCTCCCTTGATAGAAAGAAAGATTTAGAGCTTGGTGCTAAGAAAGTAAAAGGTAAAAAAATTCCTATGCATTTAATCTCTTTAGAAAAGTTGTTTAATAGACATGATGCATACATCAAAAGAGAAAGAGGTAGGAAAGGTGGAACCTTTGAAGATTTTGAGGGAATGAATATAGGCACTAAGTTTAAGTCTAAGATGATTTATATTGGTAGTAGTTGTTCTAATGAAGAAAGGACTCGGGCTAAAGGGTTGCTTTCTGAATATCAAGATGTTTTTGCTTAGGGATATGAGGATTTAAAAACTTTTAAAATGGTGAGTTTAAACATAAGATTCCCCTTAAGCCTGATACAATCCCTTTTAGACAAAAGAAATGCAACTACAACCCAATTATCTCAGATGTCATCTTCAGAGAAATGCATAAGATGTTAGAAGCAGGGATCATATATCCCATACACCATTCAACCTAGATAGCAAATATTGTCCCTATCTGAAAAAAGAGTGGGGAGATCAGAATTTGTGTCGACTTTAGAAATATGAATCAAGCTTCTCTTAAAGACAACTATTCTCTCCCTAACATAGATCATTTACTACAGATAATGGAAGGATGTGAAATTTTGTCCATGTTGGATGGTTTCTCAAGCTTCAATCAAATTGAAGTAGATCTAGATGATCAATTTAAAACATCTTCACTACTCCTTGGGGAACCTTTTCTTATAATAGAATGCCCTTTGGATGAATTAATGTTGGAGCTACTTTTTAGAGTCATGAATTCATCCTTTGCATATTTAAAGGACAATATTATTATCATCTATTTGGATGATTTAACACTCTTCTCCAAGAAAAGAGAAATTCATTTGAAGGACTTGTAGAAAGTTCTTATGAGATGTAGGGAACATGGAATCTCCCTTAACCCCAAGAAATCTGTCTTTTGTGTTATAGAGGGCAAGTTGTTGGGTCACATAGTGTCTTTAAAAGGCATTAAGATTGATCCTAAGTGTGTCAAAGCTATCCAATAGCTCAACTTACTAGCAAGAAAATTTGGAATTAATTCCTTCTTTGGACAGGTAAATTTCTTAAGGTGATTTATTCCTGATTTCTCTGAAATTACCAAGTGTATAATTGGCATGATGAAGGGCAATCAAAAATTCAAGTGGAATGACTCTAGGGGAAGGCTTTTGAATAAATTAAATCCAAATTATACTATAACACCTCGCCAAGGGATGCAAAATAATTAACCTAAAGTTTTACTAAGTTTGCCAAACATTTCTTTTTTTTAACAAGAAAGAATAACATGCACATCAAACATAAAGTAGCAGAACCAATAACATACAATCATCTATAAGCACATATGATAGGTTTCATTCCTTAAGGATCCCAAGACGTTGAATCACATTTAAGTTTATTTAATACTAAGTCTAACAATTACCACATCCAGATGAAAGAATAATTAAAAGTCCAAAGTCCATTTAAAATAATATACATTTGTTCTTAATGCCACTAGGCAATAAAATTCAGAATGCTCAATCATCCACTATACATGTCATAGGGTATGAAAGGCTAAAAGAATATACATTTATAAAAATAGTTTGCATCATCCTTTTCGGATCCATGATACAAAGTACAATACAATAAATGAAATCCATCATAAGATACAAAGATAGAATGAAAGGAAATGTAGACAAGGAAACTCCAGCCATGACATCAACGGACGAATCTCAAAGGTAAGAGTAAAAAGCACTACCACCCGACTGCGTGGTAACCCAAAAAAGTCCACTCCCACCGCACTAATGAGATAGTCTCAAGTCCTAAACAGGATAACAATCCAAATATCAAAAGTAATCTCTAAGTCTAGGAAACCCTAAAAGTACTCTAACTCAAAGGTTCCAAGATAAATTGACATCTAGACCCAAAGGTACACAAAGACACGTAGGGAATCTACAATGTAAGTGGGCAAGTGTCATCACACGAATCATGCTAGAGTTACCCTGGCAGTGTCTCAGGACCCCAGTCCCCTAGTGATCCCTATGCGGCACTAGTATCCTCTCGTACTAACAAGGCATACTAATGATGCATGGTCGCAACCAAGCTTTCTCTCTACTCCCATCCTAGTTTGTACTAGCACTCAAGGCATGGGCGAGAACATACAAAGACTCTTATTAGGTTCATTTTACTCTCATTTAGTGTAGTGTTTTCACTTATTAAACAACTTACAATGGGTTACCCTGGCAGCCACTTAGGGCCCTAACCTCCATTGCAAGCCATTTCCCGACAGTACATATAGATAACCTACCCTAGGCTCATAAAATTATAAATCAAAGAATCATATAAAATCACCTCAGTCATATACAAGTGACTAGAAAGCATCAAAAGATAATTCATAATAACACATCAGTTCTCTACGAGCAACTGGAAATAATCCCAAAAATACTGATCGAAGACTCAAAATGGTTAAGTCAATTATGTCATAACATGACATCACCAAGAACAAATCATACCAAATACCTCAGTCCTATAAAAGCGATGGGAAAACAATCCAAATACAATTGATCGAGGACTCAAAAAGGTTAAGTCAAGTAGGTCATACATTCACCTCAACATCACACAAGAACACTACAAAGCAATAACAATCAATAGATCAGCACACATCATAGAGCATACCAGACACATTACCATGGTTGAGTATAAGAGATTGAGATCAATTTAGCATAATACCATAAACACATAACTCCCGAGCCTCTGGTAACATCCTAAGACTGGTCAAAGCTAGGTCAACTCTAAAACCCCAAAGCATAGATAGTACATAGAAAATATAATAGTCTTACTGTTCGATTTTATTTGAAAACATGCAGTTGAGTTAGACAGTAACTGCTTTCCTTTACCGTTCAGCAGTCTTGCTTTGCCTTGGATGAATTCTACCTTGAGTCCATTGTTGAGTAACTGTGCCACACTCAATAAATTGTGCTTTAGTCCTTCTACCCAATAAGCATTATCACATACAAGTTTCTGGGTTAGAGTGATTCTTCCTTTTCCTTTGATGCAACAAGGTTCATTGTTTCCAAATCTTACACTGCCACCATCATACTCTTCAAATTGATCAAACTTTGTTTTATCTCCAGTCATATGATGTGAGCAGCCACTATCAATGATCCATGTATCATTCTTACTTATGTGAGAGATGAGTGCCATTTCTTCATTGTCAGATTCATCTTTTACAGCAATGTAAACAATCTCATCTTCTTCTTCATCATTAGAATCATTAGAATCTTTAGCCATAAAACATGATTTCTTACTTTTATCTTTAAATGATTTGAAATCTTTCTTACTGTTCCATTTATTATCTTTCTTTTCATCTTTATCTTTCTTGTTTGGACACCTTGCAGCAATATGACCGACTTCTTCACATGAAAAGCAGATTAGGGGTACTTTACCTCTGTATTTACCTCTTCCTCTTGAATATTTCTTTGCAAGTAGGGCTTCAATTACTTCAAGGTCGCTGTCAGAGCTTTGATCTGATTGATCTTCACTTTCTGACTGAGATTCCTTCTTCTTTTTGCCTTTGTCCTTGAGTGAGAGCTTGGCTTCAAATGCAGACTCAATGTTCTTTGCAGCTGGAACATAATTATCAAAATTATCTAATTCAAATGTTGTCAATCTTCCAACTATGGCCTCTAGATTTATCTTGTGATTGGCCTCACACCTTCTTTCTTGAATGGCTGATACCCTGATGGCATAAACTGGAAGTAGAGTTCTAAGAACTTTACTTATGACTGTCTCTTCACTGATACTTCCTCCAGAAGCTTTGATAGCACTGACACATGCTTTAATTATTTCAACATATTTGGCAATATTTTCATCTTCTTTCATTTTCATCTGATCGAACTGTCCTCTCAGACTTTCAGCTTTGGCTCTTCTGACATTGTCATCTCCACCATAGATCTCTTTCAGTCTTTCCCACATTTCATAGGCAGTAGTGCAGTCCTTGACATCATCAAACTCTTCATAACTCAAGGCAGATGCAATATCAATCATCATAATGTTATGAGTCTTCTTTATAGAAATGTCATTGACTGATAATGTACCTGATGGTTCTACATATTTCTCATCAAGATATTTCAGACCAGTGTCACCAATGGAAGCTAGATGAAGTCTCATTAATCCCTGCCATGCTGAGAAGTTGTTTCGGTTAAGCCTTGGGATTTCCCTCTTATAAGACATCTTGATCTTTGGCTTAGATCTTTGAAATCTTCTTCTGCAAGCACCAAGAGCTCTGATACCAATTGTTGGAAAATGAAGATGGAGTAACTGAGAGGGGAGGAGTGAATCAGTTACCACAAAAACATTTTCAAAAGTCCCAAAGATGCCTTAAACTTAGTTGTTGCTGCTACAAAAATCACTGCTTAAAAACTTGATAGGTGTTTAGTTAATTTATGAAACATTTACTGAAATAAGCGACTATGCAAAAGAAAGTAATCATTAACACAGTAGACACCAAATTTACGTGGAAACCCAATATGGGAAAAACCACCAGCAACTAGTCACCAATTTTCACTCTTCTGAAGTGAGCCCTGTTAGGAGCCAACCCTGTTAAAGGTTACAAAACACACTGTTAGGTGTGACCCTGTTAGAGGATTTAATCACCCTGTTAGGAGTGGCCTTGTAAGAGGTCTTTTTGAACAATTCAACTGAATTTCCACCCTGTTAAAGGATTTATGAAATGGCTGTTAAACCAACTCTGTTAGGAGATTTTGGAATCACTGTTACAATGGTTAGAAAGAAACAATGAATGATCTGAAAATACATGCAACTTATCTTGCTGAATACAGATCTCAGTTTAGCTCCACGAGATCCTTACTGATCAAATATATCTCTGCAGCTCCAAGATTTCCCTCTGCTCAATTCTGCTTAGGCACACGCAAGTCTCTTCCTTGCACTTCCTTGCACTTTTTATATATTCATTCTCTCTTCTTCTTCTTCTTCTTTTTTATCTTGAGCACCTCTTTATATATTATTCATAATACCAGGTCGGCCCAACCAATCTTGTTAAAACAATTCCAAAGTCGGCTTGCCTCAACCAACTTGACTAAACATATTCTAAAGTCGGCTTGAACAAAAAAAACTTTCACTGGCCGACACTGCTCGGTCAATACAGAACAAAAACTTCCTTCCTGTGTTAACCGGCAGAACTCAGTAAGAACTACAATTACCGAGAAATTTGGTAATCCTGCCACTTCCTTTGGAAACCGACTGGACTCGGTAAAAGCTGTCTTCGACTACCAAGTAAGCTCGGTGAAAACTCAGCTTTCCTTAGCTTACCGTGCGAACTCGATTAATACTTAACCGTTCGTTACAAAATCCTTTGATACCCGAGTGATCTCAGTAAGAACTAAACTTTCCTTAGCTTACCGAGTGAACTCGGTTAACACTAACTCACCGTGTGACATACCGAAATGCTCGGTATACACTGCAAAAGGCTTTTACTGACCAACTGAGCTCGGTAGACTCTGTAAACTGTTTTCCTGGTTGATAGAACTCGGTAGACTCTGTCTGATAACTGATATGACATTTGTGTAACATCAAAGACAATACACAATTACTTAATTGTATCCAACACCAAGCTTTCTCTCTACTCCCATCCTAGTTTGTACTAGCACTCAAGGCATGGGCGAGAACATACAAAGACTCTTATTAGGTTCATTTTACTCTCATTTAGTGTAGTGTTTTCACTTATTAAACAACTTACAATGGGTTACCCTGGCAGCCACTTAGGGCCCTAACCTCCATTGCAAGCCATTTCCCGACAGTACATATAGATAACCTACCCTAGGCTCATAAAATTATAAATCAAAGAATCATATAAAATCACCTCATTCATATACAAGTGACTAGAAAGCATCAAAAGATAATTCATAATAACACATCAGTTCTCTACGAGCAACTGGAAATAATCCCAAAAATACTGATCGAAGACTCAAAATGGTTAAGTCAATTATGTCATAACATGACATCACCAAGAACAAATCATACCAAATACCTCAATCCTATAAAAGCGATGGGAAAACAATCCAAATACAATTGATCGAGGACTCAAAAAGGTTAAGTCAAGTAGGTCATACATTCACCTCAACATCACACAAGAACACTACAAAGCAATAACAATCAATAGATCAGCACACATCATAGAGCATACCAGACACATTACCATGGTTGAGTATAAGAGATTGAGATCAATTTAGCATAATACCATAAACACATAACTCCCGAGCCTCTGGTAACATCCTAAGATTGGTCAAAGCTAGGTCAACTCTAAAACCCCAAAGCATAGATAGTACATAGAAAATATAATAGTCTTACTGTTCGATTTTATTTGAAAACATGCAGTTGAGTTAGACAGTAAGGTTTCAATTTTTGTTTAATGTAAGTTTCAAGTAAATAAGTCTCACAGTTCACCCTTACAGTTAACTCATTCTTATTTTTAAATAATTTGTGTAATTACCCCTATTCGATTTAAGTAAATTTTCCAAAATAATCAAAGGCAATTATTTATTTAAATTATTAAAACAATACATATCGATTTTCAAATAAAATAATCTACAATTTTATTAAAATCAGTATTATCAATAATTAAATAAATTAAAACTCCATTGAATAACTTTAATTATTAATTAAACTTAATTAAATTAATTAATAATTATATAAATAACTATGTTAATATCTTAACAATTATCAATTATTTTTTAAAAGAGGGGTAAACGCTTTGACCTGGAGCTATGAACCAGTGAGGCCACAAACGGGGGACCTCATCCCCATGAGATTTGAACCTTGATGGCAAGGATAACAACATAACAACTTAACCGTCACAACATGCCACTATTGGCCAATTATCAATTATTAATAATTAATAAAATTATCAATAATTTCATTAATTAAAAATTAACTATATTTAAATGCATTAATATTTAAATTAATAAATAATAATAAAACTTATTAATAAATGTTATTAATTAATAATGAAACTAATAATAAAATTATATATAAAAAAAAAAAATTTAAAAATTGAAACATGCGTATTTTTTTAAAGCCAATCGGCTTTCTCTTAACCGTCGTGCGGCTACCGCAGGTTTGCAAACTTACAGTCACAGCCACGACAATGGCCTACTTGCGGACCATTAAGGTCATCGGTAGTACACTACCGTGATAGGCTTTAATGGTGGGAGGTGGGGTTTGGTGGCCCGCCTCCCCACCAATGTTTATATATATATATATATATATATCTATATATATACATATATATATATATATATCTATATATATACATATATATATATATATATACATATATATATATATATATATATATATATATATATACATATATATATATATATATATATATATATATATATATACATGTATATATAGATATATAGGTGTACATATATATATATATATGTGTGTACATATATATGTGTGTGTGTGTACATATATATATATGTGTGTGTGTGTGTGTGTATACATATGTGTGTGTGTGTGTGTGTGTGTACATATATATATATATACATACATATGTGTGTGTGTGTGTGTGTGTGTGTGTGTATATATATATATGTGTGTGTGTGTGTGTGTGTGTGTGTGTGTGTGTGTGTGTACATATATGTGTGTGTGTGTGTGTGTGTACATATATCTACATGTGTACATATATACATGTGTACATATATACATGTATACATATATATGTATGTATATATATATATACATATATGTATATATGTATATATGTATACATACATATATATATACAGATATATATATATGTATACATATATACATATATACATACATATATATTTATTTATTTATTTATTTATTTTTAATTTTTTAAATTATTTATTTTCTTTTTTCTTTTTTTCTTTTAATTTTTAATTTTTTAAAATTTCTTTTGTTATATATTTTTAAAATTATTTTTAATAAATTAGTTTTTATAAAATTTTATATGTATAAATTTTAATGAAAACAAACTAGCTTCTTCCTAATATATATAATTTTATTTATTTTTTAATTATTTTTTTAATAACAATTCTAGCATAGATCTGATAGAGAAAAAAGAGCGAACACATCAAATTTTTAGTTTAAAAATTCCATTTTTATACAATCCCTCCCCTGATTAATTCTTCACTTTTTAGATCTTCTACACGAGGGTTCTAACGATGTTTGAAACTCTATGCATACAAAGAAATTTGATACGAGGAATCAAAAGATTCAGAGCAAAGGATAGAAAGATTCATACACATGAAACTTAGAAAATAGATTCCCCAAACATGATGTAGGCAAGAATACCAAATTATATAATTCATTCAGCGATCAAACAAAAGACCCTACTTGAGCCTGATGCTAATACGCAAACCTCCATAAGATTTGTGAGAGAAATTGCTTCTCTCAAAACCTACTCTCTTCCGAAAATTCCCTTCCACAATTTGCATTCCCTTGAAAATGAACCCTCAAATTGTGATATGGAGTTCTCTCCTAAAATCGGGGCACTAATTGTGTGATCACCCGAGAGAACTCTCTGCTCACCAAACTTTAACTCTTTATTAACTTTTCTTTATCTTTTCCATGCACGTTAATTGAATTATAAAGTAACTTTATTTAATTTTCACTTGACTTCTCTTTTAAATTAATTTATTAAATTTTAATCTCATGCACACAATATGCAATCTTAAAACTTTTTAATAAATTAATATCTCTTTCACTTTTGAATTTATTTTCAAACATTTAATTGATAAAATATTTATTAACTTAACTAATAATAGTATTTAGCATTTATTTAAAAATGAACTCTAAATATATTATTATTAAATAAAATAAATATTATCACGTTTTTAAATTAAACTTATAACTATTATCTTTAAATTTAATTCTTTTCATTTAATTAATTTCTCAATTAATTAAATATAACTAAATATTAAAAAATCTCATAATAATTTTCCATTAAATTAAATCATTAATTTAATAATTTAATTTGACTTAGTTAATAGAAAAATCACCAAAGACTCATAAAACAATATACAAAAACCCATCATAGAAAAATATATACAAGATCAAACTAAAGGGTTATAATCACAAATTAACAGCATTCAACGCATTCAGAGGGTAAACTTGGATACTTGACCTAATTTTCTAGGACAAATGGGTTAAGGGTTTAGGATTTGGACTTAAAAATTTATCTCCCCTCTCTTACCATTGAGATAATGTGATAGGGTACGCTCATCCTGACAATGCTACATACTTTTCTTCAATGGAGATTGTGGAATTTTGTTATGATAATAGTATCCATTTGAGTTGTTCTTTAGACTATTTTCCTCAAGGAAATGGCTAGGCATAAGTAAGTAACAAAAATATGATCAACATTATAAGAAAGCTTGTCTCTAGTAATCAAAAGGATTGGAACAAGAAGTCACATGAAGCTCTCTGGGCAGATAGGGTAACACCCAAAATGGCCATTGGTATTTCTCCATTTGAGCTAGTATATGGAGTTGAAGCTAACCTTCCGCTTCCATTAGAGCTCTATGTTTGCAAGTTGCAACAAGTGATTGAGCATCTAGTATTTTAGAATGGTTTGGAAAAATGAACCATGTACTTAACCAAGTTGTAGGAGGAGCATGACAAATTGGTTGACCCTATCACTAAGCATCAGAAGCATGTAAAGAGATTCTTTGATGAGAAATCAAGACCGAGAAGATTCATGAAAGATGACCTAGTCTTCTTGTGCGACAAGAGACATGAACCCAAAGGCATCCACCATAAGTTTGACTCTCTTTGGAAAGGCAAATTCAAAATTGTGCAAGTAAATCAGAATAATTATTTTATTTTGGCCTATCCCACTAGTGAGGTTCTACTATTTTCCTACAATGGTCAGCACCTAAAGTTGTATCAATATCACAATTGAAAGCATGTAACCCCTTTAGTTAATGGTTAGTCTAAGTAGGCCTTAATTTCCTACTTTCTTAGATTAGTTTCTTGCTTTCCTAGTTTAGTTTTCTTTTTGTTGTGTTCTTAGTTAGTGCTCTCCCCCCCCTCAGGTTTGTCATTCCGACTGTGCAAAACCAGATTTTCTAGGTCCCTACTCAAGCATTTACATTCCTAAGTCCACAGTCAAAGCCAGCTATTGCCAGACTTTGAGTACATCCCTTGTGAGCTTCTAGCTTGATGTGTTTTCATTTTAGTTAGGTTCACTTTCCTATCTAGGTAGCCCCTAGGTATCTTTTTTCTTATCAAACATCTTAAGGCTTTCCTTTTGTGTCCTTTCTAAGTTTTCCCTACTCCACTTCCCCTTATACCTCCATGCAGGATTCTTGTTGTTTCACTACATTAAGGTCTTAGCTAATCTAGGTTTAAGCAAGCTGTTGTTTGAGCATCTTCTTGATGAGAAGAAATTCCTATTTGTTCTACAAATTTGTTCCTACCTCAAGTAAGAATGTTTCCTTCAGATTCTAGCCCATTCTGTTAGCTATCTGTCTTTGGAAAACTTCATTAAGAAAGAATGGAGCAACAATGGCATCCGCAGATATACGTATGGTTGATTCATGATGAGAAGACCATTAGAAGCAAAAATATAAAGCTAAGAAAATCTCAGAATGAAGACCCAAAGTTAGAGTTCATTTATGTGCAAAGAAATAGAACTTCATCCTTTTAGTTGCTCATCCTCTGGAAGTGAACATCTTCTAATGTGTTTCCAAAGAAAAAGCTTTCCTAAGGATTAAGATCATATCTTGATCATTGATGTTATTTCAGATCAAAGATTGTGATTTAAAAATGAATAGCTACGATGATTAAGTAAGAGAATTCATGCTCCATTCAGAAGACTCCATGTGTTCGGTGGACCCAGATGCTAGGTTATAAAGAAGTTAATCTAGACCCTTGATATGCATTACTAAATGAGGAATCTATGGTCAATGATTCATCTTGAGGATGTATAGGGAAAATGACTAAATCAAAGGAAAATACTTCTAACTGTTTCTCTCTTTAGAAAGCAAAGGTCTCAATGGTGCTTTTCCATCTAATGGAAAAATTGAAAGCTTAATTTTTGGAGGACAAGGAGAAAAACAATTCGAAAAACCACATGTGAGGATATTCTGTGGAGATGCCAGAAAGATGTTGTTATGTGGAATTGGTGGTAAACTAATAGCCCAATGCAAAGGAAATCAATTGTTCAAGTGATCAAGGCAGAGAATCCATCCCCCAAATTAGGTTGTGAAATAAAATGAGAAAGCAGAAAAGAAGGAAATAAAGTCCCCAAGGTGTTGAAGGAGTATCTCTCATGCTACGATCCTGAATCAAAAGGAAAAGGCAAGCTTGCGGAAAGATAACTCTATGTTTCCTCCCTTGCACATAAGAAGTTATGGCATGAACCCTTGTTTTAGATCCAGAAGTAAAGAGGGGAGTTTCCATTAAAACAAATTCAAGTGATTCAATAAGTGGCTAATCTCACTGCTACATGAGATTTAAGTGAATGATATGATCATTGGATTTATGAATCATTATGTGGGTGAAAATTAAAAGTTTTAAATAGTTATTAACTATCAAATTAATTACAAATCCTATCGTTATGGCTGTTAGTTGTAATTTATTTCATTCATGTGGCACCAACATTTGGATTCCCACATCTATATGATAGGATTTTTCCCAAACAAAGTTCTTCATTGTTTTAACGACTATTTTATCAAACAATTTATCCTTTTTATGAAAGTATAAGATAGTGGCAATCACAACAATAAGGTATGATCATATGATTGGTTTGGAAAGTGAATTGAAGAACTTTCCAAATACTGTTAGCATGAATGCTAATGATACCACATTGGGGGAGTGTCCTAAGCATTGGAGAGTATTGACATGTTGCATCATGACTGTGTTTTTCATTGATGTCAACATAGCAGTAAGTCTGTGAAGACTGGCAGAGTAACTGAGAGTGATTGTAGTTGTACGGACAAATTTGTTCTTGTTTAGTGATGCATAGTCATGGACATGTTCACTAGATTGTCATGATGATGTGGTTCAATGCGTAACATGTAAGTCAAAGATGTATAGATGTTGTACCTAATTTACAAAGAACAATTCATAGACAGAGTGCTTGGAAAGCACTTTCTAATGTTTGTATTATATCTTTCATCTGAGATGTAATAAAGAGATGCACGGTTAGATAGTGATAGAGGACAGTCAAATGATGATGGTGGTAGATGCATAAGCCCTAGTATTACACGTGTTAAGTTTTGTATAGGTTGTGAGCCAACAGTGCTATTGTAATTGTAATTAATTAATTTTCTTATTATAATTAACTGGGAAAGCCTCGAGACCAACTCGAGGAATTATTTTGAAGATATGCTATAAAGGAAAGATGTTTTCCTTTTTTGTAATGTATTGTGATTGTTGTATGAAGTGTAAAGTGTGAAAAGGAGAAGAGTGTTTACTTTATGTGAGTAAGTGATCAAAGGGATTATTGGATGTGAGTTTTGTGATCTAGTTACAAGATCAGAAGGAGTAGAGGTTTGGTTGACAAGACAGAGAAAGGAAGTATTATTCATTTCTAATATTCTGCAAGGAATGATACAAAGATCATTTGGATGGTGGGTTTATTCATCTTAACCTTGAAGCTATGTGGGCAGTGGGTGTAGTTGTCTTCCACAACTCCTAACAAGGTTGGCATAACTTCTAATAGGGTTGGAATATCCTAACTGGGATTCAAAGTCTCCTAACAGGGACTGATATGTATTGAATGTTGTTATAGACTCCTAATAGGGTTCATCTTCTAATGACAAATATTTATATTAGTACGTCAACTTATGGGCACCATCCCCATCAAGATTTTCCCTCTAATCAAGGGTTTCCCTAGTTAACATATCTTGTGTTATTGTGTATGAGTATCTTGTTGTGGTTTCTTATTATATTACTCATATGGTTAAGTTTGTTTAAAGTTGATAATTGTAATAATAGTTGGATAACTGATTCACCCCCACCCCCTTCTCAATTATATCAGAGCCTTAGGTCCTTGAAGGATAAGCTTAACAACTTTGAGAGATCATGGCAAGAAGAGATAGTCTAAAGTCATAAAAGAGAAATTTTTGACACCCAGAAGATGCAGATTCTTGGTGAGTTATTAGATTTGTGTAAAGAGTTGAGCATTGAGTTTCTAGATCCAAAATCATTTTGTTACATACAAAAGAATAGAAGTACAAGTAAAGATAGATCTAGATTAGAAGAAGACATGAAGATCAAATAAGGTGTTGATCTACTTATGAAAAGAGAGCCAAAAGGTATGGAAATTTTTGTTTTTTAGACATGTAAAGAATCTAGTCATTTTTCATCTGGATGTCCTAAGAAAGTAAGAAAATTTAGAAAGAGTTCACTTTCTGATGAAGATGAAGAATTTAGAGAAAGTATAGAAAGATTCTTGAATGACTGTGATGATAAAGATAATGAGCTCGAATTGGTTAAGAAAGAGTAAGTAGTAGATGAGATAGCTTAGGTAACTATTGTTGATCCAAAGGCTAACCATGAAAATTTGGAAGTAATCATCGAGACTAACAATGATTTGCAGAATGGAAATCAAATTGAAGAATAGAGATCTGAGCCTAGAGAAGAAGAAAGAGTCGAGTTGACAACTCTTAGTAGAAGTATATCAAAGAAGATGAATGAACAAGGTGAAGTTGTAAGGAACAAAGCTAGACTTGTATGCAAAGAATACTCGCATCAAACTATGAGGATACATATGCCCCTATAGCTAGAATGGAAGCAGTAAGAATTTTTGTAGATTATGCAATGAATAAGAAGTTCAAAGTATATAAGATGGATGTTAAATCAGTCTTCTTGAATGGAGAACTTGAAGAAGAGGTATATATTAAGCAGCTTGAAAGTTTTTCTTTGACATAAGACAAAGATATGGTATGTAGACTAAAGAAAGCTCTATATGGTCTGAAGCAAGCTCCTAGAACCTGGTATGCAAGTTTGGAAAGCTATTTGGCAAAGCTTGGATTTGCTAAAGGTACAATAGATAGTAACTTGTATTTGAAAGAAATTGAGAATGGTTTGCTGATAATAGTAATATTTGTTGATGACATCATATTTGGAGGTAATGATGAAGCAAGTGATAAGTTTGTTGAAGAAATGAAGAATGAGTTTGAAATGAGCATGATAGGAGAAATGAAGTTTTCCTAGGGTTGCAGATTGTGTAGAACAGTGATGGTATTTTCATCTCACAAGCTAAGTACTTGAAGGATTTCTTGAAAATGGTTAGATTGGAAAGTTGTAATCCTATTGGTACACCTATGATAACTAGTCACAAGTTATCTAGAAAGGATGAGACACCTATAATTGATCAGAAGTACATATCCATGATTGGAGGTTTGCAATATTTGACTCACACCAGACCAGATATAGCAAATGTAGTTGGTATTGTACCTAGATTTCAAGTTGATCCCAAGGAGTATCATTATTCAACAGTAAAGAGGATATTCAAATACTTGAAAGGAACATTTGACTATGGAATTTGGTATGATAGATCAAGTGATTTTACTCTATGTGCATATACTGATGCAAATTGGGTAGGCAATATGGATGAAAAAAAGAGCACTAGTGGTAGAGCATTTTTTCTTGGAGGAAGATTGGTTTCTTGGATGAGCAAGAAACAAGATTGTATTTCTTAGAGTACAACTGAGGAAGAGTATGTTACAACAACTGATAATTGCAATTAAGTGATGTGGATGAAATAGATGCTGAAGGATATCATAATTGAGTTTGCAGAATCTGTTATCATTTACTGTGATAACACAAGTATAGTGAGTATGTCTAAGAATCTGATATTACATTCTAAGAGATTAGATTAGAGTATGCAAGTACTAAAGATCAGATTGTAGATACCTTTATGAAGTCCCTACCTAAAGATACATTTGAGTACTTGAGAGGTATGCTTGGGGTTATGCCCCTACCGACTGGTCCGCCTCACAATAGATGTGTGATAATCATGCCCAAAGCCTTACTGAGGAATAGTTTATTCAATCTAAGGATTATTTATCCCACTATGAGGTACATTTAATTTGTCAACCTAAGGACGTATACTTGAAATGGTCGGCATAATATGTGCACTAGGTTCCTTAAAGAGTCATTATGCTTATGCTGTAGGAAAATAAAATGCATATAAAGAACCTACACTAGTGTTGCAGGAAAGTAACACTCTTAACTCCTTGTTGAAATGAATGTTGGAAATGCAACTCTATGCTAACCTATATTTCAACCTAGACCATCCACTATAACTACTCTTGCAAATGCTGCAGGAACATTCACAAAGTACGATGCTGTAGGAAGAAACTGTAACTTCTATCTGAAATACTGGAAATGTTGGAAGTAAATCTACACTACTCTAATCTAATCCACCTCCCAAGTGGACCCCATTGGTTGGCTTCTGCTAATCTACTAACATAGAGTGTAAACCAAGAATTACTTACATTATATTTCAAAAACTCCTTACATAAGAACAATACATAAAACTGTAGATAATTCACTACAAGATACAACAACGTTTTTTCATAAACTTTTTCCAACCTTCTCAAACTATCAATCCAATCCCTATACATAGAGGATCAAAACTTATTCTAAAATAGAAAAGAAAAGAAACTGACTGAAGATCCACTAGAGAAGAAAAGGGAAATATAACAGCCTGTGGAATAAGAAATAAAGTTTGGGCGACCAATTTAGCATAATACTAAATGCAAAGGGAATATAGTGACACTTCATCTTTGTATTCCTGGAATAATGTCTCCTCCTTTATAGTAGTCATGTCTTCTAGTGCCATAATGATTCCTCTGCCGCAACTGGGCCTTGACGCTCCTTCTTGAATGCTATCAACCACTCTCTAGCTTCTTCCTTTCCTAGCAAGTTAGTTGCGATGTAGAAATATTTATGCAAATAAGTATAATCAAACTAAATCCATATATTAGAACACACATTCTGATAGTTATATGAAATACTACATTATATGTATAATATTGGGAAAATATGACATAACTATCTACCCATGGTTTAACAGTTCTATCTGGACTTTATCATAGGTTCAACTGGTTATGAGTTCACAAATGTCTTGACAGTATTATAAACATAATATTAAAATTAATATAAAATAGAGGCAATAATTGGCCTCATCATCTGCCCCCTGGTAAGTTTAATGCTTGTCCTCAAGCATTGCATCTTCTGGCAATTGATCGAAAGTCTCCAACCTCAATCCTCCCTTGCCTATGACTCCTGAAAGTGTAGTAGAATCCTCTTGTTCTTTCCTAGACTTCCCTCATGTGATCCTCTTGCAACCTATCAAGTCATGTAGAGTTGATGTCATATAGGGGCCAAAAGAGCATGGGTGGCGACATCGTTAATGGACACCAGAGTTCTTGTCTAATTTGCCTTCCCAGCTGCATGTATTTTGGTGTGTGGTGAAGGGCTGCCACAAGGTTGATAGGGTTGTGTGGTTCCAACCTTCTGAATCCTTTGAGTAGTCTACTCCATTTGCTTTTGGCATTGACCATGGCTCTTTGAAAGAAAAAAGCAAGGCATGTTGTCATACTTTGCATACACTTTTGTTCTAGCCTCGAAAATTTGTTTTCTTATTTCCTTGTGAACGTCTCCATAGGTCAACCTGAACCAATCCCTAAGGATTTCTTCTAGTGTATTGCTTTCTGCTCTTAATGGTAGGGGTTTTGTTCTCTCTTGTTCTCTGTAATTGTTCACTTGTCTATCATAGTTGGCCTCATTGTGCATCCAAGACATTAGGGCCCTAAGGTGTATATCCCCTATATAAAGTAGAGGGGGTTCCATTGGATTTTTGTAGGGATAATAAAATTATGCATATACAATTCATAGAGTAAATTTTGCTGCCATGATGCAACGGTTTGGTACAAGCCATAAAATTCTTGAGTTAACCTAAATTTTGTATCAATATCTTTGAGGGTCATCATCAATTGGAATAAGAGGAATTGTTCTTTTAAACAAATGGCATAGATCTTAGGTGGCAGCCTACAAGTAATTATTTGGTTAGCCAGCTTAAGGGAATGATCCTTCTTTTGATTCTATCTCGTTAATTGCTCTTTTAATTCTACAATTTCTTCACCTTGGTCTATTATTACCTTCTTCCTTTTCTTTTTCTCTTCTTCCCATAGGGTTGTTTTAACACATGTTTATTATATAGCTGAAAAAGAAGCACTTGTAAGATAATTGGGCCACTTTCTTCATCCCACTTATTTTTCTTCCTTTGTTCCCTCCACGAGTGTTCCAAGAAGGTTATAAATCATGTTTGCTTATAGGAAACCAAGGTAGTTTCTGAACAAGCTAGTTGGTATGTTATTGGGTCTTGTTCTTCTTCACAACTTGGGGTACCCTATTGCCTTACTTGGGAATCATTTTGGCATTCATTCGTCTTAGCTTTACATTTCTCATTAGGATTCTAAGGAATGTCTAGGTTGACTGGGGGAATCATTTGGGATAACTTGTACTAGAGGTTCTTCATCAGATTGTTTAGGTAAAGTGGACTAGGTTTATGAGGGCACTTTAGGAATTTATCCTCTTTTTCTAGGGCTTCTTCGCATAGGAGCTTCTTCAAGCACCACAACCTTTTTCTTGCTAATCCTTTTTGGTGTCTCTAATACAGTAGTTACTGTAGGAACCAACTTTATTTTCTTTCATTTTTAGACTGTAGGGTTTCATTTTTCTATTGCAGGAACTAAAGTTTCTTCTTGTAACTTCCATTTTCGTTTTTCTCGGGCATAAGTAGGTACATTGCTCATTTGAGTGGGTAAAGGCACATTTTCAATTTCTGCACCTTGGGTGCCTTGCTCAATAGCTGTGTCAATGGAGATTGCATTATCTTGGCTAGGCTACACATTAGGGGCAATTTGAGGCTGCAACGTTTTATGCTGGACAAATTCTACCCATGCCATAAGAGAGATGTCCCTAAGAGATCTTTCTATGAGAAATTTAATTAGGGCATGGTGAGTAATAGAATTGTCATTTCCTTTCTAGGTTTCCTTAGGACTAATGCACAACATATTGAACAAGAAATTAAGGATATTCACTGGTAGATTATGCCTTACATAACTGAGTAACTTAAAATAATGTGCGTGCAAATTAGAAAATCTTCCTTCACAGGTAAAATAAATGATAATATGCATGACCAACTCATTGTATGGCGGAGGAATATACATTCTCTTGCATCCTTTCTTAGTAATCTCCAGTGGAGGGTCACCTGGTAGGGAAAACTAGGCACTAGCTAATCTGGCATCATGCTCATTAGGGTAGTGTTCCCCTGCCTAGCTCGATTACTTCTGCTATTCGTTCCTCTGTGGAAAGGACTATCAATCCCCATATTGTTGCTTCACCTTCCTCAAATGTATTTGTAAATTCAGTAGTTGTCTCTTCATCAAACTCTGTTAATTTCAAGAAATATTCTAGCCAGCCACATGCGTTGAATCTTCTTACTACTTCTACATTAGAAAGTAAAACACTATGATCTACTGGCTCATGTCGCTGCAACTGACCTCCCATTTGTGCTTACTAATCTCAACCTGTGCTTTGTTTTCAACAATTACCCTCTTCCCTTATGTGAATTTCAAACTTCTTTATAAAACCACAAACCCATTTTACATTCTTTTAGTGTTTCCATCATGAACAATAACAATGTGGTTTTAACAGAATGGATCATATATATGCGAGAATCGCTTCTGAATTTAATTTGGGTCACATCTTAGTCCAACAATGAGAGATTATTTAGGAATAAAGGTACGACACTTGACACTTGCGTAGTATGGCAACTGGAGTTTAATCAAACAAAGGAAAAGTATAGATTTGAGGATCTTTAATGAGTAAATAGAAATGTCATTTGGAATTAGTAACCTTCCCTGTCCCCTACGAAACATGGACAAGTGTCCTAAAATGACTTATTATCGATGTAAGATAGTGATGGGCTGATGACAGTACGAAACCCTTTCACATGCCAAGTTAATTCGGTCTCCTTTGCAATGTTTGCAGACCTATGTAGATTGGAGTTTCTTGTTTGCAAACTATTTATTCCTCTTTGTTTTGTTCAATGGGCTCGAGCCAATGGGAGTGTTGACTTTTGTTTAAAAACTTTTCTGCATTTTGCATTCATATTTTTACTTATATTTGACTAGCAATGATATTTTACAGTTCTCTATTTTTTGAATGAATCTTTCTATCATGGTTTTAATCATTTTCTACATTTGCAACAACCTGGCTCTGATACCACATCGATTTTATGTGGATTGTTGCAAGTGTAGTTGCATTGCCATTTTTGGTATATATTTTCCAATGACAGATATATCACTCTTATTTATATTAACAATTAGACATAAAGAGACATGTCTCCTCATGAGACATGTCTATCTATTATTATCTAATAAATATAATAACAAATGATTATTTAACTATATAATATCTGATAAGTAGGAGATAATTTTCACAGCAAGTCAAATTGTGATGTGAATATCAAGGTTTAACTGTGTGATTTTGAGTCAAACTCATCGACCCATGTTTCATGAGTAGTGATTCAACATGAATCCATCTCTCATGAAGCTTACAAATGGGTTGCAAGCTTTGGGTTTAACTATGGAGGAAACTTTGTAGTTAAGCGAGCTTAGGCTGGAGTAGTACTGGGATGGGTGACCTCCCGGGAAGTCCCGTTGCTTCACCCCTGTGAGCATCACTTAGATCCAATGAGTGCTAAGTGTTCCATTTATTCTCATGAGAGATGGATTCATGTTGAATCACTACTCATGAAACATGGGTCAATGAGTTTGACTCAAAATCACACAGTTAAATCCTGATATTCACATCACTATATAATATCTCATATATTATACACACACACACACACATATATTTCTACACTATTGTCTCATAGTTTTTCCAACTAAAGCTACCAAACATCAACATATAAAACTACATATAAATCAAAGTGAAGCATCACACATGTAATCTTAGCAGATCACACATGTACTAATAGTTGAGCATTTTTTAGTCTTCTTGATTATTAATTGGTACTATTTTTTGGGTGAGCGACTATTGGGGGGTCTTAGTGGTAGGTTTCAAAAGTGATGTAGGAGCATCCTGGGTATAAGAGCAATCTTGCATCAACATAAAATATTTCATTTTAGTTGTTTGAATAAGGGTTGTCTTTATGCAGAGTCACTGTCTGTGGAAGCTTGCTACTTAGTAAGTTAGTCATATGAGCTCAAGATGTCCTAATTTCAGATGTGGATATTCATCTTGGATATATCAGCCTACTAGTTGAGGTTCAATGTCATATCATGTGTATTCATGGATTTATTGCAAATTTTTGATGTGCAATTTTGGTATAAAAACTTCAAGTTGTCTTAGTGTCATATCATGTGTATTCATGGATTTATTGCAATTTTTTTATGTGTGATTTTGGTATAAAAACTTCAGGGTCACCATTGAAAGCCTAAATATACTTGAATGAGGCTTGAAAACTCAATGAATGAACACTTATGTTGATTTGCGCTTGTAGATCACAAGCTAAGGTTTTCAAAAAATGATTATGATAGCCAATCAGAGCAACAATTCAAGAGTTATGGCCTTCCGAAGTTGGATTGACCAAAACTTCCAAAATAAATGTCAAAAATATATTTGGCCGACTGTACATGTATTCTTAAGGTCCTACAAATTAAATTTGAGTGTCTAAAACCTTCTTGGGCGACATAAAATCGTCTATTTAAGAAATGCTCGACTATTGTCTAGGACAACTCTGGGTGATAGTTCACAACTTTGTCTTGTAGATTACAATTCACAATTCTAAATTTTGTAATTTCGCATTTGCGACATATTTTGTTCTCACAAATTGCAGTTATTTATTTGTTTCTGTTATGTGTTTAAGAGGGGAGCACTCTTCATCAAGAAAAATGTTTAAAATGACACTTTCCAAGAATGTGGGAAAACTGAAAAGTTACCTTGATAGAACTAAGTAAAAGTGTAGGAAATCGAAAGGTTAGCTAAAAGCTCTTCACTCATTCCTGTAAAAGTTGGCAACAAAATTTGACCGGTGTAGGTTCACAACGGGTAGCTACTGGATCATTTCCTACAGATGGACGACGGCTACTGGATCGTTTCTCCTAGAGTCTAAAATCTGACACCTCCTCGACGAACACAAGTTTTTCTTTCAGAAGCTCGAGTTTAAATCCACGAGTTCTTCCCAAACCTACCAAAAAAACCTTAATCAGATCCTCCGTGCTATTAGAATTATCCCATTGGAGATTAATATTCTAAATATATCTAATTTGAGTACCCAGACAAGAAAATGATGAATAACCTGAAGATGATAGGCAAGTTTTTTTCTCTCTCTCTAACAGCTTTTTAATTCTTCGCCATCTACTTTTATTCGGCATTTTTTAATTTAAAGCAAAAAGTTTGTTTTTGAGCTATTGAGAATCGCAATTCAGAAATCAGCATTTCGGTGTTTTGCTCTTTTTATTATTTTTTACTAAATTTACTATTATTTCAAGTTTTGAATATCTCTTATGCCCTTTGTGTGCAGATATTGCTGCCAATCTTGCTGGTGAGCAATTATATCGGCATAAGTATCTATTATTTTCTTCGATTCACTTTTCTAAGGAATTAAAGGGTTCCATTTATTCAGCTAATAGCGTGACGTGTATTTTTTGGGTGACACAGATGACATGTTCAAAGGAGTCTACAATGGAAAGAAATACCACATTGGGGATATTGCTGAGGTTTTGAAGAGGGCATGGGAAGCTGGGGTGGACAGAATTATAGTAAATATAACAAATTGATATTTGACGTTTTTTCATAAGTATTGGATCATCGGCATTAATTTGAATGTTTTTGTGTAATTTTTTAAGAGGGTGTTTGGTTGGCTGCAAAATAGGTGACTGGTGGATCCCTGAAAGAATCTAAGGAGGCACTTGCCATTGCTGAAACTGATGGTATTCTTAGCCTTATTCTATTTTACGCTTAAGAAGCTTTTGACTACAAGAGAAGTGTGTGCGTAGGAATTACAGTTCGTCCCGGCCACGGCATACTAGTTAGAGTGCATCTTAGTTTTTACTTATCAATTTTTTCGTCCGTCAAATTTGCTTCTCTGTTATGAGATATGAAACAATATCACAATAAGAAGCGCTAAGATTGTTCTTTATAGGTTGACTATTTTGTACTGATGGTTTGTTTTTATAGGTCGACTATTTTGTACAGTGGGAGTACATCCTACAAGGTGCAATGTAAGTGGATGCCAAGTTTTTATTTCTAATTCTGTTTATAGCTCTTCTATTTTTTAATAAAATGTTCACGAGTTTCCATTTGTGAATATCTCCCGTCTCACAAATGAACAAATTTGGGCTTTTTGACAAGAATTTCATACCTAATTGAAGGAAACCAATTTATTATCGCTATAAGTGTAGACAACAACGATGCACAACACCCCCAACATAATTTCCTACCAGTCGTGGACCATCTGAAGTTACTGTACCTAGAAAACTCAGGTTGCCTTAAATGTGTTTTCTTCATCTCAATTTCCTTTTTCTTTTCTGAGACTTTATCCATGATGACCCAATTCGCGGACGATCCCAAATTCAAATGGAGGGTAATTACTAAGAACTTTATAAACTTGTAGTCTATTTATAAATGCAGATAGCATATAATATCCCTAACACAATATGCAACAAGTTCTGAATGCTGGGAAGTAACCGAACCATGAAAGCTTATGATGTCATAGATTCTCTTTTCTGTTTATTTCAGATTCTATCAATGAGAATCCCATTCATGAACGTCCTTCATGGGTTTGGTCCAATCCTTAGGAGTTTCATTTTAAAAAGGATGTAACTAGTTTGTTGCCATCACAAGTGCAGACAAACATGACACCACAAACATACCATGAAACTGGCGTTGGGTGATGTGAGGTTACTGTACGTAAAATGCTTAGGTAGTCATAGATTCTCCTCTTGTTTTTTCTTGTTTTGTTTGTTCAAATACTGTCAAAGGGAATTCCATTCCTGAACATCCCTAAGAAATATGTTTGGTTGTTCATAGATATTTTTTGTGGTACTTTCTCAGGAAATTGAAATAATGGTTGATGGTGCGCTTTTAT
This sequence comes from Cupressus sempervirens, assembly GCA_028749045.1. NCBI lineage: Eukaryota > Viridiplantae > Streptophyta > Pinopsida > Cupressales > Cupressaceae > Cupressus > Cupressus sempervirens. The sequence continues at coordinate 827,486,060 of CM053791.1, forward strand.
CCTGCAGGAATTTGAAGAAAGCGGAAATCCAGAGCAACACTTTATGGAGCTTGTTACTTTGGCCAAGGAAGGCGTGCAAAGGGGAAAGGTTTGACTTATTTATGTTATTGTTAGAAAGTAAAGTCCACCAAGATAACCAAGATAACTGAGAGTTTGGGGGGGAGGGTTAATCAGTTATGTGCTTAAAACAACTTTTATTATCAAATCTGAAACATGTACTTAAAAGATGCAACAACTATAGAAAGATAATCATGCACAATAATACAAGATTTGTTGACTAGGGAAACCCTTGATCAGAGGGAAAACCCCGGTGAGAATGATGCTCACAAGATCATTTACTAATATAAAAGTTCCTTGAGAAAGGATGGACTCTATTAGGAGCCAATGAAATACAATCAGTGCATATGAGTCCCTGTTAGGAGACTCCAACTCTGTTAGGAGTTGTGCCAACCCTTTTAGGAGTTGAAAAGAGGACAACTGAACTCACTGTTCAAATAGCCCTGCGACCTTCTTCACTAAACAATCTTCAGGATAACATATTCAGGTTTTTGAACTGAATAAACAACTCCTTTGCCAATACCATTCCTTTAAAGCTCATGGTACATCCTCAACATCAATATCTGCTCTCATCATACATAATTCGTGTCCAAGCTTACATAAGCAAACAGCCATCCACACTGGATCACATAGACACTTTACCTCAAGGAAACAAACTTTTCTTTATACCAGAGTCGGCCTTGAGGCTTTCTCAATTTGCAATGAATAGTATAGGACCTCTTAAAGATATTACATTACACGTTTCATTACAAATAACACTTCCCATAAAGATATTAACAACAGTCGGCTTCTTGGGAACAATACGTTGAAAAGACTTCACAACTCATCACAGAATGAACATCTGATGCCATGTTCCTCAGCCTTACTGAAAAGATATAGCACAATTACCAAAAACTGCTTACTGGAAACTTGCTCTGAGAGGAGTCTCCATTAAAATTTCTGTAACTCATGCTTAACTGGAAATCTTATTTTGTGAACATAGACACAACATCAGAACACGTTCCCGAATTCTTCTCCAAGTGCGCATAACATAACTCGCTGACCATGAACCTCACTGAACGAATCTTCCTTTGTAACTTTGGCTAAACATTCCATCGAACTGATATGTTGACATCAATGTTAAATACTGTCATGAATGCAAAACATAAGCACTCAATCATCTCTCTGACAATCTGACTAACTCCCCCATACAACAACATCAAGCATTTATGCTTAATAATGATGTATATCTTTGGCACCATTTTGATTTGCACTGTATTTCTTTGGAGACATTTGAATGCAAGTTATAAATATTCAGTTCCATGACTGGTGATGACTTGAGTGGTTGATTATTACTAAGTCATGAGTAAGGTTTTCCTTGGGAAATTTAAAAATTCTTTAACTTTACTTTTGGAAAATTCTGTTAGTATTCTGTTTTGGAATTCCGTGGATATAATTTGTTCGGTTTTCCATTATCTGTATTAACTTTCCAAGACAGTGTCCCGACTCTTACTGTTTCAATCTATCATTGAGGCCTGCTGTCAGATCAGCCTATGATGCATGGGATGCAATGTTCTAGAGTTAGCAAGTGTGTCATAATTTATATTATGCATTGTGGAGGGAATTGAAAAACTTGGAAATCTTATTTTCCTTGTTCAGGTGACTCCAATGATCTTATGTCTGATTGGTTGGGCTAGAATATGCTGCCAGAATGGTAGAGTACAGTGAAAAGAATAATTATAAATTTTTATCTTGTTATTTGAATTGAAACTTTGAAAGGGTTACCAAGGTATAAGAAATATGTTTTCCACTAAGGAATATAGAGTCAACTGTAAAAGCTTTGATATTCCATTTGGAGAACTAAAAAGAACAAACACACAATTACGCTAGATTTGAAATAAAATTGAAATTCAAACTGAAGCCACAATACAAGATGTTGCCAAAAATGTAAGTTCTTTGGAAATGGAAACGTAGAAGTTTTCTGCACCAAGAAATGCATTAGTCTCCCAAACTTGCTGTTTCCTTGTTATACTTCTTGTTTCTAGGTTCAAGAAACACCAGCCGTAACATCTTTTGTTATTCATTTTCTTCTTTACTTTTTTTACCTGTAGAGCTATTTGTTTCTGCATGTTTCTTGTTTCCTGGTCATCCCTCATGTTTCCAGGTTCAAGAAACACTGGACACAAAAGTCTTCTGTTATGCATTTTTTCCTTTGTGTTTTCACCTGTAGAACCACTTATGTCTGCAGGTTGAATTGACCAGGAAACTACCTACAATGACAGGAAGTGGCTGCAGAAATGGCCACATTTCTCATGCAGCTAAAAATATGAAGAATAAGCGAAGCAAAAACAAAAAAGGAAAAGAATCCTAAAAAATAAGACAAAAACTATTTTTAATTAGATATATAAAGTTGTTAACATTTCTAAGATAGTTGACCTTTTGTGAAGGGGGAATGGTAAAATGTGAAAATCAATTTTCCCATGTTCAAGTGCCTCTTAAATTTCTCTTATCTTCTTTGTTGGAGTTGTAGACTTCAAAGAATTTCTAAACTTTACCGCCTGTGTATTGAAAGGTGAAGAGGTTTGGAAAATCAATTTTGAAAGAGTGAATCCCACATGAGAATTATGATTTTTATTAATATTTTTACCTTCTAAAACTTAATAGATGCCTCCTTCACAGTGTATGCACTCATTCTACTTCAGGTGGTAGCCATTGGGGAATGTGGATTGGACTATGACCGTCTTCAATTTTGCCCTGCTAATATTCAAAGACAGTAAGGATCTTTTAAAGGCATTTTACATATATTTTAAATGAATTTCACAGGTTAAGACTTAAAATGATATCAATATAAAGCTGCCTCAATTCCTAAACAAGGTGGTTCTCTTTTTGATTAGGTATTTTGAAAAGCAGTTTGAGCTGGCTGAGGCATTAAGACTTCCGATGTTTCTTCATATGCGTGCAGCTTGCAAGGACTTCTGCGATGTCTTAGAACATAATAGGCATCAGTAAGTTTTCTAAGTAAATAGAATGCTGTGTTGAAAATAAACCGCTATAAATCATCCTTGCCACCAGTGCTGAAACTTACCCTCTGTACATCCTTCCAAATTTTGTTTGTGTATGGTGGAGGACTAATTTATACTGTGCTATATGCCATCCCCATTTATTATAGTGAGAATTGTTACATTCTGAAGGAATGTTGAGGGCCCTGCTATAAAATATCTCTATGGATTAAGTATAGCATTTTATAGAATTGTTTATCAGCCAGGATGTTTAAGGATTATGCCTAGGAAGTTGATAGAAAATCTTATGTATGTGCAACTGCGAAGGGATGACAAAATGAGGATCAAGATGAGTATTAACATATTATAGATTTTTCTCTTATAGAGGAACTGATAGGTTGACCTATTATTATTGGCATAGTGTTGGTGAACTTGTGCTCTTGCAAGAGAGGTCACACCCAAAGTTGCATGCATACAGATACAGTTATGGTATTGGATATGGCTGCGGTCTTTTTTGAAGAACCCCAATATGGATACGGTTTGATATGGCATTCATAAAAAAAACAAATATATTTAACACAATCTTCTAAGTTGTTACAAGATATTTTCATTACTTCAATAGCAATATAGGCATATAATTGCTACATACATAATTTTAAGTTGATTGAAATATTTGCAATACACAAGAAATGGTGAGTTGCTTTAGAAGATTACCTAAAAACTGCTACCTGAAATAGAAAATCATATTATTTGTCTTCCTCATTTGGTGTAGCTTTGTTTATAGCAACTAAAAAAAAGTTGCATGATTGAAGTTTGTTTAAAATGAAGGAAGATTTACGTCAATTTAATTTTTTTATTTATCAAAACACAGTCTTTGGCACAGTTAAAAAATTAAAGATTTTTGGGCATACATGGGTAGGGAATCCAATGTATGTGTGCCCAAGGAGGGGCAGAGGAGTTTCTGGCTACTCTGTTCACAACTCATTTGTAGCACAGTTAGGTGCCTTCTGCAAGGAGAATGGGGTAGTCCCGTATTGCTGTCACCATATGTAGACCCAAAAACATATGGCTGACATTATGGACTGTAAACGGACCTTTCCTTTTCTTTTCTATTGCTTTCATATTATGTTTTTTCTTGATTTTGTATCTGTGATTGGATTGGTAGCTAGGTTGGTTGATGGTATATAAAGGAGCATAAATGATGCAGATAAACCTCTGTTTCTGCAGATTTAACATATGTACCAGGATCCTCCGATCCCAAACTTTAAAGTAGAACAAACAGAACAGAACAAAGGATTATTACTCGTTGTCTGATTGAAACTGATGCTGTCAATGTCTGTTGGTGCAAGCACATACTCTAATCCGTCTGATAATGAATCAAAACAGCAGAAAATCACACAGCATACTAAATAGTGCAAAAACATCGTTGATTTTCTGCCCTATAATCGATAATATTCCAATGGATACAAAAACTCACACATTGTACAGGGCTGACTACAGAGCCTTTTCTGATCCTTCTTTTTCTTATCTTTTTGTACGCTAATAGCAAGATTAATCCAATCTACTCAGCCCAAAAACCCCAAATGAAAATCCAACTCTGAGCAACACACATCTACTGTAACCAAAAACGAAGCTAAAAAAGAAAAGCACCGAAAAAACACTATGCAGCTACCAGAGACAGTTACAAACAAAATTCAAAATATCAAAGCTTAATGAAACAGTGGGATCCACAGCCCACAACATAAAAGAGTGGTTAACATTCTTCTTCCTACAAACAAACTACGAAGTACAAACCTCTTGGTTTAGAAGATCCTGAGTTGTTAAACTTCATCTTGAATTTTGTCGTTACCATCACCAGGGTGCAGACCTTATGGTAGTCTTGCCTTCAGAATAGTCTCTTGGAATTCCTTGGACAATCTGAGTCACTGCTAAAATTTCCAACACATGCTTTTTCATGGTCAGGGGTCCAGTGCCGATTCCACCTTTGTGTTAGACAGGCAAAGCAAGATGAAATCTCTAATGCAGAGCTGAGAAATAATTGCTGCTATTGTTGTTCATGTTTTTATAGCTGCAATAGATATAATTCTTCCTGTTGTTCCTTCATGTTTGTGGAATTCATATCTGGTGTCTTCATGTGATGACACAGCGTCGTTAATATTCATGGATAGCAGGCAGAGTTTATCGGCAATTAGTGTATATTTAGCGCGATTCATTTTGTGGAATCTTCGTTTATGCTTGGCTGCCGTTGTTTCTTTATTGTCGTCAGTTCTTTCACTAATCAAGGGCATCGGTCTGTATTGTTCTTTGCCATGTATGTTCATAATGGTGGTCGGTTTGTTTGGGAAGCCTTCAGCTTTGTGATGTAATTCCATTCCATGTGATTGATATTATATGCGAGTGTATGGTTTGACTTTCTTGAGTCTCGTTTCTGTTGTTGGATTTTATATATATATATATTTTCAAACTGTGAACATGGCAGGTGTATTTGAAGTGTGAAGAAGGCATCTTTTGATCAATCATTAAGTGTTAACAATCACTGTTTTATTCTCTGTTTAAGCTTGAGAGCTTTGGAGTTGTTGAGTATTCAGTAAAGAGAATCTTTTTCTGGGTGTGGCTGAGTTTTTTTCCTTGAGTAGCAGGGTTTTTCCAGGATAAATAATCATGTCATCTGTTCATATGCATTTCTAGTTTTCTGTATATTGCATTTAAATTATTGTGGTTCAAAAACATCGACAATTATCACCAACACAACTGGAACTCTTTATCTTGTTGTAACCATGCCTTGCATTATTGCTCTCAGATTGATTGGGGCTATCACTTTTTACCAAACTCTTGATAATATTCTTGGAGAATTTTCTATGGTTGTGCTCATACTTTCATGATCCATCATCTGCTTCAATCTAATTAAAATCAGTTGTTGGATCTTCTAATGTTTCCTCTGAATGAAGATCGTGGTCAACTAAACCTTCAACATCTATAAATGAGGTGCACTTTGAACCATGCCAGTTGAGTCTTGATGTAGCTCCACCATTTTTAATCAATTGTCCATTGGACTGCATTCTTCAAATCATCTGCACTTTTGGCTTCCAAACATGCCTCTTGCTCACCTCTCAGCTTAACCAATTTTGATTCTCTTCAGAGGCAAGTCTATGTTCTAAAAGAAGAGACAAAGCTTTTACTTCAGATGCTTCGGCATTCCACAATTTTGAGTGTCTTCTTCTTTCCAGTTGTACCTCATACGTGTTCTCTTATCCATGATGGATTTCTTGCTGATCAAATTTCTAGGGTCTTCCCAATAGCAAATGATATGCATCCATTGGCACCACATCAAATAGCACTTCATCCACACAGACCAATTCTGCAAGCATTAAAACAAGATTTAGTTGCAAAATACAAGTACACTGATTTATCTTCAACCAAGAAATCTTTCAAGTGTTAGACTTTGGAATGCAAGTAAGCCTCAATTTGTTAATCAATTTTGTACTTACAAGACTATTGGTAGATTCACCATCTACGACCACCTTGTATACTGTTGATGTCAGTTTTGTACCACTACATAACATATAGCAATCGAATATTTGATATAGAATACCAAACATTCAACCCTCTCTTGAAAAGTAAATTCTCATGAAGAACATGAGAAAACTCCAAGGTTCCTTACACTTGGGGATACTAACTCAGTTATATTAATCTGATTTGCTGGTTAATCACGTAGGTGGGCTTACGTTGTTCCTTCAAAGATGTCGAACTTTTGCTGTGATGGTGATGAAATCTAGCTTTGCAACGTATAATGACTTGACTTTCTCAATTTACTTTTCCAATTTATCTCACTTCCAACTTTGCTCTTGAAGACTCCAACTACTAAACTACTTGCTGCTTTACTTCTACTCCTATAAATGGAAAGATTAGTAGATGGATAGGGATCAAATCTGATGAAAGCTTGCTAGCGGCGCTACCTCCATAGATGCAATGATTCAAAGGGAAAAAGACTAGATTACCACGCAAGGCTTCCTGACAAGCCGCTAGGATGCTAGTGTCCTAGTTTATGGATCCCTATCAAACATCCACTAATATCACCATGCAACTATCCATCTATTCTTACTCTTGCTTAACAACTTTCTTGAAATAAAATCTAATTTAACAACTTCAATGGAATTTAAGTTTAACTATTGGAAGTAGAAACCATGCAATAACACGTGTTCTTAATCCCCATGCAAGACACAACAATGATAAGAGAAGCAATTTTGGTATTATCTAAGCAACAATTTTCTTCAACCCTTTACAAATGAGGGCAAATGGCCTTATATAGGGGCCAAAATTACAACCAATGGTAGAGATTAAGAGGCAAAATCAACGATTCAGATCAAATCCTAGAAACCCTAACTAGGGTTGTCATCCCATTGGCCAATGAGAAGACGCCACCTCATCAATGGACCAATGAAAAAAAAAATTGGCAACCAATAAGAAGGCACCAAAATGGTAGCCAATTAGAATCAGACACCTATCCTACCAAAGAAGGAGAATTTGCCACTTGGGCTTACATTAAATGATCCTCTAATATAATTCTACCCTTTTCTTTCATCTTCTTAGCCAAGGCAATGAACTTGGCTAGCCTATTGTTGACTTCCTTCATGGGAGGGCAAGGCTTGTGCTTCATCTTGAGCTCAGCTAAATTCATCATGTTGCTTTCTGCTTGCAGTATCTTCTCATGATCCTTCTCATATTCTTTCACATATCCGATAAAGGCATTGAGGGAGGCAAGGGTGCCCAAATGCTTCTTCCTGATGGCAACCTTCCCCAACTCATCCAATCTCGATCCAAACTATGTTTCATTGACGTTCTCCTCTTTGATATCTTAAAAATCAAGTGCAACCCCAACATCACTTATCATGGTTGAAATGGAAGTGTCAACGCCTGGGCTGTGCTGTGCAATTTCATTCCGTATCTCTTCAAGTATCCTCAATTTGATGGTCAAGGCAACATACCATGACCCCACCGTACTCATTCCTCCTTCATCCACCAACTTGGTTTTCTCCAAATATCTCTCTAGTAGCCCAATAAATGCCCGTAGCCTGGGAATGGCTAAGTCTTTGACTGGAAGGAAATCCTTCCACTCCCCTTAAAATGTTTTGAATTTGTCTCTAATAGCCACTAATGACTTGAATGTTGAGATAAAAGAAGACAAGAAATTTCGTCCATCTTGAATTATATCACTAATCCAATCTTTGATTTCGTGTAGCTGAGCCGATATCTCTTATATGTTGCTCCCGCTATCTTACAAAAGGGCTGTTTGATGCAATTGTTGGATAGGCTGACTATCTCTCCAATACTTGTTTTCGGCCTCAAACTTTACAATCCTCTCGTTTGCCTTCCTCAACCTATCTCTAATTGAAACCATGCCTTATTGGATCTCCTCACACTCCATGTCATCCGTGAAGTTATGCTCTACTATCTCATACTCCTGGGCTACAATCTCATCCAGTGCCTTGCTAACCTTTGGTATAGCAATTTGAACTTTTCAATGACCCTCATCATCGGTCTTGATTACCTTTGCCACCATTTTTGCAATTTGTTTCTGTTTCTCACTATCTTCTTTTTCCATTAACCCTTGAATATCTTCAATTGTTCGGGTAGTCACCACCTCGCCTCTTGGCATAAGGATTTGCCTTAACCTTAGTGGTGCAGTGCATCTCCCCAAATCTAGATTTGATTCGACTAGCAAAGCATTACCAACAACCTCAGGCGCCTGGCTTACTTCCTCAATTTCAATTGGCCTATCCTCTTCTTCACTAGTGATTGTCATATCATCTCCATGCTAGTTCTCTGAGAGAGGAGAGTATTTGGTATTGTCACTGTAACCACTTGATTCCAAAATCAGAGCTCACCTCTACCACGACCCCTTGTCCACTTGTATTAACCTCTTGGCTCCTAGCCTCAATTATGCTCTCCCTTGACGCTGCTGCATTCTGTCTCTTTGCTGGAGGCTCCTGATGTTCTTTACTTTTCTCAATCTCCAAGTTTCTCTTCTTGCTCTTAACTGCTCGTTGTTGCTGGCTACTGCCCCCACCTTTCGGTCGGACTAACTTCACTGGACCTTCTTTCTTTGGTTTCATCATCTCATAAGTAAGGTGCACCTTCCGACTTTGTAATTGTCTTAACTTCTCATTGTACCATGACTAAGTGTGTAGATCAACTGTCCTTGTAACTGCCTCTAAGGAAGGTCCTAATGATAATCCTAATCTACTGGTGCCAATTTTGTTCCATCCACTGTATCATAACCTTCTCTTAGCACATTTTCATCATCTTCCAGCTGATTGGGAGTATCAAGGCCTCTCCATTTGATTGCCCTCATCATGCCCACTGACAATCTTGAGAAAGCTAGCTTCCTCACATGAAATTCATCCTGTGCATTGGCCCAAAAATCTTCTATAGTAGGAATATGTTTGAATGTGTTTTTGTGAGGTGCCTTGATAAGACCATTAGGACCGAATCCTTGTCTTGCTCTATACCATCCTAGATGATACTGTTCTAACTCCTCCGTAGTTGCAAAGGCGACAGGATTGGGGCAAGTATCATTGACTATTCCAAATGAGAAGGTAATCCCTGTCTCACCTTTAAGTTTCATCATCTTGTCATGATGCTCAAGTTGCCTGGCTAACTCCATGAAAACTATTTTGTCGGTTGGGTACCTTGGAAGTCTCTTGGGACAAATTGTACTTCCTGCTACTTTGATATATGTGAATTGTTGAAATTGGATGAACTAACTCTCATACTTCTTAACTTTTGTTTCCACTTCTGATGAGAGCCTCCTAGTAGGTGTCCTTTGTAATATTCTTACTATCTTCATAGCAAAGGCATCATAAACATCTTATAATCTTTGGTGTTGTGCAAATAAAGCTGTGGATAACACTCGTGCACCAAACATTGCCCTGGCCCATTGCCTATCACTCCTAAGTCCTTAAGTCCACGATGTTCATATAGTCTCGCAATTAGATAGAAAAGGTAGGACCCCATGTAGAATTGCTTTTGAATTTGTATTGTCCTTAGTTGCAACACTAAATTTTCACTTATAATTCTAGCCCAATCAAACTTTCTCTTTCCATTTTCAATTTCATCAATAAAATAGTACATCTAGTTCTCGAATTGCATACCTCGAGCCATGCCCATGATTCGGCTGAGAAGCACAATAAGATCACCATACTCTAATTTGAAATCTGACTTGGTGAGCTTTGAGGACTTGGTAACTCCCTTTGTGCCTTTGGCATCCTGATTCTCCTGAAAGAACTTGGTTGTTTGATCCATCATTACCATTATCATGCCTTCATGCTGGCGAATATTGAATACTTCTTCGACCGCTTGTCTACTGATGTTAGCCAACACTCTCTTCCCTTCATAAAAAACAATGGACTTGGTCACAGTATCAAACCGAGATGCATACTCCATTACCAATTCCAGACAAGGCAAGGTAGGAGGAAAAGCCACCGCTTGTACAATTCCGCTCTTGTAGATCTTCTTCACCATGGGGGATTGTCCTTCCCTCAATCTATCCTTCAACTGTACCATGTTCACCGTGCCGATATTGGTCACTTATTCACCTCATTTTTGAGAAGAAGGTGGTCTTAGGCATCATGTCTTCCTTATCTTTTTTGGTATTCGTTCCCTTTGGGTTCTTGCTTGTACTAACATCCACCATCTTAAACACTTATTTCTGCCTTTTCGTTCTAAATGATATGGATTACACTTAATCTCTCTACTTCTTTCTATTGATGGAATCTAGCTTATTTCTGCCTCTCCAAATCCTATGTCTATAGTTATAATTGCCTTTCCAACCTAGGGGTGGGACTACCACTTATTTCTGTCTCTTCGTTACCTTAGGATGGACGACACTTATATCTCCCAACTTCAATCCTAGGGTGGTCTAGCTTATTTCTGCCTCTCCAAATGTTCTATCATGAAATCTACATTTACATCTCCCAACTTCAATCTATCAATGGAAATGATGAAGCAGTGGATGAAAAGTGCAAGAAGAAGATAAGGGAAACGAACGAACCAAGCAAGAACAAGGAATAAAATCCGTCTTTAAAACTAATCTTCATCTTTAAAGATGAATGAGAATCTTACCTTAAATCTGCCTTCTACCAACAATCGGGCCTCTTCAAATTCAGATATGATCTCAGAAATTTCAGTCCCCCTCCAAAATGTGATGCCCTAGCAAATGGATTACTTTCAAAAATCTGCTCCTTTCACCAAATTTCGACCTCCTTGCCAAAATCGTCCAACTAGAAGGAAAATCACTGCCCTAGGATAGAAAAGTCTGCTCCAAATCAGAATTTTGCCCATCTAAATTCGCCCACACTTGCAAAAATCAGACCTCAAAGCATCTTGTCTCTCCACCAAATAAAATCGTCTCAGCTGAAGGAAAAAATTTCGCTGCCAGGGAGGAAAATCAAACCTCCAAAATCGTCCAATCTTGCCTAAAATTAGATCTTCACCCCCAAATTTGCCTTAGGGCAGAAATTGCCCAACCTCTAGAAAGAAATTTGTTGCCCAAAAATGGAAATTCTCAAGCCAAAATCATTGCCAAAGGAGAAATTCGCCCAGCTAGAAGAAATTACTCAACACCAAGCAAGAGGAGTGGAAATGGAATGAGAAAATAAGAGGGGGGAAGGCCCTTCTTATATACTCCTGTTCACCTCCAAAGTGGGCTGACCTGCCTGGAGGGAAACAAAAACTTAAATTAAACCCCCCAAAATGGCCCAGTTTTAAATAAAACATGAAAATAACTAAGCCCCATAGAGAAATTGACCCTTCTAATTGTCAGTTTGACCCAGAATTGCAAAATAGAAACGAGGTAAGTCTAAGAGATGTCAAAATTCTCATTTAACAACATTTTTGCAATTAAAATATCATTAAAATCGAATCTAGCAAGCCCAAAATCAATTTTCAATTCCAAATTACCAATTTCTTTTAACATTTTTAAAATCCTCTAGGCAAAATTTGAACCAAATTAATGAGATTTTGCAATTTAATCTAATTTCAATTTTGCAATACAATTTCAAAATTTTAACAAAATGAATCCCTTTTTCTTGGCAATCGAAATTCAAACCCTAAATTCAATTTCACTATAAAAAATTCTTTTCACCAAAAAAATTTCAAGATTTTCCAAAACGTCTAAATCTAAAAATTAATTTTGAAAATGTTCAAGCTTGTTCAATTAAATCAAATTTTCAAAATCTGTCTAAGTCTACAATTTGCAATTTTATCCTACCAGATATCGTTTTAACCATAAAAAAAAATGTTGCTCTTGAAACTTGCTAGGCCTAAGGACGAAATTACATGTTTCAGAAATCAAGTTTCGCACCATGTGAAAACAAACCAAATCCCCTCCTGGCTCGAAAGTGTCCAAGGTGTAAGAGCACCAATACAAAAAACTCCGGACAACTCCAAATTTTGCTAAGGCAATTGAAAAAATTCCAACGCTCGTGAAAATTGCCAAGGCTTGCCCAAAAAATGGGGTCCCCAAAATTTTTGGGGCGATGGTGTGAAAACCTCACAACATATACTTTGTCCTTACACTGGACTTTTGTCTCCAATCAACTTTCAGAGATTTGGTATTCCTAGATATCTTCTTAGGCTACCATTGCCCTTTTGGGGTTTTGAGGGAAATCTATGGCCTTATGGGCTTCATCACAAATCATACTTCTCAAGGGATTCCAATTCTCTAAGAAGATTGGCATCCTCATACCCCACCTCAAAGGCCTTACCTTCTTGGAAGTAAGCTTTAACATTCTTGCCTTTGTCTAGTTCTTCTCTCATGACAGGTTGTAAAGAATTTTTTTTGCTCTATTCTGATTGCTACCACCCCTTTTACTTGCCATTTTGCTTTACAAGCTCAATTTTTTTTGCACCACTGAATCATATTCATATTGACGCAAGAGCATCGAGCTTGGATTTTGGTGGAGTTATGCTTTTCATGGTTACGGATGTGTTGGAGACACATTGGGAAACCTTTCCTCATGACTGCATAGAGAATGGATGGATTGAGTTGAAGTTTGAGCCATTTTTACCTTGCTGTTGGAGCTACGTTTGTTGGTTTTTGGGTGCTTGTTGTAGGCCGTATAACTAATTTTGTGCAATGAATGAGAGGATGTGCATTTCAAGGATTGAAGAGGGCCTAGAGTACTTCCTTTTGTCAAAGGCGCAAGTCCAAATTCATTAAAGTTGGGAGATATGACAATTCTCCTGGAGTATCTATTTCTGGCAGTTTGCGCGACAGGTTTTTGTGCATGACTTTCAGGATGGATTCGCAGATATCCTTAATGAATCAGCCTTTGCGCATTTCAGGGGTTGTACAGGGCTTGAAGTACTACCTTCAGTTCGAAGCATGAGTTCTAATTCAATCGGAGCTAGGAGATACTGCGATTTTTCTCGGGTATCGATTTTTGGACATTTAATTTCTATTGGAGGCCGACTTTTGGCATTTAATTTATGTATGGGTATTTAATTTGTGTTGTGGCTGACTTGTGGCTTGGATTGGTATAAGTAGGGGGTCTTGTGGAGTCTCTTAAGCATTCATTCATGGAGGGATGATTCATTTATTCGGAAGAGGAGTGAGTGTGAAGAGTAGCTGAAGAGCGAGTTTTTCCTAGTCTGTGGATAGAGCGCCGAATGTGAGGCGATTTATAGCAGGATTATGATGGAGTTGTGAGTGTGTGGATAGAGCGCCAAATGTGAGGCAGTTTACACTTGAATCTTGGATAAAGTTGGAGCAGAGCTAGGGCTGTGGCTGGAAAACAAGGATATTGCTTGGTGGGCTTATGAGTACAAGTTTAGATTTCCTTGGTGGTTTTTTCCAGATTGCTGTTATATTATAGATCTGGGCTAGTTGGGATAGTGTTTGGATTGGATCTTGAGGGATCTTGCAGAACTATTACTTACTTTGTATTTGAACGTAATCGGGAAGGCCTTACAGCCCAACACATTGCATGCAATCAGTTATATCTATGAATAAATTATTATGATTTGGTATCAGATCTTGCATTATTGCTTCTTGTTGTTGTGTTTCCATTCTGTGGTTATTTGTTGGGGGCTAGGACATCTCCTTTGGGGATAATCCTGCCCTACGCTGCATCAGGTGGTATCAAAGTGAAGGTTGTTCCTGAGTGTGTAGACAGATCGCCGAAGTTGAGGTAGTTTGCACTAGGACTTGGGTTGGAGAAGTAGATCTGAGTTGATTTTGATCTGTTGGTGGATTTTCTTTCTAGAGGCCTAGATCTCTTGGTTGTGAGGTGGCAAATTGTGGTTCTGACTTGCAATTGCAGAGGGCTTGCAGATGGATCGATGGATGCAAAGATGGAAAACTAATCTTGTTGAGGCATGATCATAGAGAGTTTGTGGATTGCAGATCCGTGGTCTTGGACTTGTGATGTGGTTCCTGATTGTTCATGCGAGGTGGCAAGTTGCGATTTGACTTGCAAACAATTCAAGCTTGTCACGAGGAGCGTGGGAAGGATTTGTTGCAAAGGGTTTGCGAATATCTTGGAAGATGACTACGAGAGGATTGGACCTTGAGATGATTGGAAATCTCCGTGGTGTGTTGGAGAGGAGGTTTTTTGAGATGTCTGCTCGGGTTGAAGCTAGTTTGGCTAATCGAGCTAAGGAGGTGGTTGCTCGGTTTGAAACTAGTTCGGCTAATCGAGATAAGGACAGGATGAGGAAGGCATTCCGTAGATGTTTGTGGAGTTGGAGTCTACCAATCCGGAAGAGAGTTATTTGGCCGGTTAAGAGACTTGTTTGTGAAAGAAGGTGGCATAGCAAGGTCAAGGTGGAAGAGGTTGGTTTTGTTGATCAGTTTGTGGAGCCTGACACAGAACCTGTAGAGCTGCTGGAGGTTGTTGCTGAAGATATTCCTAACCTTGTTGATGCTGGGATAGACATTGGTTTTCACGATCAGTCGGTTCGGTTTGACATGGAAATTGTAGAGCACTTGGTCGTGGATGATCTAGTTGTTGTTGGTGGTGACTTGCATGTTGCAGAGCATCTTGTTGTGAGTAATGAGATTGTTGGTGTTGTGAGTTTGGCATGTGTTGATGGAGATCTACGTATTGCTATTGATGTGAAGTTTGTTGTTGCTGGTGTGGATTCATTAGTTGCTGATGTGCATGAGGATTTGCTGATGAAGCATTATGTTCAGTTTGTTCTTGGGTGTGAGCATGTTGATTGGGCTGCTGATATATATTTGATTCTGATGTTTTAGTGGATGAAGCATAGATGGTTGATATTCAGATTTGTTATATTGATTTTGATGAAGTGGAAGCCTTTGGTAAAGATGAAGTTGGTTGCAGATCTTTCTTTGGGCATCAAAGTATGGGGCATACTTTTCTATTTACCTGGGGAGTCTGATGCAGGAGCATCGAGCTTGGATTTTGGTGGAGTTATTCTTTTCATGGTTAGGGATGTGTTGGAGACACATTGGGGAACCTTTCCTCGTGATTGCATAGAGATTGGATGGATTGAGTTGAAGTTTGAGCTGTTTTTACCTTGTTGCTGGAGTTGCGTTTTCTGGTTTCTAGGTGCCTATTGCAAGCTGTGTAACTAATTTTGCGCAATGAATGAGAGGATGCGCATTTCAGGGATTGAAGAGGGCCTAGAGTACTTCCTTTTGTCAAAGGCGCAAGTCTTAATTCATTATAAGTTGGGAGATATGACAATTCTCCTGGACTATCGATTTCTGGCAGTTTGCATGACAGGTTTCTATGCATGACTTTTGGGATGGATGCGCAAACATCCTTAATGAAACAACCTTTGCACATTTCAAGGGTTGTAAAGGGCCTAAATTACTACCTTCAGTTCGAAGCACAAGTTCTAATTCAATCGTAGCTAGGAGATATTGCAATTTTGCTCGGGTCTCAATTTTTGGACATTTACTTTATGTTGGAGGCCGACTTTTGGCATTTAATTTATGTATGGGTATTTAATTTGTGTTGTGGCCAACTTGTGGCTTAGATTGGTATAAGTAGGGGGTCTTGTGGAGTCTTTTAAGCATTCATTCATGGAGGGATGATTCATTCATTTGAAAGAAGAGTGAGTGTGGAGAGTAGCTGAAGAGCGAGTTTTTCTTGAGTTTGTGGACAGAGCGCCGAATGTGAGGCAATTTAGAGCAGGATTATGATGGAGTTGTGAGTGTGTGGATAGAGCACCGAATGTGAGGCAGTTTACACTTGGATCTTGGATAAAGTTGGAGCAAAGCTAGTGCTGCGGCTGGAAAACAAGGAGATTGCTTGGTGGGCTTGCGAGCACAAGTTTAGATTTCCTTGGTGGTTTCTTCCAGATTGCTGTTATATTACAGATTTGGACTAGTTGGGATAGTGTTTGGATTGGATCTTGAGGGATTTTGCAGAACTATTACTTGCTTTGTATTTGACTGTAATTGGGAAGGCCTTACAGCCCGACACATTGCATGTAATCAGTTATATCTATGAATAAATTATTATGATTTGGTATCAGATCTTGCATTATTGCTTCTTGTTGTTGTGTTTCCACTGTGTGGTTATTTGCTTGTTTCAAGTAATGATAGATCTAAAATTATATTTTACTGGTATTCAAAATGTAAGAATTGAGCTCATAAATTTTTCAGCATCTCAAACCATAGTTCGATTTTACCCTTTCCCTATTCTCTTCTTGAACTTTACAAATATCCTCAATATAGAACAGCATGAGACCGCAATCTGAATGCTACAATTTTCACTCTTTTAGGATCATGCTCATCAATGTTCTCCAACTTTTCTCATTTTCACGGGATGCAATGGACTCGTGAGCCCTCCCACTACTTGCTGTTGATTCACAAAGTCTAACTTAAGAAACTTCAATGCATATGTAATGTCCCCTTTTTAGCATTCATAGCATGATGTTGTCGTTAGCCTATTTCCCAATGGTCTCGTAGACTAACTAGGACATTAAAGGGACTTAGAGGCCATTTGGCCTAGATAGTTTCAGTTGCAGGTCTTTCTGTGGGGTTTTGAGGCAACATTGGGCATACTTACTATTTATAGTAAGTCATCTTGGATATGGTCGGACATCCAGTGGCAGCGGTATGTCGATGGTAATTGTTTAAAATCGACAAGAAGACTTGTTTATCATTGATAAGATTTGTTATGCATTGATAAAGCTATTTTATAAAGTTAAATTTAAATATTTAACTTTATTAATGCATAGACTCTAGTTTGTGGGAAATATTTAAATTAAAAGAGTCCTTTTTATTTTATAACACATTGGAGACATAAGTTACATAAAGGGAGTTATGTTTTATCCCACATTGAGAAAACGAAGGATGGAGCCTTTGTGAGAACACTGTAAAAGAAATGGAAGAGCTTCTTTTAAGTATGCTTGGAAATATCAAAGAAATTGAGAAATTTTCTGGAGATTATGTCTCAATAGTTTGAAGGACGAAATCCCTTCAAGCTGGAAATCTTGACGCCATTGAAAGATATGGTCTTGAGATTTGACATGGTAGCAGTCCGAAAAAGCAGATACGAAAAGTAGTCCGAAAAAGCGGAACCAAAAAAGTAGGCTGAAAAAGCAGTCCGAAAAAGCGGAACCGGAAAAGTAGGCTGAAAAAGCAGTCTGTAAAAGCAGTTAAAAAAGCAGATCCGAAAAAGCAGTTCGAAAAAGCAAATCGGAAAAGCACAGCAAAAGGGGCAGCATTGAAGGAAATTATTACAGCCATCTACAACCACGTTCTTTTGTTAGTATTGTTTTTAGGGTATTATAAGTTGCAGCTGTAAGTGTGCATTATACCAGCATTATCATTTTGTAATCCATGTAAATGCCAAAAGTCTTGGCCATATTTCATGAGCATTGTATTTGAAATTTCATTGCAATTGAGAAGATAATAGTTGCTGGTGTCATTTAAGCAATTCAATATCATTATTTATCAGCTAGTTAGTTTGCATACCAACTGTTTGTAAAAATGCCAGTTGGCTGTAGGTGTTCATTTTTCATGCTTAGATCATATATATGCACTGAATATTGATCAGAGCGGTTTCCTGCTAGCCTGATTGGGTTATTTCAGATTGAATTCAATTATCAGTATGGCTTTAACAGGAGACAAGGATTTGGAAGAAAGAATGCACAATGTAAAGAAGAAATTAGATTGTCCATTTCAGCAAACAGAGGACCTTCTAAGAACTTTGGAGGAGTTGGAAACTTATTTAGGCAAGTTTGATCAATCAAGACCCGTTGCTATGCAAACAGCTTTATCTCCAGCATTTGGTTTGTTGGTTAAGCTCCGATTATTGAGACATCACGATGAGGTAATAAAACTTACAGTTCTCTCTTGCATTAGTGAAATCATGAGGATAATAGTTGGCCTTGATTCTTATGACGATCAGATTATGAAAGAGGTACTTCATGCCATGGTAAAAAGCTTTGAAAAGTTGGACAACATTCGGGACCCTTATTTCACAAAGAGGGCAAGATTACTTGAAGTATTTGCAAGGTGTAGATTTGAAAATATTATGCTGGCAATTGGTTGTATTAGTGACATTCGCAAGATGTTTAATACATTTTTGGAATATTATGGACGAGTTTCATCCTAGCAGAGTATTGGCATCAATGCACTCCATCATGTTCACAATCTTGTTTGAGGGGGAGGATGAAATTTCTAAACTTTTGGCAGAAGACTTATGGTATGTTTGGACAAAAGAGAGGAATTTGTCACCTATGGCATGTACGTGGTTAAAGAGCTTGATTGATAGGCCTAGGGATCATACCTTCCCTATGACAGGCAGAAACTTGTATGAGGAGTTTAACAGACATGCGGATTCAATACAGGGAGACATTAACACATCTTCAGGTAATGGTTTATCTGCATCATCTTCACAGGCAAAAGGGGTTAAAGATGTTGTGCAGGTTGAGCCAGTTGCATCAGAAGGTGATATCACAGACACACCAGATTGCGTGATTGACACAGATAGTGATTCCAGTACAGTTGGGCTGGATGAAGTTACTGCAGTTGAGGATACTGTCATGTTTGAGGATAGTACAGTTGATCAGAAAGTGAGCATTCATGACTTTGCTGAGAAAGAGTACCAGGCACAGTTAGATGCTTCGTCACATGAGGTTGAGGTTGGTAGAACTCCGCATGATTTGTCCAACCAGCTGAAGGTGAGCAAAGACAGTATTGTGACTTCATTATCTCATCATGACAGGATGCGGGATATGATAGAGGATCACATTCGGATGATTAAGTTACAGGGTAGACATAAGGGAGTTCAGGCAAAGTCTTCTTGTGTTGACTTACAGGCGATTAGGGAAGGAATGGGAACGATTAAGTTGAGTTATTTACATCTTCTATCAGATCGTGACCATCTTCTTAGCCTTGTTGGAGACTATTCAGATGCCTTGAGGAGGAAGGAGGAGGAAGTTGACAGGCTTTTTCTCGAGCTTGAGGACACTCAAGCTTCTTTGGTGAATACTCCATTGGCATTACAGGACTGAGAGAGACATGGGGATAAGCATGGCATGGAGTTGAGTTTAGTTTCATCTTGCACTCCTGATACTCAGCTTTCTGCAGCACGTAAATCATATGTGGTCGTTGATAATGCTGTGAGTTCATCTTGCATTCACATCCAGGATACAGGGACAATGTCAGACAGGTATGTGGAATTAGTTGGTATTGGTCATATTACTCAGTTGAGGAGTTTGCTTGAGTTACCAGCTGATTCTAGTTTACGGATATGGACTCGAGATTGTTTCATTGGCATTTGGGATTCAGTTGATTGGAGATCTTTAACACTTTTTGGTAGCAGTGATTGTTTGGGTGCTATCATGGATTTGATTAGCAGATTGCACGGTGTTGTCTTTTCTTGTGCTAGCAGCTTGTCCGATGTTGGTATTAGTTTTTATACACCGGTGTTGGGCTTTGTTCATATATCCAGTCGACCATTCTTGCTGGAATGTGTTGATGATCTTTCATATTTGGCAGTGTGTACAGATGAGTCCCAGGATCATATTGGCATTGATGACATCCAGGAGGATGCAGTGGGCAGTTTTGAAGACTTAGTTTCCTTGACAGTTTCTTTTGGTACAGAGGAGTTGGACAGTAGTGCTACAGACTTTGATACTCCGTATGTTGATATGAGCTTTGGAGTTGATTTGCAGGATATAGATGGTAATACTCTAGAGACCAGTAACTTTGAGGATACTCCTTTAGACAGTGCGTCAGAGGAGGTTTGTAGGAGACAGTCTAGCCAGTGCCATCATGTGTCTAGTCAGTTGAGAGTTAGTGAGCGAGACATTTCTATCGCTTGTCAACATTTCGACACTGCTCGTCAGTTGTTAGCAGTTTATGGATGGGGTTTTCCTACGAGGGATGAGCAGGGAGGCAGTTATCTTTCCTTGATAGAGATCCACTCTTTATGGGAGGCTATTCGGATTTTGAGACAGAATTATATGCAGTTGGTAGCCGACAGAGATTATCTTATGGAGTGGGGGAGTACAGCATACGAAGCATTATTGGCCAAGGAAGATGAGGTGAGTGAACTTACTCAGCAGCTCGAGGTGACTTCTGAGATTCTTGACAGTACACAGTTGGCTTTCGAGGAGTCACAGTTTCATTTGGCTAAGGTGACCATGGAGTTAGAGCGACTGCAGTCTTTACCAGATTCTGTACAGTCACAAGCTGTGGTGTCTGGTGATCCGCGGATGTCCATGGTTGAGGTTGATAGAGGTAGTGGAGATGAGGATATATCTGTCCACGACACTAGTATTAGCATATTTGGTCCGTTTCCACTAGAGGCAGGTTCAACTGAGTTGGGTGTTGCAGCCGAGCATTGTGATATGTTTGTCTTGGAGGGCACAGAGACTAGTGATGTTGTTATTGATTCTGCACTCTTGGCTATATCATCCTCTAACTTAGCTGATGATCAGTCACAGTTGGTTGTATCACGTCTGCAGGATGAGTCTTTGACTGGGATTGGTTCTTTTTACTGGCATTACACTGTAGGATATGTTCATCGGTTTGCTTTTGATCCATGTGTTGAGGAGTTGATGGAAGACAAGTTTGGTCTGGGCTCTCATTTTTGCTATCTACCGTGTAATGACTATTCACCATTAGTAGTGCATGGGTGTTATGGTTATGAGACAGTGACCGGTGATCTGCAGAGTTGTGTTAATTGCAGTAGGTGTACAATGTGTGGATTCTCTGTATTTGGTGCAGTTTCATGCGGGAGTATTCATCGTTGTTGCAGAATTGTATTGTACATTCCACATAGGCTAGTGGGATGTGTTGATGGTATTTACTATGTTAGTAGTTTGGGTTATCTACTCTACTTGGGTTCTGATATTTCGAGAGCTTGTTTCGCATGGGTTCCTGACTTTGGAGTTTGGGTGAGTTGTATTCGCCAATTTGATTATGGATTCCTCTTGGTTAATTTTCAGAGGTTGTTGTAGGAGCCTATGTTGACTGACAGCAGTATAGTTCATGACTACATTTGGGATCCAGGTGGATTGATTGGGTTGTTGTTCGACCATTGCTTGGGGACAAGCAATATTGGGAAGGGCGGACTGTAATGTCCCCTTTTTAGCATTCATAGCATGATGTTGTCGTTAGCCTATTTCCCTACGGTCCCGTAGACTAACTAGGACATTAAAGGGACTTAGAGGCCATTTGGCCTAGATAGTTTCAGCTGCAGGTCTTTCTGTGGGGTTTTGAGGCAACCTTGGGCATACTTACTATTTATAGTAAGTCATCTTGGATATGGTCGGACATCCAGTGGCAGTGGTATGTCGATGGTAATTGTTTAAAATCGACAAGAAGACTTGTTTATCATTGATAAGATTTGTTATGCATTGATAAAGCTATTTTATAAAGTTAAATTTAAATATTTAACTTTATTAATGCATAGACTCTAGTTTGTAGGAAATATTTAAATTAAAAGAGTCCCCTTTATTTTATAACACATTGGAGACATAAGTTACATAAAGGGAGTTATGTTTTATCCCACATTGAGAAAACGAAGGATGGAACCCTTGTGAGAACACTATAAAAGAAATGGAAGAGCTTCTTTTAAGTATGCTTGGAAATATCAAAGAAATTGAGAATTTTTTTGGAGATTATGTCTCAATAATTTGAAGGACGGAATCCCTTCAAGCTGAAAATCTTGACGCCATTGAAAGATATGGTCTTGAGATTTAACATGGTAGTAGTCCGAAAAAACAGATACGAAAAGGTAGTCCGGAAAAGCGGAACCGAAAAAGCAGCCCGAAAAAGCGGAACCGAAAAAACAGGCTGAAAAAGCAGTTAAAAAAGCAGATCTGAAAAAACAGTTCGAAAAAGCA
Organism: Cupressus sempervirens; assembly: GCA_028749045.1. NCBI lineage: Eukaryota > Viridiplantae > Streptophyta > Pinopsida > Cupressales > Cupressaceae > Cupressus > Cupressus sempervirens. Next base: position 827,508,433 of record CM053791.1, read on the forward strand.
AAGCAGAAGGGGCAACATTGAAGGAAATTATTACAGCCATCTACAACCAGGTTTCTTTGTTAGTATTGTTTTTAGAGTATCAGCTGTAAGTGTGCATTATACCAGCATTATCATTTTGTAATCCATGTAAATGCCAAAAGTCTTGGCCATATTTCATGAGTATTGTATTTGAAATTTCATTGCAATTAAGAAGATAATAGTTGCTGGTGTCATTTAAACAATTCAATATCATTATTTATCAACTAGTTAGTTTGCATACCAATTGTTTATAAAAATGTCAGTTGGCTGTAGGTGTTCATTTCTCATGCTTAGATCATATATATGCACTGAATATTGACAAAATTAGTAGCACACTCACGTTAGGTCATTGTGTAGTCCATTTGGAGTCTTCTAGCACAAGATTCTCATTGATGCAAATTGAAAAAAGAGTCATTTTAAGCCAGCTGAAATACTATATCAGTCATACATCCCTTGCATGTGAATTGTTTGATGAAATTACAGCATATGTCTTTAGCCTTGACAAAAATGAGGGGGATGTTTGCTTATTGTGGTCCCTTAATATATATCTGTTGCCTCATAGCGTAACTTTGGTATGGAAATGAATTGCTATTCCTTTGTGACGTCTTGTGATTTATCTTTGCTTTTTGTGTTTACTGGTAATATCATCCCAATATCTTCAGGCCCGACAGTTATTATCTCAGGTCTCCAAAGAAAATGATAATACCTCTAACATCATCCATACATTTTGTAGTAATTGCAGCATAACGAGTTTGCTCGATGCCTTCCTGTATTTGAAACGTCTGATTATTCTGTGCAAGTGTGAATGGTTGTATATCCCTCTAGAAATGCAACATGTCTTCCATCCTCAATACTTTCATTTTTAGATATGGCAAGTACGCATTATAATAGTTTCCATCTTCATTGATATTTTTCAGACTTAAATATTTTGTATTTTCTTTCTGAGCATGCAATCTTATATCAGTGCAATTGTATGTACTGCTATCCATCCTGACTTTGATTTTGGACTTCATTTCAATTACATGGTGCTCCCTTCTCAGTATCATTTCTGACTCATCTCTAAGAACCCTCCATGGCATGTGATCATTCTCTAAATCACTGAACTTATACTTTGATGCTTAAATCTATAAGTAGACGTTCCCTTACATCCTTGCCTATACTGATGACAATGTTATGTGCTGTTGTTTCCTGAAAAGACATTCCTTATCAGATGAATTTTGTTACTTAATATTATGCTTTTGTGTGTAATAGGTATACATCTTGTATTCATCTCCATAGTATATATGCATATACATTTGTTCTTAAAAATCAAAATCTCATTGCCTCTTCATCTACTTATATGAACATCTTATGTCTCAAGTTTTGACGTCACTCACAGTTCTACCCTTGTACCTACAATGCATGATCCCATGCTCTTGTTTGAGGTGGGTGATAGGTCTTCAACCTTATTTCTCAAATGGAGACCCTAAATCTTTTGAAAAAATTAGAGCTCCATCAGCATGTATGCACTTGAATCCAACTGATGATGAATCAAACTAGAACATATTGATTCATACAAATGCTCAATTGGTTCTCTGTTTTATATCCTATTAGTTATATATTCTGACGAATACCAAAACTCATGCAATATAAAGTGCAGACTGCATAGCCTTTTTTAATCCTTTATTTTCTGAGCTATTTTCAATACAAATAGCAAGATCACTTCAGTCCTTATCCACCCCAAAAATCCAAACTAACAACTCTTCTCCTAGCAATGCACATACATAAAACTAAAAATGAAAAATCAAATAAAGAAAAGGACCAAAAGACCTCATTCACCCACCAGAGACAGTACCATCAATAACCCCAAATAGATGACTTGTGGGGCCCATGCCACAAAAGGGCAGTTGCATCAATAATGAAATGGAAAGGGAGATTTTTTGGTGTTATATTATAAACTAATGTTAGAAATAGATAATACTGAGGGGGGAGGGGGGAGTTGGGGTGAATCAGTATTCTACAAACTTTTGCCCACAAATGTATATTGTTAATTACTTTATAATTTGCATATGAAAGTAAACCAACAATGCTGAACAGTAAATATAACTATGCACATAGATAACTCATAATACCATTATTTGTTAGCTAGGGAAACCCTGGCCAAGGGAAAACTCTGGTGGGGATGATATCCACTAGATGATTCACTAAACAACAGGATCCTGTTAAAGATATTGACCCTGGTAGGAGTCTATGAAATACATATAGTGTCTCGAGTTCCTGTTAGGAGACTAGGCCTTGTTAGAAGCCTCAACCCTATTAGGAGTTGGTAGAAAAAATACAATGTATGCAAGAAGAGCCCACTGCCCTAACATGCAGTAATACAATTCAGTTCTTCACAAGATAGGTATACATACAATACTTGCTTCGCTGCTGTAACTTGCACTTGCTCTGATCAAACATCAGATCTCGCATCACATAAGGCTTGCATAATAGTTCGTATCACAATTAGAACATCTCACGACTTCATAGGACTTCCCACTAACTGCGCACTATAAGATCTTTACTTATACCTTGCACATTCACGAAACTCTGCTCAGTCAGCTTTCATGTGTTTACACGCTTGACATAATATAAAATAACTTATGGATTAATATCCACATGGTCAGCTCATCATAACTTAGTAATTATTTTGTAACCAAAATAATTCCTCAAGCCGTACAACTCTGTTTACTGATATGCTCTGTTCTACTCGGTTAAATACCCGCATTGGTATTTTAATCATAACTTGTGGCGTACTGTCTGTACACATCCTTGCACTTAATCACATCATCATGACAGTGTCACGAAGCTTTCCTTAACTGTGGATAAGCTAACTCTCAACGAGTCGTCTGTACTCTTAAGATCTGTTCTCTGTACTGCTGCAAACTGTCTAACACTTAGACAATTTACTAACACTAAATGCATAAATGAAAATACTGAATACATGTTGCTATAAATGACAACCATCAGGACATCTATCTGACCATATTGCCAACAACTAAAACAAATTTATTATCTTTTGCATGGCAGGTTGGTTTCAGGAGTAGCTCACTCTTTCACTGGATCTGCAGAAGAACGTGATCAGCTTTTGAAGTTTGACAATATATACATAGGTGAGTTAATGGACTTTGACCTAGGTTGTGTACAAATTCTCAATGACGTTAGAGACATATTTGATGTTCATTGTTTTTAATTAAAAACGTAAAGTTGCAAACAATCCACATGTATCAGATTCTTTCTGAAAAAACAATTCTTCAAAGGAATTTGTTGATTATTTACAGTCCTAGGGCTCACATGTTCTTGTTCCTGTCTTATTATACTGTGACCTTAGTTTCTGCTGCTTCAAAAACATTTTCCATATCAATTCATTAAGTTTATATCTTTATAGTTTATTATGATGCACTTAATAAAAGCAACAGAGTATCTTCTTTGAATTGAGACCCAAGGCGTTGGCTAACTTAGCATTGTACCTAAACTAATCCCTCGTATTTGTTCATATGTAAAAGATTAATCCTGTGATATTTTTTTTCCTAAAATAATTTGGGAGCTTCAATCGGTGGTTCATCTTCATTTGCTTACTGTTATTGTTGTAGGGTATGATATCATGAAGTATAATCTCCCAGTCTCTTTGATTTTCTACAAACTTTCAGGCTTTTGCAGGTATAAATGGATGCTCTCTGAAGACATCAGAGAATCTTGAAGTTCTATCTGGTATTCCTTTAGAGAGGATGATGATAGAGACAGATGCTCCATATTGTGAGATAAGAAGCACTCATGCAGGAGTGCATTATACAAAATCAACATGGCCTTGTAAGAAGAAAGAAAAATATGATCCTAATTGCACCGTTAAAAATCGCAACGAGCCTTGCTATGTTAGGTAAAGTGGACCATCCTTTATTTATGTATATAGTACTTAATCCTTGCTTTATAGTAATTATATTTATTACAGCCTTGAATAAGGTTAATGGAAAGTGAAACATACTTTTGAAAATTCTGACTATATTTCAGGAAGAAATTTTTATCTAAATATTGCCAGTTTTTCTTGGACGTTTTTTTAATATGGATTTATGAGCTCCATATTTGATTTAAAACACACCTTAATAGAATGATTTCATTACAAGTAGTATTCTTGGCTTTGTAAATTGAAACAAAAACTATATGTTCTTTCTAGTGGATACTCTTATTTGGATTCCCTTTTTAAATATGAAGTAAATTGTTTCTTAAGAGTTAAGCTTACTAGCTAAAATACTAGAATTAGGGGCATTGATAAGTGGAATCTTATATTCATGCTTCTGGGTAAGATTGTGTGAGTTTATAAGTGGAATCTTGAGAGAATAAGAATAATAGAACTGGTCTAAAGGAAATTAAAATAAATGCACTTGCCAATATGCGGAAAGATGGAGAATATTGTAGACAGCTGTAGAAATATGAACCTGCTGGGGTTTTTTGCAACTTGCCGAAATGTGTCAAAAATTAAAACCTGCTAGATAAGTGATATGAATCATAGACAGCTGTAGAAATATGAACCTGCTGGGGTTTTTTGCAACTTGCCCAAATGTGTCGAAAATTAAAACCTACCAGATAAGTGATATGAATCATTCTTAACTCTCTTGTTTTGTTTCGGCATAATTGCAGCATTGATGGATTTGAATGCTTCATACCCTTAGATAGGACCCTTTGAAGTATATCTTATCTTGTCACAGGCAAGCAATTCTTACATTCTTGACACAAACTATCTCTAGAGACACTGTCACATCAAGTGAAATCGATTGCCACGGAAATGTAGTATAGGAATAGTTCGCATTAAAATATCTGCTTTAATATTCTAGTGCTTGAAACATTTGTTTTTTAACAAAAAATAGTTATACAAGAACGAACTTAACCTTTGGAATGTGCAATTCTAGCATGTAGTTATTTAACGATAATTAATAATTAATAAATTAATAGTCACTGTAAGTTGTAAAGCACACAAATATATAGACACAGGTAATGAGGTCAAAACCTAGGGTTAAAAATCTCAGAAAACAAATATGGTAAACGGAAAGAAATCCTTTTGTAGGCTTTAATAACCATGGGATCTCATATGCCAAATTGGTGTTGGTTGTGGCTACTTTGGATGTTGGTAGATTAGCAAGGTTCAGTTTCCACCCGAGCTTGATTACGAGGTCAAAAATAGAGGTAATAAATCTGAGCATGTGAGATAAATTGAATGAAATTCTCTTCTAGGCTTCCACAAATGTGGGGTCTTACATCCCAAATAGGTGTTTGGCTTGGTTGTGAGCTTAGTTACTGATTTGGATGTAGGAAAGAGGTGTGTGGATGTGCAATTCTTTTTTGGGACGTGGATACGTTTATATATATATATATATATATATATATATATTTACACATATACATGCAAAGAAATGAAAGAAATATACAAAATTAAAACATTTGATATCTTGTAACTTCACCAATACATATTCAAATATTCAATACGATTATAAACCATATCCTATATTTCAATCATTTGTGATTCCAATGTAAGTCAGCAAACATCACAATTACAAAATGAAAATATAGTTCATCATACAATGCTCATCAGTCTGAATCTCAATCATATGGATTCACAAAATTTCCACATCATCTCAAACTCCTCCGACCACTGCAAGCTCAAGATCATTTGAACAAAAAATGATTCCACTTACACTAGATATACTATTTGTCATGATGTTATCAACATCATCATCCGTGATTGTAGTAAGATCTTGAATTGTTGCATCCAAGTTTGCACACTTAGGTTCTACATCCTAAAGCTTGGCTGCCCCTTTTTTGTAGTGATCCTCCTTATGTGACAAAAGACGCAAGTTGGTATGAACGTAAACCAAATCTTCAGCTTTTTTAGAGCTCAACTGGTTACACTTCACTAAGTGGATAAAGGGGTCTGTACTCCAATTCCATGCAGCAATAGAAGAACTTGCAACCTGGACAATGTTCACAATTACAAAATTAATTATTAAAGTAAAACATAAAAATGAAAAGCAATTTAAACTTAGTTGAAAAATTCGGTATTGGCAATATCTCAGCTAACCCAAATTTTTTGAAAATATTGGAATCGGCAAAAACTTGGCGAAAAATTTGGCAATAAATCGACACTTTTATCGAACATTTGAAAATATACAATTTCTTAAAATATTCTTAAAAATGCATACATACACTAAATTTGTAGAACATATAATGATTTGAGATATCTACCATATATGAAGCAAAGTGCTGAGTTAAACAATAATTCATAATTTCATAGCAACTAAAACTTACTAGATTAACATAGTAATAGAATGATAAACCCAAAAACAAGTATAATATCAAAATATAAATAAGTGCAATACATATAGCAATCAATCTCCATGAAAGTTTGAAACTACAACTTTTAAATACATATTAAGTTCAAGTTTCAGTATCAATGAAAACTAAAAGTAGCAATCATAAATTGCATCTACGAGTAAAACTCAAAAACGATCACTGCTACTGGGTGAGTTGTGTTAAAGTAGTTGCCGTAGCAACATCCTCAACAGGTGCCCTAGTAGGTGCTTCACGCTCCACATAAGCCTCTGATGGATGACCAAGCTCAGGTTCCTCCTCACATGCTGCCAAATCCACATCCCAATCATTTGCCTCTATCTCAAACTCAGCTAGCTACTCATCTGTCAATAAAGGTTCGCCCACATCCGCATCTGCACCCTCACCATTAGGAGGAGCAATCCAATCTGCTGAATATGGATCAATGTCATCCAAGTCTAGTGCTACATATGAAGCTTGCCCTTTCACCTTCTTCTCGTGCAAGAAAATGTTGTACTTGATATAAATCAAGTCATTTAGGCGCTTTTGAGTCAACCTATTATGTTTCTTTGTGTGTATGTTTTGAAAAGTACTCCAATTTCTCTCGTAGCCAGAAGCACTACAAGGCTGCGATAAAATTTAGATGGCAAGCTGTTGAAGATTAGGCATTGTGACACCATAATCTCCCCCCCACAGATCTACAAGGCTTATAAAAACCATTTATGATGTGGTAAAACTTCCAATAAACTTCACAAGCGAAATATATGGTATGATAAAACTAAACACATTTTCCTTTTCACCTGGCTTCAAGGTGTATCTTCTACGCCTGCAATCAGGAGAAGAAAAAAATGGCCCCTCTTCCCTTTTGTAGCTCTGCAACTCATCAAATATGAGGTCTTAGAGGTCCATACCAGCAACCAAACATGTGTCCAAGCCAATTTGAACCTCTGCATCTGCTTTAAAAGTGTTGGAGAAATAGTACTTGGGGTTCAAGAAGTAGGTAGCTGCATGAATATGTTGGTGGACTTGTCGGTTCCACCTACGATCAATGATGTTCCATATGGGTCTATATTTGGTCTCATTTGACCTATACAAGTGCTGAATGGCCTCTTTTGTGCTATCCATAGCCTCATATAGAAACCCCATGGGGTTTTTATTCCCATCCACAATTCGTAGAACCTTCACCAATGGTTCTGACACCTAGACATAATAAAACATACAAAATCAGCCAATGAAAATATTTCAAATTAAATACTAAATCATCAATTAAGATTTGAAAACTTACTTTGAGGGTCTCCTCCATTAGCTTTTCAAAGCTACCATCAAACACAATCCTTACAATCTTCTCTGCTTCAGGCTTCCTGGCATAAGGACTCTCTAACCATTTCTTATCAAAAAATATGTGCCTGAGGTCTAACAATGTCTCTGATATGCTTTGCAAGTTTAGAAAATTAGTAGCAAAGCGTCTGACCCTTGCTCGTGCAAGATCCTTACCACTAGTGTGCTCTCTCATAAGACTCAAGACCCATGTATGATTGTAGATGTACTTCGCAATATTCCTTCCATCTTCAACCACCTTCTCCACCCAGCTCAATTTCCCTAGATCCTCAAGAAGCAGAAGCAAGTCGAGACAATGGGCAACACAAGGGCTCCAAAACAATGTGGGATGTCTCTCCATTAGAAGTCTAATGGCTACCACATACGCAACTACATTATCAGTGACAATCTGGATGACATTAGCCACTCCCACTTCTATTACCACCTCATCCAACATTTTACACAATTTTTTTGCATTTTTACTTGATCAGAGGCATCAACTGACTTTAGAAATACCAACTACCCCCTTGAAGCAACTATAAAGTTGATGAGCGCCCTATTCTTGCCATCAGTCCACCCATCAGATATAATAGTGCAACCTTTCTGTTCCCGAGCTTTTCTTTGCTCTTCCACAAGCTGATGAATGTTTCTTACCTCGTCATTTAACAACAGCCCACTCACCTCATAGGGAGTTGGGGACTTGAACCCCTTACCAGTCAAAGAAATGGAAGTTACCACTTGATCCCAATATGGACTACATAAAGCATTGAAGGAAATATCATTCTGGATCCAAAATCTCGTAATTGCCACCTTTGTCTTCTCATGCATCTCTTTGTTCCATGTAGTACCTAGTAAGCCAGGTTGAGCACCAGGAGTGTTACGTGGAACCCAAAACTCTGCTAAAGACCCACTCACACTTCCGGATCCTTATATTCGAGGCCCAATAGAAGAAGAAATTTCTCCACCTGTTTGTGATCCTATAGAACTAAAAGTCCCCCTTGGGGCTGCCATGGCCTAGAATATCCTTTTTTTTGCTGCTTTACTTTGTGCATATTTTTTAAGGCTTGTCAAAGCCTTTCTTGTAGCCTCTTTCGGACACTTGTCACATGGTGTAATATTATTGCAGGATGATATTTCAATTGGCTTGTGCCTGAAGTCATGCATTTAAGGCAGTGGATACATTGGACATCTCCTTTGTTTGCTCCTGGGATAACATGTTTCCATAAAGGGTCCTTTGATCTGCCACCACCAATCATCCTATTTCAGTGACACACATAAGTCCACTGTACAAGAATGAAAAATCAAATATTAGATAAGTTTGAGATCAAACATAATTTGTAACAATTTCTAAAATAGTATGAATCTAAAAAGCACAAATCACATTTAAATAATGAAACTAGAAAACATAAATCAGGTGCGATTCCGAAAATGCAGAGGTTAACCAAATAAACTGGAATGAGGTCTATTTAATAGGGATAAATCATAGATCTATTAAAATATATTAAGGATTAATTTATATAATTTTATTATTTTATAAATCTCTTAATAACTCGAAAATTAAAATACAATAAAATGGCAAATGGTGTTATATATTTATAATTCTAGAGTTATGGAAAATGAAAATGATGATATTTAATAGATATTAAATTATTAATAATTCTATATTAGTATTAAATTTTAATAAATGACAGATTAATGATTTTACCGTTTTTAACTTTTTTCACATATTTATAAATATCCTTATTTAAATTTAGATTTTAATAGTTTATCTAGCATCTGTTAAATTTTTTAAAATATAATAGTTTACAATTTTACAGTACAATTATTAATATTCAATATTTAGTATTTATAATTTATTAATTAATAACAATATAATATTAATTATATTTCAACCTAAAAAAACCAAATTTAAAACTTAAGTCTTATATTGTCAGCATCTGAAAAAAAAAAAGAAAATGCTGTATATAATATATATATTAATATTTATTAGTTACAATGTAAATTAAAAATTTACTGGCACCTCGGCTTCAATGTCTATTTTGTCCAATTTCCACTCTCCAGTGGCGCAATGTCTTTCGATTTTGTCCAGTCTGCAATGCCTTGACTCACTTTATCCGACAATGTCAAATCGCGGAATGCAAAGCAAATTGTTGGTCCTTGACTCAGTTTATCCGTCTTGTAGTCGCAAAGGAATGATAACAATGTCGTTGGGAGATAAGAAGGGGCTTGGTGGTAGAAGAGGCGGTGAATCAATGTTAATAAAGTGAAAAAACCCTAAACGATGGACAATGGACTTTTCAATGACATTTTTGGCGAGTATTTCATTTTAACGTGTTATTTCCATGTTTTCAATGCTGCGATTTTTTGGTTAAATTCGACGCTGAGTTTTACTGCGTTATATTCAGCGGCCCCAATGCTTCGCGAGATATCACAATATCTGCGTTTTTTTGGCATTTTTTTGAACTATGATTTAAAGAATTGTAGAATACATGTGGTAAACAAAAAACAATTAAAACTTACTTGTGAGAGGATTTTGATTGCAAGAGGTTGTAGAGGCTTAAACAGGTTGATCATACAGGTACTACCATGTAATAGCTACCATATCAAATTGGTCCTTTATTGCAAGAGGACTAAGTTTTGCTCTTGAAGTAAATAACCCAAATTTTGTTCTAACTATATTGTGTTTCATCGTCTAGGAAGAGTCTTGCAAAAGCTTTGTAGCATCCACTAGCAACTTCTCATCCGCATATGGTGCTACTCTATTTGGCATACCAAGTACTTCCTCGCTATAGTACCTTGGAGAAAAGGCATATGCAAGGAGGTGCAATGGGGTAGCCATCTTTTCCCAACGATGACGAATGTCAGAATGATTGATTCAAGTGGATTGTATAAGGCTTCAAATTTTGTGGGGTCATCCTCATGTGTTTGTATAGAAAGTTTTACCTTTTCTATTGTCGTATCCATGCCATCATAGACATACCCCAAACAAGGCTGATCTAAATTAGCAAAGTGGAGTATAGTCATGATAGGGTCCATGAAATCTAATACAAATTGCACATGAGCCCTCTAGCTTTCATCCAAGATCAATGCTTTGACCTTTTGTGCCCTCTTTGAATACGAAACCTTCCCTACATCCATTGGCTAGAAATTACCATTTGGCTTAATGCCTATTGCTCCTTGACAAGTTGTTTGATAACAATAGTATGAGATGCAAATTGGGTTTTAGCCACCTAAGTAAGTTAATTATAACAATATGTCAATAAATATTTAGCAAAGTTATATATAATTTGATGATTGAACTTGACATAAAACATATTCAAATTAAATAAATAAATGAAATTTACTAATTACAATTTACCTTCAACAACTCCAAATTGAAGAATGATCTAAAAATGGATTGTGACATGTGGTTCATCACAAAATTTGTATATCCTCTACCTCTTGGTATATTTGCTCCACCCAATCAATTTGAGTGCCAATTTGTTGCATGACCAAGTTTAGGGAGTGTACAATGCATGGTGCCCAAAAAATATGGTTGTAGCGACCCTCGTCCAAAGCCCTTGTTGCATTATCTGTAATCACTTGAACTACATTTTCACTATTCGCCATCTCTATGGCCTCAATGAGAATTTTAGAAATGAATTGTGAATCTTTCACTTCTTGTCACAATAGTTACCTTCAAAAACATTGCCCCTTTGAGTGACACTGCAATCACATTAATCAATGACTAGTTTCTTGTATTTTTCCATCCATCCGAAACAATGAAAACACCCAAAGTTTTCCATGAATTTCTAATTGGTTGAATGGCTCTCTCTACACAAGCCTTTTCTTTTTGCAATAAAGTGAATGAACCATTTCATACCTGGGAGTTGGCTGCCACCATTTCCTTCCAAAATGGTGATCTTGACACATTGAAAGGAAGGCCTTTGGCATAGAGGCAACGTGCAATGGCTTGATCAGCAAGCTCTTTTGCCACCATTTTAAATGCGGTGTTCAGTGGACCTCTTTTGTAGGCAATAATTTCTACTTCTTCCTCTTCTACTCCCAGTATAGGTACTTGCAAGAATGGGTGTTTAGAGGATACAATTGGTTCCATGGGTAATTGCATTGTTTTCTTTGACAATGGAGGCTGATAAAAACTTTGTTTTGATCATTTTATCAATTTATCAATAATTTCTTGTTCTTTTACAAATAAAGTTATTGGTGCATTAGATAGTCCCCTCTCATCCGTGCCTTTGCACATTGAAAATCCTTTACCAGAAGGGTCCATAAATGAAGTTTGACTCGAGAATATGAGCTACTGAATGGATGTCTCCATAATTACACTTCCAAATATATGAGCTACCTCTGGAAACCTGTGATGTTCTTGTGGCATGTCTCCATAAAGGAGATCCTACATCAAGTTTAAAACTATCGGTTCCTTGCCCTCCCATTGAACTTTGACTACTGGTGGCAGTGATTCTTCCACAATACAATATAATTTCTTGATATTCCTATGATAAGAAATTAAATAAATTTAAATTAGAAAAAAAAAAACTATGAAGATAAAGCCTACAAGTGCAAAACAATGATGCAAAACTATTAAAATAGATAGCTAAAGTTGTTTCTTTAATTTTTTTTGAAAACAAATATGAAAAAAGCTTGAAAGCTTTCTCCACAAACTTCAAATTTTAAACAAATTCATTAAATAACTCAAGAATGGGATCAAATGCTTACCTTAGATGCTTAAAACTCGTTTGTGGAAGCTTTCTCTTTCCCTATGAATGATCCTCTTTGAAAATAATCACCTTGCCTTCAAAATGCCAAAATGGAGAGCAAATGAGAAAAGAGTCTAGTTGCAAACAAAATGTGATGAAGAGTGGTTGAATGGTCTCTTTTAGGGCTGTTTTAGGGTTTACAAGCAAAAATTAGGTTGAAAATCACATTTTCTCATGTTTTAAGTGGCCAAAAAAAAACAAATAAGCTTCTAAGCCATTTGGGCCCGTAAAGGCTGGTGGAGGCACGTAGTTGCTGATCAGAAGTTGAAATTGCATCTGGCTGGCTAGGAGTGGCTTTCGACTAGCATCCAGACATTCGATTGGATGGACGTGGCTTCCAGTCAACATCCAGATGCATCCATGTCGGACTTTGCCTCCGCCTTTGCTCCTAGGAGGCACAGATTGGTATCTGAGGTTGTGAGACAATTTGAAAGTATACCTTGAACTTATACTTGCACTGGGATATTTCGTGAAGCTTTTACAAGTTGGCCCCACCAAGATGCTTTAGATATGATAGGTGTTAAAGTAGATTGATTTGTCTTTGTTGTAACTTGTAATAGCACTCATGATTTTTGTGTGTGTTTCAAGTTACTCTTACAATGATATATATATATATATATATATATATATATGAAGATGCTTGTCTCCTATAGAGACACGTCTCTTCTTAACTCATTAATTATCACAATTATTATTCGCTCAATGTATTATTATAATGATAATAATTTATATATGAAATATATATATATATATATATATTATCAATACTAATAATGCTCCATGATTAATAATAATAGAGAAAGATAGATATCAAATGTTTAAGGCCAATGGGCCATTCAAACATTTTATTTCATGGATTGGAATCATTTGATCGAAGCTACAATCATTAACACTCCCTCTTAATTACGGAGGATGATCTCTATCCAAATAAATGACATAGTGTATTACTGTTATCTCATAGTAACATTAGGAGTATGGTATGTCTAAGAATATCAACCATATGAATTTCACCATATTCGTATATTTTCTTGGTATGCGAATTAACATCATATCTCACGATGTCTACCAGAGAAAAATAATTGCACATTGTGTCTCGATATACTAAGACTTATAGCATACACCATACCATATCTCAGTAACCTATATACATGAGATATGCACTATCAGATCGTATGACATGTCCGTGAATATTTTTGATCAATATATTCACCATAATGTATGGCATGTCCACAAATACCTTACTCCAAGATATCCATCATAATGTATGGCATATCCATAGATATCTTACTACAAGATATCCACCATACAGATCATTAGATGGTATGGCATATCCACAAATATCTTATTACAAGATATCCACCATTATCAAATGATATTAAGAGTAATTGTAACATCCAATTTTTCCTAACCCTAATTTCCCTTATTTTTAACAATCAAATAGGCTATAAATTATGTTCACGTGCATAGGATTTGTTGGGTGGATATTTTGCAATTGACAGTTTTGGGTAAAATCCAGTCGCAAAATTGGTAGACCAGCCACAGCGTGTGAGACAAAGTCTCTCCTACCTTAAAGGGAAGGCTCCCCCTTCTCACCGTTCCTTGGATCACCTCAAGGTAAGCAAGAAGTTGACAGATTTGAAAGGGTATTATCAATATTCTTTCCTCTTATCTTTTAGGAAAGAATCCACTTACTCATGGAGCAAGATATGGGCAAGATGAAACCTTGAACTACATTGCTATTTAGAGTTGTAAACGGTGATACCGATAGACTAACACTAACTCAAAGGCTAGCTGAAAGCGTACTAGTTTGGCTCTAAGTCCGGTCTTAATCTATGCTATAAGAATAATCTTTACTATTGGGGCACAAAGACTACCAGAAGTAAAGGATTCTAACTATTTTGTGAGTCAAGAAAGAGATATAGGCTACAGTCAAAGCTCTTGGTCTATATATCTCCACAACCGCTCCTAGTCAAAGCTTTAGCTCCGATTGCTTCCTAACTCTTTTTATACTCAATTATCAAGAATGCAAAAAACACATGAATCAAAGGTAACAAATGCAAATCACAGTGAAAGCTTCCAACTTGCATAAGTAATAATTGCACTCAATCAAAGTTCAATTTCAATTGATTCTTTGTATTCACTTTTCTTTCAAATGGCGCTACACAATCAAAGTTATGCTTGCACAATTTCTCTAGGGCTCTCTTGCATACAAATAAAAGGTGATTTTTACAACATGAGAGTGCTCCTTTATATAGGCAAAGGAGTTGAGAAAAAAGAGGAAAAAATGGGAGCAACTCAACCAACTTTGACCCGGTCTAACTAACAAGAGAAATTATTGAATTACATGTCACTATACATGTAAATTGTATTACATGTAATTACACAATTTCATGCAATACATCCTCTTTAGTCTACAAACATGAAAACAAAATAACAATCTTTAAAGATTGTTCTTTAGTGCCTTGAATTTGATGATGACATCACATTGTAAGAAGATTTGAAATCTCCATTGTCTTTGAAATGACTTCTATCCTTTGTGCATCGACACATGCTGATTTCACAATCTTGGAATTTGCCGATAGAGATTCCTGTAAGTGCTTTGCTAAGGATTTGTACAAAGCAAACCTATTCATTGTATGGGAACTAAAATCTTCAGAATCTAAATCAGCATTGACCCTGTTTGTATATTGTGAAGTCATTCCTTCAACTACAATTAAGTTACCATGCTCATCAAGAGTTTGACATCCCATTTGTTCCAAGGTACACATGATTCCAGTTTCTATTGCTTGACAATCTTCTAAGTTTGCCTGCAACTTTGTTACAATCTTTTTTAGGGTCTCTTCTTTATAACCTATGAGTCCACGACATCTATAGAACATTTCACAAGATGGAACAATGTCACATGTGACCATGGCGTCTAGATCAAATTTGGCGATCTCATCCCAGTCATTCAGAATTTCTTTCAAAGTTTTAGTTTCTTGAGTTAAAGATGTAATCAAATCATGTACCATTTTTTCGACACCTTTGATAGGTCCAAGGACTTTGGCCGTATCTGCGATGGCCTGTACTCCTTCATGTTAAGTAACATGGATCGAATTCTGCAAATGTAATTTTCATTTCCATTGTTATTGATGATTTTCAAATGTAGATTTGCATCTCATATTAATGAGGGGGAGACATGTCTCATCTATAGCTAATCATCATTGGCTAGTATATTAATATAACTAGCCATATGTATTATATATATAAATTATTATATATATAATATAATGTGTAATATATATATTATATATAAAGAATATTTATCTAGTGATGATTTACCATATAATGAAACTTATGAATATCAATTTGACAGAACTACAATTTAACACTCCCTCTTAGTTAGGAAGAATTGATATAGAACATACTATGTTCTTGAGTATAAGGAGAAATCATCTCACTATGATATCCCTAGAATGGCATATCAATATGGATTCATCAACACACATATGCAAATTAACATATTTAACATATGGAATTTTCTTCAACTCACTATGAGGTTAAATTTATCAACCCCCACTTTATAAAAGGAATTGAAGCTACTATAGTACAAGAATAACCACCACCTTAAGTGTGGCTTATGATAGTTTTTAAAATTATGGTGTCCGGCAAGATCCGACCCGAAGAACCCTAATTGATTTTCATGGTGTTCGGCAAAATCCAGCCCGAAGAACCACGAAGGTCATCAATGTGTCTGGCAAAATCCGGCCCGAAGAACAAGGATAACCCTAACTTCAAACATTTATGTTCGAAGATAGATCAACTATAATAAAGTCATCACTTTAAATAGGATCAGAACACAAGAAAGGTCGTCACCTTTCACAAGAAAAGTCGTCACTTTTCACAACACAAGCTTGCAAGCACAATTTTATATTCATGAATATATTAGTTAATAAATGCATTTACAAAAAATGTCATACCAAGTTTACCTCTGAAGTACACAATTTTCAGCTTCACAAGAGGCTTGGTAAAAAATATCAACATTTTGCTCATTTGTACTAATATAACTTAATTTGATAACATCTTTGCCAACCATATCTCTTATATAGTGATAAGGAGTCTCGATATGCTTCGCATGCTCCCATGGAGGCAACTACATGCTCAGCTTCAATAGAACTCGAGTCAACAACTGGTGGTTTTCTACTAAACCAAGATATCATAGCTTGACCCAAGACTGAAACAACAATAAATAGGAGTGCATTACTTAGAACTTCTTGTTGTAGAGAGGATATCATCCATGAAGGATTGCATCTTAGAATTTCTCCCTCTAAATATCGATCCTCAGAGGTCAGGTCCTCTAGTTACTTCCACAAGAATTTCTTCCCCCAATGATGCTTGTCAAACTCCCTCAAAATCTGATATCAATTTTCTGATTTTCTGGTGATAAGTCATTACTTCCTCATGTTATACATAGGAGTAGGCCTGTCAACATCATGCAGTCACCCATGTGTATTTCTAGACTCTCTCTCAGTATCAATCTTCTAAGCTCCTGCATTGCCTTAGAAGAAATGTCATACTCCCTCTTAATGTAGAAGGATCTCATAATTTCAATCATCAAAGTTGTTTGCTTCAAGAGCCTCATTTTATCCATCTTGATCATTAGGGTCTTTGGAGGTTCTGTCATTAGGTTGAGTCTGCACAATATCTGGTAGCATGTGTAAAGTATCAATTTCCTTTTCCTTTAAGAACATCCTCAACCATAAAGGAAAAGATCAAGATAAATAACCTTTATAGTATGTATAGAAATTACAAATAAGAGAGACCACAATGAGTAGATAAATATAAAAGATAAGAATACTTATCTGCACATGAAGATTCAGAAATTGTCTTCTAAGATTATTTGAGAATGGAACATCTCCCCTCTGAAGAAGGTTTAAGTGGGAATGGAACATTGACTATTATTCCCCCCACAATGTAAAATTCCCGCTCATTCTTATATTGTGGAACAATTTTGTATCGACCTTCTTTATGCTTAATAGATCTCAAAATCTCAGTCTATTTGATCAATATCTCATATGATAATTGATATTTTGAAAGATAATCATTATTGCTTGGAAAACTGGTAGATTCAGTTTATTATATCACTGGTGCATGTCGTAGCTTTTATGTGCAATACGACCTTGAGGTACTACCATCACTTTCATTGTGCTTTAGTGACCTACAACTTCTCCAAGTAACGCACCTTCAAATTCCTTGTATGATTCTCTTACTTCAACATGTCTTTGGGTATCTCACATATAACTCCTTAATGTCTTCAAGGATCTTCTATTGTACCATGCAAAATTGTAAATTCTCCCAATATTAGAGTATTGATCTGATTAATATAAGAGCCTCAAATATATTACTTTGATCACCAACTCCGTATGAGTAGATCCTTTCACAGACAATCCCATTATATTAATGTTTTCATACTTAACAAAATATCTTCATCCCTAAATCCAACATCTTCAAACTTGATGCAATATTTTCAATAAAATTAATCCTCATTCATTAAGTGTAGATTGACTCTTATTGTTTCTTGAAATTCACACCCTTTGTAATTATGAAATCACAGTCTCCTTATTTACTTTCATAATGATCCATTTGACTTCTAATCAGGACTGATAATAATCCATTTGACTAATCCATGTGATCAATGAAGACTTGATCCAATGATAGAAATCTCTTGCAATGTCTTGTCCAACAAACATCACTAATGTCTTTTCTCATTTGCTACACTTTCGTATATTTCATCATGAATATGTGATTTTCTTCATTCATAATATGTAAGTTACATCAACTTCAAGTATCAATGCCACATAAATATTGATCATATTGTAGTAGCTTTGGATATGTCTAGATTCTCCTCTCTATTTCTTTTGGGATAAAGCTCAATTATGTTCCAATAATCGTTGTCATTGTTAATGGATTGCAAGATAGTGGTCACGCTCTGCACGTTCTTCATTCACATGGATATTTTATATCAACTAATTAACCGCAAAACATTTTATCACATTGGGAGTTTAATGGTTGAAAATGTATA
Organism: Cupressus sempervirens; assembly: GCA_028749045.1. NCBI lineage: Eukaryota > Viridiplantae > Streptophyta > Pinopsida > Cupressales > Cupressaceae > Cupressus > Cupressus sempervirens. Next base: position 827,526,922 of record CM053791.1, read on the forward strand.
GAATATGTATTGGGCCTGAGACAAATATCTTCTCTGTAACTCATATGCAGAAATTGGTATTTATACATTTTAGCACAATCTCCACAAAATGAAAAAAACTCCCAATGTTCGTATGCGGCAATATGTATTTGTAATCTAGGTCGAGCTAAAGACTCTTAGGATCAATTGGTATATTTAATAATTTCTTCACATGCTTTGCGTTGTGATTATTGTGATTTCCACGTGATTTGGCCAGATTGTCCACCGTTACATCTGTGCTGAGCTAAAGTCTTATCACTTCCTTAAATATTATTGGATGGCGATGATGACTTCACAGTTCCTTATTTTATTGCCATCTTTTTGAAAATCTTATATTTTATTTGTACTAAATTCTTTATTGCAAGTGACTCCTATGACATCTAGATCTCCAGGCAATTTTTATGCTCACAAAATGACTCCAATGTCTCATGCAATGAGCAATGAGGGATAACAAAAACTCCCCACAACCATTAGCCTAGTTTGGAAGCTAGCATGACTTCTTGAGTCTTCTATTCAAATTTCAGGCGCTTGTTCCCTAGTAGGCTGCGAGCTATAAACTCTTGCAATGGCCTTGAGATGAGAGTATCATGTTTACCCAAGTTTATGTCAGTCGCTGAAAGAAAAATAGACACTTGACCATATATTGCAAATATTACATATTATAAATATTCGCAGATATAGAGACCTGAACGGACGTCTCAGATCCATCTTACATTATTTGCCAATTCATCTAAGCCTCCAATTAAATCAATATTGTGCATTATAATTCATCACTAGCTAGTGATTGCCGATATTGTCTTCTAATTGAAATCAATAATTCTTATTTCCTTTTCCTGATTTCTCATACAATTTTCCTCTGCAAACTTAGTGATTGTCGGGATGTTCCTATGTTGTTTCTGTCCTGATCTTCGCAATTGATTCACTTGTTGTGCTAGCTTCAATGCTGACTCTATATTAGATGTATTGTACATTCTCCTATTGACTCTCGTCAACCAGTATTCCCAGACCTTGTCTTAATGGTCAAATATTATGAAGTGGAAGGAGAAATGCCTATTCTTACTCATTGATGATTTAGGGATCATACATTCCCCTCTGCTTTGATAATGGGTAGGTTCCATTGTAGGATGTGTAGATAGACTTCTTTTCTTATTCGCTGCCTGTTCTCCCTTTTAGTACAGATCTTTGTTGCCTGTTGTCTTTCTAATTATGCAGATGAAGACCCCACATAGTTCCTTTGTTCTTTGCTCCATTTGTCTGACCATCCATTTCACATATTAATGGCTTTAATCAATCCTGTGGCCTTATCATTTACAGATTTGGCTCTGATACCATGTTAAGTAACATGGATTGAATTCTGCAAATGTAATTTTCATTTCCATTGTTATTGATGATTTTCAAATGCAGATTTGCATCTCATATTAATATGAGGAGGAGACATGTCTCATGAAGGGACATGTCTCTATGGCTAATCATCATTGGTTAGTATATTGATATAACTAGCCATATATATCTATATATATATAAAATATAATGTGTAATATATATATTATATATATAATAATATATAATATATATAAAGAATATTTATCTAGTGATGATTTACCATTTAATGAAACTTATGAATATTAATCTAACTGAACTACAATTTAACATTTCATAAATGACTTCATCCATCCAAGACTTTGCAACTTCTACTAACCTTTTTTCTCTAGGTGTCTAAGATGCAACAACTGCATGTTGTGAGGATTGCTGTCGAGTGACCTCATTTAAACGAACCTCTAGTTTTAGCTGATTTTTCTTCTCCCATAATTCATCATTACTCTTTGATACATTGGCAAGTACATCCTGAGCATCTTGTAAACAACCCAATCGTGACTGCTTTCCAATTTCTACTTAGGTGAACTTGTAATCAGAATGGCTAAGTTCTTCAACTGGGTTGTCCACCAATTGCTCAACAACTTCTACAAACTTAGTCTCTTCGGAATCAATTATGATTCTAGAAACAATCTTATCTTTGAAAGATTTAGACTTAGTTTTCTTAATAGGAAGGTTATCTGGGGTACCACAACCTTTCTTGTCTTCATTGTATTCTTGCTTAACCATGCAGGCAAACTGAAATTTTCATCTACAGAAACAGGTGCAGTGGTGACCATAAGCATTGATCTTGACTGTAACTCTATTGTGACTGAGCATGACTTAGTTTGTACAGCTGTATTCATGGGTGCATCATAGGAAGATTCTGTCACGAACAACTCAAAACTAATTAGGGATGTATTGAGTTGAGAAACTTTCCCTTTTGTGAGGGTTGGAAAATCCTCAAACACATTCCCTAAGTGTTCGCATTGTTCAACTGTTAAAATGGGAGGAACTGCTGAAGATATAGGAAGTGCCAGTGTATTTACTTATGAGGTCAGGATAGGTGGTGTGAAGAGAGTTGAGAATGAATCCACATCATCATCTATCACACCCAAGAAAGATGCTTCCTGCATAGATGGTCCCTAAGTTTGTGTAGGCCGTGGAGGAGATATGATCATGACTTCTCCTTCTTCCTCCTCATCTTCTTTATCAAGTCCATCAAATTCTCCGTTTGACTCTTGAGCTTATTCAGGTGTTTGAGATGATTTAAATCCTTTTTCACCTTTCAATTTGAATTTGAGAGATTTCTTTATATCAGAGGAAGATGCACAATATTTGCTTGCAATTTCTAATTGTGACTTCCTTCTAGGCGGACCAAAACTTTCACAATCCACCCCCATCTTAGGATTCACCCTTTTGAGACCTTTGATTTTCAACCATTTGTTGGTATTTGCCAAGATGGACTGAAATCGATCAAGGATAGAAGTACCCTCCTTTTGCTGCCATTGAATGGGAAAAGGGCATCGTTTATCAAAACTAGCCTAATGATATTCTGGATCAAGAATATTACCATCATCTTCAATTTGAAGATTAGATGAAATCTGTAGCATATTAAGATCAATAATCTACTGCAATGTTAACTTGCAATAGTCCATTTTCATTATATCTAACTCTGCCCGCATATCAATCCAATTGTCTTCTATACGATGAATATGAGTGAATGCTCTCTTAATTCTTGAATTCATCTCTCTATAATCAAAATCATATTTGATTTTGAACTTCTTCAATGTAATCAATTGAAGTTCTGCTTCCATGGCCTTTTCTTTGTGTACTGAATTGATCATGTAAGGACCAATCATCAAGGGTTTGGCAGAGGTGATACCAAAACCTGGTCTATGCATAATATGTTGATTGGATTGGACCTCCATGAGTTGTCTGGCCAACTCCATTAGAATGATTTTGTCGATAGCATACCTAGGTAAGGTATATGGTTCTCGTTTGAAGTACCCAACTCTCAAATAGGTGAAGGTTGGAAACTGAATAAAGATGCAACCATATTGATTAACCTTATCCCAGGCCTCATTAGACACTCATTTGACAGACAATTGCTTATCAAACAAGCACTGGAAATGTCCAAAGAATGCATCTTGAACTCTTCTATAGTGATATTTACTATTTATCAAGGTAATTTGATCATAATACTTCCAAATTGGAACTTGAAGAGGATCTCCTTTGGTTGAAAGTCCTTAAAAAAGTCCTGAAAAAGACCCCATAGCAGCAGTGATGTAAACAAGGTAGGAATTCATATAAAATGGTGTTAAAGTCCCTACGTTGAGCAACTGCTCACAAAGCGTAGTATTGATAAGCTCTCCCCAAAAGAAATGTTTTTTATTATTAATGATTTGAAAAATGAACTTGTACATCCATGGTTCAAAATCAATGGAATCTTTGAGACCGCATATTTTGCTGAGAAGGTTAATCAAGTCTTTGTAGTCTGGTTTAAAACTAGATCTGTGAATGGTTTTATGCCATTTTGAGAAATTGCTTCTCTTGGAATCCAACCAATATAAATTAACATATTTGTGATAATTTTCCTTGTTTTCATTCCATATTTCCCAAGATGCTTCCTTTGTCAAATCCGCACATTTTGCACTTTGTGGTACTTCAAACATTTGTTCAATAACCTCAGAGTCAAGGCTAATAATGACATTACCGTTTGCATCCTTTATCGTTTTAGACTTTGGATTGAAATGCTTTGCACATTCTAGGACAAATTCTGGTTCTAGGGCAGCCATAGGGAATGTAGAGACCAAATGAATATTACCCCTTTTGATGCGCTTCATCTCATGATTAGCAGGAACTTCTATCCTTTGCAAGAAATCTTTTCATATCCACATGCCCGATCTCTGTATCTGACACACTATCAAGATTAGACGTGATCTGAGATGGAGTTTTATGAGCCAACTCTTTATCATATTGATATTTCATTTTTCCTTTCAATTTTGTGGATGAGGGCATTTCTTGTGCTTGTGTTGCAACATGAAAATTCCAAAATGTGAACACATCATCAGAGGATTTCGCTTCCATAAAAACGTTGACGCTTGATCAACAACAAAAGTTTGGAGTATGGATTAGATACTTAAAAGATCTAGTGTAATGATCTTGAGAGGAGATAGCATGCATATATGCAAAGGCTGAAATGCGACTGAGAAGATGGAAATATGAGATAGGAATGAGCTTTTATGGATATGCCTTAAGGCATGAAAGTTGAATGCATAGGAATGTGCACAAATGAAAATTTTTGATTTTCAAAGAGTGACCTTTAGTCAAAAACGGGTTCTCAAGATATCATTGAACGAAAAGTGAATTACATGTAAATATGACATGCGATTGGGAACAAAGAATGAGATTGCGTGTAAATGTGGATGGAGGGTGATATTACATGTAATTGCATGTAGAGAATGGGATACAGTGTGTCATGACATGGAAAGTGGAATTACATGTAATTGCTCTCGAAGTGTAATTGCATATGAAAGGAATGGATGCAATGTGCCTTGGCATATAATGGCGAATATGGAATGAAATGATGCACTTGCATCAGATGATGGAAGGTGGAGTGAAGTGAAACATGTTTAAGTTCTTGGGAAAGAATTTGCAATTTCAACAAAAATAAACAAACAAACAACAAAAACAAGCACAAAAGAAACACGTACCTTTGATCTTAGACTCAAACATGTCAACAAGCAAGTTCCTTCAAAATGCAAATTCGAATTTGGAATTTGGGAAAAAACCAAAAGTATGAAAATGAGAATTTTAATCATTTTAAAGAAAAATGCACTTTTCATGGCATCTATATCAACAAGTGTGCATCATCAAGTTAACACATGCATCAACTTAGCAAGATAAGCATGAAATAATGAGCAAAATGGAAAATGTCCACTTGAAGATTAATAAACCAAAAATGGAGGAGAAATAAACTCTTAACTTTTTAAAATTCTCGAAACAAATTTTGACCTCTTCAACCTTGCAATGATGAATTCAAAATGAGCAAAGAAGAGCCATTTTTAATGGATATGCCCAAAGACATGGTCTTCAATCATCAATGCATGAATTGGTCTTGGCAAAATGTGGATTCAATCTGCCTTGCACTCAACATTTTTTTCACAGATTGACAAAAACGTGACCTTCAATGATTAAATCTTGCATTGGAAAAAATGACCTATGCTTGAGCCAAAACGTGATCTCCAATGATTAAATTTGGACGTTTTTGGGTAAAACGTGGCTTCAAATCTCATGAAATGCAACGATTTCTTTATGGATTTGGATGCCAAATGAATGGAAATGCAAAAACGACCCTAGGTAGAAGATTTCCTTGATTTGGAATGGATGGATTTGGAGATCTCAAGCAAAAATGTGTTCTTCAAGGGCATGTGCATGGAGTTTTCTCTTCAATCTTCAAAACCGGGTTCCATGAAGACATATGCATGCATTTCAAGGAAAATCATACCTTTGGGAAGAGATTGCATGTTTTAAAAACACGTAATAAAGGGCCAAGTGCAAAATCACGCTTTTTGAGTGCATATGCATGTTTTGAAATATGTTAACAAATGACCTTTAGTGCAAAATCACACTTTTTGGGGGTTAGTGCATGTTTTGAAAACACTTAAATATGCATGTTTCACTCTTGGGGATTCATTGCATATTCTAAAACACATGTATTTACATGTTTTATGCTATTTTACTCGGAGTTTCCGATACGGGGACAGTGGGACGGGTTTCCAAGACCACAACTTTTTTGGCGATTTTGGGGACGGGGACGACAAACAGGGACGGTTATATATATAGGGAAATTTTAAAATATAAATTGAAATTTGCAAATATACATGTCATTCATATGAAACTAAGCACAAAGCATGTCATTTAAACATTATAGAATCATAACATACAACATTTGAGTGCCACCTAGGAAATAATATCTGATTTCAGTACTCAATTGTCAAAATGCATATCAATATCAGTGAACAATATCATAATGATAAATCTGAAAATCTAAATCTAAATATGCCTAAAGCTATATGCCCAAAGGCTAGAGGGCTGCCATAAAATAATAACTTATAAGTATCAATGTATCATAATCATGTTCACGTTCAACATAAAAAACATAACATAGAAAAATGAAGCAGACTGCTGCTCCTATTCTACCTCTACCGCATTTTAAGGGGTGGTGCCCACCTCGGCAACTTAGTTAGGAGCCTTAATTTTTTTTTTTAATGTTCAATTTTTTTTTTTTTGCATTAGAAAAAACAAAACATAAAAAATAAAAATAAAAAAACAAAAAAAAACCAAACATTTGGGGACGGCTGGCCGTACCCAGTACGATTGGGGGACATCTAGGCGTCCCCTTTCCGTACTGGGGACAACCAGCCGTCCTCGAGTTTCGGGGACGTCCCTTGCTAATTTACATTTTTTGGGGACGGTTGGGGGACGTCCCCTACCTGTCCCCCCCCTGTGTCGGAAACAAGGGAACATTGGTTTTATGTGTTTTCAAATTGCCTTTTTGATCAAAACCATGGTCTTTAGAGGCAATTGCATATTTTCATGTAAATGTGATTGTACACATGTTATGCACAACTTAAGTGATGAATTAAGCAGATGTCAATTTAATTTTTGTAGAAATATTACTTAAATTGTTCATAAATAATATTTATACTGCATAGATAAATATATAATGTGCAAATATCATTCAAAAAGTAATATTTACTAAGATGTTTGTATTAAAATTCAATTATTAAATCGAACTATATAGTTAATATAGTCCCTTAAGTAAAAAATTAAAAAACAACTCAACTTAAAAATATAACATAAAGTGCTCTATAGTTACTTTAAGTGAAAAATTAAAAGGATAAATTAACTTAAAAACATAACATAAACAAGAGACGCATTGCATCAAAGTTCCTGCCAATAGTTAGGAAAGAAGGAAATTAGAGAGTAAAATATATGAAGAGAGACTTAAAAGAGTTATATTCGTCGTATTAGTTAGCAAAGAAGGAAAATTGAGATTTATACATGTGAAGACAGATTGAAAAGAGAGATAATGATAATAGAGATTTATAGATAGAAATGAAAGGATACGAAGGATATGAAGAGATCTAAAAGAGAGAGAATGACATGTTATTATAGGGACACTGAATAGAGATAGCTGGAAGAGAATTAAAAAAAGAGATTAAGGATTATGTTATTTTAAGAAATATTTAAATAACAATTATAAAATTGAGTTAAATCAATGAAGTATTCGTTTCTACCTTTTCCAATATAAATTCAACTATTAAATTTTAAAAAATAAATTGTTGACTACTTGATCCAAACCAACAAAAGAGTAGGTTTGAAGAACAATATTAGATTTACAAATTTTAAAATGCAAAAAAGAACTCAAACAAGATTGGAAAAAATAGCTAGTTAAACATAGTGTGAAAAAAGTTAGCATTTTACGATTGACAAAAGTAAGGGACAATGTAAAACTAATAAACATATTTAAAATAGAAAATATAAAACATTAAAAACTAAATTTCATTTTTTTTGTACAAAATTTATAAATATTTTTAATACAAATTTATCAAAGAATTATATTCTTAAAAATATATTTTTGTTATTTATTAATTTAATTATAATTTAGAATAAAAAATTAATTTTAAAATTAGAATAAAATAATTTTAAATTATTGTGAAGAAAGTATTAAATAAATGTATTTTAAAATGATATGATAATTAGTTTTTAAGTAAGATTTTAAATAAACTTAAACTCACAAGATGTTAAAAATAATAAATTGATATATTTACAATCTTTGGTAAGAAAAATGAGTTAGTTATTATTGTTGATTAGACATGCATTTATATCTTAGGTAGTGAGGTGGAAGATAAAATAATTACTTTTTGGAAACTCTAATCAATTTGTCACAATTGTGAAAAAGATAAAGCATCATTAATGCATGACATCATTGTTGTTGGAAAAAAATATGTGAATTTTTGTTAAGGAAAATTGATTTTTCTCCCTACCAAAAATAGTTTGGACCAATAGAATGAGCACAAAATGTCATTTATAAAATAAGGAAAAATGAAAAATAGATATACACATTATAAGTTGCATATAAACTTTTAAATTCTTTGATTTGATTGGTCAAGCTAATGTCATATTAGCACTAACATGAATGCATAAGTATTCTTGCCCATGGCAGGAACTAATAACATAAAGTGAATTTATGTTATACTTTTCAAAAAGTTAATGTCAACTTCAAAATATAACATGATATTTTAATTTGTGTAGTTGCACCGAGAGAGTCCACTTTTTGGGCACCAAAATCGTCATATCTTTTGATTGCCAATTTTGATTAAGCCCTAAGATAAACCGCATCAAAGGAAAAATCGAAAGCAATAACTTGAGCAAAACCAAAGGACCAAAAGCAAACAAACACACACTCAAAAACGAGAAAAAAGATATTGAAGGCTTCAAAAATCAAGCATAGGCTCAACAAACATAAAAACTAAAAAGACTTGACGGAAGCCTTCAGTGAAAGAGTTCATGACGTGAATTGGAGTCGATTGATTGATCAATACTAACCAATTAAATAATGAACCAAACTCAAAGAAATGCGAAACTAAGTTGAAAAGTTTCGTACTGTTACCTACATTTTCTGGTGACAAAATGTAGGACAACATGATTAACAATTATAACAAATTAACTGATTTTGATGAAATGCCTTAACTAACAAATGAAGATTACGTACTTTATTTGGTTACAAATACAAATAGATAGTGCAAATGAGAGATCGTTAACTAACAAAAACATTAACTATCATTTCATGTAGCTAAAGGGACTAAATGGAACTACATATCTATATTTACATATATCTAGTTGACCTTGAATTGAAGTATAAAGGAAAAGTAAATACCAGCTAAGCCCGAATCATACCAGATTAAGAAAATGCAACCTGAACTGTCTTGTGCAAGTCTTGGCTTTGGAGGAGAGGAAAAGCATTGTCAGAGACTTAACCTCCCAATGATGGACCTTAGGTATGCCCTCTCACTCTCATTTGAGAATGACCCTACCTTATGTGGGATCAGACACAAGAACACCACCTCATCCTACCACATGAGCATCCTGGTGTTAGAGCGTCAGCTATACGGTCGGCTAGACTATGGTTTCTTTCCTATCAACCCATCCATCCAACTGCAAGCTATCTTGACCTCTAGTGATCAGAACAAGAAGTTGCCACCAACCTACCCTGGCGAGGGATTTACATGGGCACACTTTGTACCCGATCATCCACCACTCGACTTGACAAACAAGACTATACCCTACTGCCCACTATGAGCTGACTTGGTTTACCATTTAAATTTTCTTATAATTCATTTAATGATTGATTTGTTACTGATTTTCATTTCTTGGCTTGCAGATATTTTCCACAAATCATTTGATATCAGCCCACATCTCTCATCTCGACCATGCTTGGTCATCCTTGATGAATCACAGGTGAGGTTGTCCGTAAATCTTGGATAATTCTGTTTACCACAGTCACAAATTATCTGCCCAACCGAGGCCTTGTATGGATATTAAGGAGTCTCTTGGCATACAATAATAACATCATTTATACATTGTGAAGGTGCCTCATCTTATCTCAGAGGCATATTACTTATACCACTGTATAAGAGTGCATAATTTGGGTCTTTTCCGAATTTATTGAAGTTTTGAAAAGACAAGATAAATAAGCAACAGGTAAATCAACTCTTATCCAGATTGACTACGTGCACATTAAATTGGTCAGTTCTAATCATAAATTTAAGCAGATTGGAAGGCTTAAGCATATTTAGAGATCATAGATTCATAGGCATAATCTAGTTGGCACAATTCAAAATATATTTAAATCCTTATTCAAAACCAGCTCAATCTCAAAGCTGCATAATCATAAGAAATATAATGGAAAAGTGCAGAAAGATGTATGATCTGGTAGACTGCAAATGCAAGGGTGCATCTAGTCTCGATCGTTGGAATCTGGCTTAGATCAACTCCTCAGATGTATAAACTTAAATCCTTGCTATTGCTATATAAATCGTCGGGTATGAAGAAGAGGAATGTTGTAGCATTTATAATGACTTGCTTTCTTTTTCTCTTTGAGCTACGCTTGTTTTTTAAGATTATAATTCTACCAAAGGGAGTTACGTACAAGGTGACTTGAAAGGTGGCGCATAAGTTACATTCTTGATTTGTAAATTCAAAGGGCTGAAAAGAATAAAAGGCCATTGGACTTTAAAATAACAATGCATTGACAAAAGATGGCATAATAATTTACTCCTTGATGTTTTAATATAATGGTACTTATTATATTTGTATATGAGTGTACATTGTATTTGAAGTATACAGACACGTAAATCATATTTGAATATATGCATACATACATATACATGTGTGTACATGTACAAATGTGAGTACCATGGGTACCATTATACTAGAACATGTCTTGACATTACAAGAAGGATTGAAATTGACCCCTTCTTAAAGGTAACAATTGTTCTTAATTTGTTTCAATGCTTAAGTGATTACGTTTATATATCTTATTAAATGTGTTGATCTGGTTGTATATTTCAGTCAATGGTTGCATCCCAATAGAGGGCGTCGATATTCCGTAAATCTTCGTGAAACGGACTTGAACCTGTAAACTTTGAGGGAACACCTATTGAGGATTGGTGTCTTAGCAACTTAATTACATCTGAAGTCTCCTTCATAAACCTAAAGATAATCTCCAACAATATCATTATTTGAATTAGTGTTACCAAGGAGGGGCTTGTATAAATCCAATCTTTGGATCTTATTCCAATTAGAGGGTGGGGATTAGCGTCTTGTAAATCTTCGTAAAACAAGCTTGAACTTGTAAACTTTTAGGGAGTCTGTAGATGGTGTCTAGGCAACTTGGGTAACATCTATGACTTTCAATTGTAAATCCAAATAATATTATCATTTGATTACTAAAAATAACTAATATGAACATTTGGGTTGATTAAATATTCATTTATAATAATGAACCCTAAAAAGGGACATTACAATTATTCCAAAATTGGCCTAATTAGGGTTAATAACCTCCACTAATTCATTATTAAATGCCCACCCAATTATAATTAAGCACCACCTTGAGGGCTGATCATAAAATTACATTGCTTCATGAGCCAGTAAGAAAATAGATTATGTAGGTGCTTGCAAGAGAGGACGCCCACCAATGGGCAAATGATAAAATGTCATGTGGGTTTAAAAAAACTCTTCCTTAAGAAGATAATTTTCTTTGATTTTTCCTCTTTTGGCACATTCAATGAATTTGAACATAATATGATGAAGCTCACCCACTAGGACACTTGGGGCATTGCGATTGGTTAATGGTGACTATGTGCCACCTCAACATGTTTATCTTATAGGTTAATAAATACTCCATCGATGAGGAGAAATCATTATTAAGCCTTCAATAATGATGGCTCATATTCTCCAATTGCATCATCTTCGTGATTTTGTTTCATCTTTGTCATTTTTGGGAACCTTCTCTTCGAATTGTTCTTCACTTGATATCTTGCCTTCCTATGAAAACTCAAAACCTTTATATTGTAATTTCCTTCATGCGGGTCTTTGATTTCCAAATTTAAGATTAATATAGCTTTCCTCACTTGAAAATCCTCTCTTTAAATTCCCTTTTTAATGAGACTCTTGCCTTTGAGCTCGAACATGTCCAATATAACAATTCTGATCCTCATGAGAAAGACAAGGATTCTCCTTCACATCATACTCATGAGTCCAAGACCTCATCTAAAGATGAATTGTCTAAAAGAAGATGAAATGTACACATTGTAAAAGGTTAGGACATGATGAGCATAGATGTTATAATAAGAAGATTGATGAACTCACACACCTTCGGAAGAACAATATCAAGGTGCCTTCATCAATGTCTTCTCCTTTATCACATTTGGCAACCTCTTCACCTACTTAGATAGGAACTATAGGAGTTTCACATGGGTTGGAAAAGATGAAAGGTCAAGAATTCATGGCTTCCTCACATCTTGAACATTGGAGATAGCTTCTTGATTTAGGTGCCTCTTATCATATGGTATCTTCTATGAATATGTTCTCTTCTTTTGAGCCTTGTAAATCTCCAAGCATGTTGATGGGTAATCACACATACATGAATGCTTGTGGGAAAGGTTCTACTGACATGGGAGAGAGGACAATTAATGCTGTTCTTTATATACCAATCTTGACCACTCATTTCCTTTCAATTTATCAAATTACTCATGGGGCACAACGTAAATTGTATAGTTTACTCTTGATAATGTCTACATTAAGGGCTTGGAGATGAGAGATGTCATAGCTATTGGAGTTGTGGATCATTTATCTCAATTTTATTCCTTTTCTCATTTTGCTTATGATGATAATGCCCCTGGTGGTCAGACCCTTCCATCAAGAGTGAATCATGTTTATCGGAGAAGTTTGGACACTTGAATCATCGTGTTCTTGAGACAAGTGTTGAGCTTCTTACTCCTTCACCTCCTGCTTCTTTGGATTTGAGTTCTACTCTTCAACAAGATGATCATATTTTTTCAGATCTTGCAGTGTGGGATGAGTACTTGGATGACATTTTAGACTTGTATGTTGGATCTCATATTACCAATTTGGCAGCCATAAGTGAGGAAGTTTTTCTTCTCTTTGATGACAGCTTCATCGTAGTTGGAGATTGAAATTCAGGAGTTTCCTCCTTTACTTGGTTTGTCACATTTGTTGGTCTAGTTTGATCATGCTTATGTGATGGATTTTTTGAGCTTGGAGATTCCCATTCAGTCTTTAAAGCATTGGAGACTTCCTTCTCCTTTCATTTGGACATGGAGTGGCTGCTTCATCATTTGGTGGACTTGTTTCTTCCTAAGGGAAGATGGGCTGCTTTGACAGTGGATTGTGTTTTGTTTTCAGGCATACTTCATTGGCATTGGAGCTTCTTCATTATGGAGAGAATAATATTTCTCTCTTTTCCTTCCTACGGGGGATACTTGATTGTATATATATGATGTATGTAGTGCTTGGGGGGTCTTGAGCCCTTGACGCATCATGATTTGTTTGTTTCTTCTCTATCTTTTGAAGAGGAATTTTTTCTCATGTGGTTTTCTCCTCCTCTCCGCTTGTGAGAGATTGCATGTGCACTGCACATGGATATCTAACATGATGTAGTAGCCATGACCCATATTACATCCTCGCATAATAAATGCACTCCCTAAGTTGCACTTGGGGGGGGGTGTGCAGGCGGGGGCGATGTTGGTGTAATCAAGGTGTTGTACCTAGTGATAACCTCACCTAGCTCCTAATTACACATCACTTAAGTTTACTTAGTGATCACCTAACACTTTAAGAGCATCTCCATTTTTGTTGGTTATATCAACATTTATCCACCTCAAGTGAATCTTCCACCCTTAGTGGTCTTATCACACTACCACTTTTCCACCTTATGTGGGTGATAGGTTGTGCATTGCATAGTAGTGTGATACTTGTCAGTGTCTTGTCCATTTACTTTGCCCTTAAGCAAGGCTTATGATGTATATTCTAACATCCATTAGCAATATCATCATTCTTGTATTGTGATGGCAATCTTCTTACCATTCTCTGGTGGAAGTTATCTTGGTCTTTCTTTGATCCTGGGGGTGTTGTAGAGTCACATAATATGCAACAGTGCCAACAACTTAAAATTGCTGCAGGAAAGAATCAGCCATTGTTTGGCTCAAGCAAACAAGTCAAACAAGAGGATGCTGAGTTTGTGGAAAGGTATTTGGAGCTCCTTTGCGAGGCCCATTGGGCTGCTGCAGTGCTTAATCAACTCTAGAGTCACTCCCTGCCTTTGGTGTTTCTGATTTTCCTTATTGGTTTTCTTTTTCTGTTTGTTACTTCTGGGCTTCTGTATTTTGGCTGCAGCATGGCTGCTGTAACTTTGTTGTTTATTGTTTTAAACTGTCAGAGGGAGGAGACTCTTTCAAACTGGTTTGTCAAATGGCTTATTATAAGTGATTGAGAATTTTTTTTGTTCTTTTTTCAACTCTCACCACAAACTTGCAAGAATAGCTTTTAAAGTAAATATTACTTTTCAATAAAATGTTTTTATGGACTAGACAGCTGAACCAGATCACCTCTGGAATGTTAGGGCAAGAAGTCCTTATTTGATCTGGTACCACTTTCCATATGCTTACTATCTGTACATAGTAATTATGTAATACTTTCAATATTTAATAGTCAAATAAGAACGTAAAATATTAGATAGGTTGGAAATGTTTGGGTGTAGACGAGTCTAGGCAGAGATCATAGGTTATGCTCCTAAAAGGGAAATGTTACATCAACATTTCATGACTAATAATGATTAAAAGATAAAAGCATATATGTAGTATGATAGCAACCTTGGAATCTTCTAAATCCGTATTTAATGCCCTTTGTTTATTCAAGAGATCAATACAATCTCTTCTCTTGGTTTTTAAATTAATTGCACTTTTTTCACTGGCTTGCCAAGGGAGCTTCTTGCAACCTTTTTTCTTTATATATGAATCTTTTCATTGTTTTAATTTGGTTTTCCATAAATTTCAAACACCCAAACATAGCGTAGTTTGGAATTTGCCAGTTGCGGGTGCTAGTATTCTTCCAACTTCAATGGTATGGTTCTCTCATGCTATTTTAGGTTCTTCCAACTTCAATAGTATGGTTCTCTCACGTTATTGTAGTTTTGCTTTTTTATTATGTTGTTTTAGATAGATGGATCAGTTGGTTTGTTTTAGATACTTTGCTGGAAAGCATTTATCCAAATATTAATCTGATATGTTCAGGCAAGTCTTGGAGGTGGTTGCTGCACAAAGGGGCATTGAAGACGTTACTAGCTTGGCCAAGATATTGTATGAGAATACATGCAGGTACTTTCTTTCTGATGTTTTGAATTACCTGAGGAATCTTTTAAGATGAAAAACCAAGCGAGTAAGATAGAATAGAGATTGCTTCTGGATTTGCTGTGTATGGCGTTGACCAGTGTTTTGGTTTGCAGCCAGATCCATCATCGGAAAGATGAAATTTATGTATAAAAAATAATTATACAATTTTGATCCCTTCTGAGCCAATGATGCAAATATTCTCATAAACAGAGAAATGCTCAAATTTTACAGGATATGGAAAAACAAGACAATACTTACCACTTGAATGCAAAGCTGCCATCAATTGTGATTATTTTGATAAAAAACTTAAGTTGCTTTTCTAGCCACCTCTTGTTATCAAATAGAAGTATATACAGAATAAACCAGCATGCCCTGCATTATGTCGCTCTTTATCACCATGCAATCTAGCAAGCTTTATGAATAGATGTGCAAACAAAGAAGATGCTATCTCAATCTGTTGTAACTAAATTACCATACAACTATTTTGTTCCAATTGCTTAATTAATGTTTTTTGTTGTGACGTCTAGGGTGTTCTTCCCACAAGACTTGGACACCATGGCAGGTGCTGTTCTCGCAGACGACCATGTTACAAACAAGTGAAACATTGCTTCAACAAACTTTGAAATGATCACCAATTTTTGTCGTGGAAGAAATCAACTTGAGTTGTTTCCCAAAAATTAAAAAACAATTCTGGTTCCTAGTCTTATTGGGCTGGATTTGATAAAATTCAGGACTAAAAAATGGGCACCCTCCAAAGTAAAGGAGATCTTGGGTGATGATCTGCCTGCTATTCATATTTATGTAACTACTTTATAATATTATAAACACTTAATTGTGACTATATGGGAGCAAAAACATGACATTTATGTCTTGAAAACAAGAAAGGAAAAACAAAAACGAGAGTTTATCGCAAATAATATATCTCAATCAGTTAGTGGCAAACGATGGTTCTGAAGGTAAATTTTGACGTTACTAGGACACTGATTTATAACTTGTGGGATTTCAATGAAGAAATAAATTGTTCACGAGTATCATACATATCTATGCTAAATGGTACGTGCAGGGCTGTATAATCTAACAATGCATCTGTCCAAACAAATCTCCAAATTGGTAAAGAGTATCATAACATATTATGTCAAATGATAAATACCACAATGGAGTAAATTATCCGTGCTTGTCATTTCCAATTAAACATTTGCATGACAGTGACAGGAACCATGTGGACTGTTTAAGCTCATGCACTTGTGTGCAATTCAATTCAATTCTTATTGTAAATCTTCCTATACAATTCTATAAAACTATTGGAAATATAATAGCAGGTTCGTTTAATTTTTGTAATTTTAATTGGCAATCACATTTTAAACCCTGTGGGATTTTGGGTGATTTATCCTGGCATTAAAGTTAGATTTTGACCTGGTTAATGGAATTCATTTGTTTCCCTTTCAAATGAACTTTAACTGGTTAGTAGCTGATCAGGAAGTATAGTCTAGTGGGTCTCTGGTATTCCTGTTGATCTTTGGCTAATTTGTGTTGTTTTTCCTTTTCTCACTACTTGTATTATTGGGAGGGAAAATTAATGTCTAATATTTTAAAATTGGTTGGAGTGAAAGCAAATTGTCAATAGAAAATTGAATCATCAACATATTTTAAAAGATAAATAAAATTTTAATAGATCAATATATATATATATAATCTATTTATAATTGATAATTTTTATAGTGTTCAATTTTCGTTTTTTTAATTTATTTTAAAAATATTTTAAATTAGATAACAAAATAAAGCTATGAGCGACAACATTAATTTGGAAGTGCTCTACTACACAAAAATAAGAAAAATGCAAAAATCATAGATAAACAATGGTGGGTGGAGAAATAGACAATGCAAAATGCTGCCCTGGGAAGTTGCAAAACAAAAACTAAAAAATGCCAGAATTCATAGAAAATCATGGTAACCACGTGGGATCTTTGTAAGATTCTTGGTTTATTTGCTTGATGGAGTGGCTCGAGTTAGTCAATCAAAAGGATCTTAGCTTGGTGGGACACAAGCTTCTCCAACTAGGCAAGTATATCAGTCCTTGCAGAAGAATTCTTGTTCATTTAACGTAAAAATGAATCAATCAAAGAAGATATTTTATATGGAGATCCATTAGTTTTCAATGGTTATAACTTCTGTTGCATAGAACGTTAGCTGAGTTTCAGCCCTAACACTTAATAAAATAATACTTTACAATATGTTAGTAGAGTACTTGAATTTTGAAATTCTAGAGGTTATTGGAAATGCCATGGGCTCCTTTATAGGTTTAGAATATTCTCTCATCAATTTTAGTGACGGGTCAAAATTTTAGTAGATATAGGCACAAATATTAAAATCTCTCAGACCTCTAGAATTAATTATTGGACTAGAAATAATAATAATTAGTCTGGAATTGTATAAATGTAGAATATTTGGACATTTGCTAACAAAAAAACTCACATAATAGAAACTAAAGAATAAATAAATACTAAAAAAATCTCACAGATGAGTAAGATAATAAAGAATTTAAATGATGAGATCAGAGGTTTCATTATAGAAACCCTTGAATTAAAAATTGTGTAGCTTGGCGCTGCTACAAAATAGAGATCTTAGGAAGAATTGGTAAAAGCGATGTCAGAATACAAGGAAGCAGTTAACTAATTATTAGAGGAATAAGAGTCATTCCAATTGGAGATAAAAGCACAATTAACATTAATTGAAAGTAGAGAAAATATGAAGGCAAACAACGATGAAACAAGTGAAAAGGAAGATAAAAGGGAAACAATAAAACACAGGAAAAATCTGAAATCTAGAGGAAGAAACAAGAATCCTTGTAGAATTAGAAGCAATCTATGACTTTGTGGGGGTTAATTCAAGCACTAGAAGAAAGTGAAGTTGAAAGGAAAAACAATTAGGAAAGGAAAAAGAAAAGTTCACCAAAGAAATTTTGGAATATGAGACAACAAAAAGTGAAGAGGTAGAAGCTCTATTTGGACCTCTAAAACAAGAAGCAATAATAAGGATTAATAAGTTGAACTAGGGCATTTTCAAGATTTCCCAAACAAAGATACCCTTTACTATAGGAAAACAAGAAAAAGAGAGAGGAAGAAAGTCTTTATTAAAATTAAGACAATTGGCGAGAGTAGCAATAGATTAAGTCAAGATCACAACACTTCTAAATGTAGGGAAGGAGAAGTTCCTTCTCAAGGGGAAATGGGGATAATAATATGGAATATTAGGTGCAATGAATGCCCCTAACAATCAATGTTTAATAAAATTTAATATTTTAGTAAATAATGTAGGAATAACAATGTTTTAGGGAACAAAAATGGACACAAATGTAATCAAGAACTTTAAAAACAAAATTGGACTATTGAGGATAGATGATATATCAACAGAAGGGGAGTCAGAAGGACTAGTAATTATTGGGGACCCAAGAAGGGTAAGATATGAAAACATTATCTATAAGAGATATTGACCAAGAAGGTAAGATATGAAAACATTATCTATAAGAAAGTATTGCAAATGGACCAAGTCAATCATATAAAATATTTCCTACAAAGAAGGTTTGACATTGCTAAGGATGGATGATGTATTCCCTATGATAATCAAGTCATCAACATAAAGAGCAAGTAAATGAGAGGCATTCTGTTACAAAATATAGACATTCAGGTCCAAATGACTCTTAATGAATCCTACTAAGAGAAGAAAGCAATGCATCTTCACATAAGAAGCCTAAGGGTCCTATTTGTGGCCACTTATAGACTTCCACAATCAGAAAACTAAAGAGCAAATTTTGGATGAATCTCGTTATTCTATGTAAATCTCATGAAGCTACCCATGTATAAATGAACTCTTCACATCCATATAATGTATAGCCCAAACATGAGCTATAGCAATGGAAAAGTCAACAAATGGAGTTTGTTTTAATTCTAGGGGAAAAAGAGTTCATGTGTATTCAATACTTGGAATCAACAAGAAACCTTTTGCAAAAAGCTAAGATTTTTACTTAAGTCCACTAATTTATTTGTTCCATACTTGATCTAATTGATCTAATCACATTGAATAATCTTCCCCCCTTTAGGAAGTGGAACTAAGTCCCATTTGTGGTTCCTAATCAAGGAACTATACTCGTCTTCCATTATTAATCCCACTTAGGAATTTGTCATGCGTACTTAAAGGATTGTTGATATAAAATTTGTATCAATTTAACCATGTGGAAGATGTTGATATTGTGACCAAGTCCTTTGAATATTCGAATGATCTATAATAAGAGTGCCTGTTAACTCAAGAATTTGGCAAGCCCAATGTTATTGTAAAGTAGATAGAAATGAAGGAGGAGCATCCTCATGTTGATCCCTACAGTTTGTTGTCTATTAATGTCAAACACTATTGGTCGGTCATCACTCTGACTGAGCCATCCAATGAAGGCTGAGCTATGTATGTTAGACTTGTTCGTATTTTAGTTAACGATGGGCAATTGTTATTGCCGAGCAAGTCTATGGTAGCCGAGTACTCTTATGCGTGCTGAGTGAGACATAAGACAATATATGTCAAGCTATACAAAGTCAGTTTATGCCTAGTGAGACAATGAGTGCCGAGCATTCAAAAGCCAAGGGACAACATGAAGATTAGTTATGTCTGAGCATTAGGGTATTCATGTGTCGAGTGAACCAATTTTAATATATTTGTTTAGAATTGCACAAAAACTGAGGTAAACCATTTTTGGCTGACTTAATTCATGTTTTAATTACCGAGGAGTAATTTAAGGGGATGATTGCACGTTTTGTTATGGATCATTAATCCCTATCCAAAGTGTTTAACCCATTACAGAAAAATGGAAGGTTTATGTGACTAAAGGGAGAAATTTGGATTATTGATTAGGATCTAGAAACTTCTCTAGTTGTTTATAAAAGAAGGATCCAAATTCTATTTTCATAATGCTGTGTGTGTGTGCTTGAAGAGAAGTTTTGAAAGAGGATCAGACAAAGCAACCAAATAGACTTAGTGAAGTGCAAAGCAAAGTTATATCAGATCAGAGAGAGGATCAAACATTGGAAATAAGAGATCCATTATCAAGCATTAGAGTGCTAACTAAAGGATCAGGTACTGATACATTTTGGCAAAGTGAATCAGGGTAAATCTCTTAACAGAGTGGTCCTAACAAGCTTGTGTAAATCTCCTGACATAGTGCTTACTTTGTTGTAAGTTTTAAATCCTTTAATCAAGGTAGATTGAATAAGTCATGTAGCTCTTAATAGGGCAGACCCCTCATAGGGTAGATCATCAGAAGTGATCAATTTGTAGCCCCAACATGTGAATTTTGTTACAGTAGTAGTGAAGATATGTGAATGTCACTCCCACCCCAATTTTACCTCCACCTTGGAGAATTTGTGGGTTACTAAATCTTTGTGTTGTGTGTTGATCATTTACTTTCATGTTTATGGATGCGATTTTCTATTAGATATAATACATTATTGCAGTATATGTTTATGTGATTCATGTATTTGCTGAGATAAGGGTTAGTGGTGAAAGATATAGTTTGATAATTGTTTCAAAGGATAAAAGTTTCATAGATTTCGATTCACCCCCTCTTTGTATCTTGCTTTCCCAGTAGACTTCAAACAATTGGTATTAGAGTTGAGTTCTAGTAGAAGTCTAAATACTTGATAGTCAAGATCTTGGAGATGGAGGCCTGGAAGTTGGGAAAGATCATTGAAAATCAGAAGCTTGATATACTTGTACTAAAACAACTTGAAGAAGTAAGAGAAGAACTGAGGAAATCCTTAAAGAAAAGGAAGGAGTTGACAATTCAGTAGAATGATACTCAATATCAAGAAGACATTGAAGGTCTACTTGATGGTGGAAATTCCAGTGAAAAGTGATGCAACAATAGCAGATCTATTGGAGAAAAACAACACAATGAATGGAGAGGTAAGCACACTAAAGAGAGAACATGAAATCTAATTAGTAAGATTGTGTGAAGTGACTAAACAAAAAAATAAAGCTGAAGAGGACAAGAGTCATATGTCTACAAGACTTGATGAAAGGAATAATGAAGTGCAAAGGCTTACTCAAAGTCAATTGGACATAGCTAACAACTTGCTCCTTACAACTCTAGAATTCAATAAGAAGGATGTGGAGATTGCAAATCTGAAATTTGAGAATGAACATCTGAAGAATGAACTGAAATAGGAGAGGGAACTCATTAAAAGATTGAACAAGCCTAAAGAAGCTATGAAATACTATGAAGATTTGATGAGATCATATAGAAGACCCCATGACATATCTGTACTAGGCTATACTGAGCACCTATCATCTATCGAGGAAGGAGAATCAACAAAGAGTGGAGAACAAAGAAATGCAAAGCCAAAGAACAAACCCACATGCTATCATTGTGGAAAGTTAAGTCATACAACAAATATTTGCAGAAGCAAAATTGGTAAGCAAAATCCTAAGCCCAAATTTATTGGTAATTGTTTTAATTGCAAGAAGAAAGGACATTAGGCCCGTGAATGTAGGTCAAAGGTTAGTGATATACAAGTTGTTAGAAACAATAGTCCACCAAGATAACTGAGAGGGGGGGAGGGTGAATCAGTTATCTGACAATTAAAACATTTTATCTTCTTTAAACAAACTTAACCATTCAACCAAAGTAAATAGCAACCATAATAAATGCACATAGACAAATACATGAGATATGTTGACTAGGGAAACCCTTGATCAGAGGAAAACCCCGGTGGGAATGATGCCCACAAAATGATGTAGTAATATAAATATTCCTTGTTAGAGGATGGACCCTGTTAGGAGTCTATTACAACAATTTAGTACAATGAGTCTCTATTAGGAGACTTTGAATCCCTATTAGGAGATTCCAACCCTGTTAGGAGTTGTAGTACAATGTATGCAAGATGAGCCCACTACCCAAACATGCAATTTCAATTACAAAAAGAGCTCACTGCTCAAACAAGTAATTTACTGTTATCTTCGTCTTTCCTCTATCCTATCAACCAAACTAATCATTGTCAAACCTTATAGACCAGGTCACCAACCTCAAATCCAAATGCCAAACCTCGGATCACTCAATAAAACCTCAACAATGAAGTTTCCTTCACTTCTGCACTACTCTACTCAACTTCGCATCCCACACTCTCTGCTACTTATAGTCAATCATCAAAACATATCATTCCATACCATGATAAAGGAAAATATCCTAACTTTATACCAAGTCCTCAAAACAATTCTGCGAGTCGGCTGTTAGACCTTCTTAATTAATTATTATAGGACCATATTAAGAACACGTTACACTTAGCGATAACATTAATCTTCCGCCTTGCAACTTGAATAACTTGTCATACACACAATATTATGATGAGCGAGCTTAACCACGTCATCAACAACATGTCTCCTTCATGTCCTCAACCTCGATTTTGTAATGTCCCCATCTTTTTAACAACTCAGTGGAGTTCTTAACCTTTACGTTCTCCAAAGGCTAAGTGGAGAAATAAAGAGAAATTGATTAAATTAATTTATTGTAAAGTCATTAAATAAATTAAAATTAAAAGGTGACTATATATTTAATTTAATTTTCTAGAAGCACAATTAATTATTGTATTGCAAGATAGAAGCTTCTAGAAAGTGCATTAATTATTGGAAAGGGGGAAGCCTCTAGTAATTTAATTTTCTAGAAGCACAATTAATTATTGTATTACAAGGGAGAATTTTCTAGAGAGTGCATTAATTATTGGAAAGGGGGAAGCTTCTAGAGAATGCAATTAATTAATATTTAATTTCCTTCTAGAAGGGTGAAGGAAAAGAATAAACAGGGGTGAGAGTCTCATTTTTTAACATCGGATTATTGTGAATTGCATTTGATAAGAACTTGGATGTATGAGTTACAGATCTGTTCTTGGCATTAGAGGACATCTATCCTCTCTTGTGACATGCTAGAGGTCATTCCCTTGGGGTTTGGCCTTTGGAATTCATTACTATCAACTCATTAACATGCAACTTGGACATATTTCCAACTACAGACAGATTGGGTGTAATTATTGGTTCAATTTTTGGGCATTTCCAAGGTGCCCATTATAGTGGTATCAGAGCGGTTTCCTACCATCCTGCGGGGTAGGAAAATATTAATTATTATTAGATTTTCTATTTCATTTGGAGTGACCAATACTTTAGTATTTTCTAGCCATGGATAGACATAGGAGGATTGACAGTTCTAGAAGTCGGTGGAGTAATGAGGAAGTTAGCACAAAGATGAATGCTTTGCAAGAGAGTATGGAAAAACTTGAGCTTCATCAACATAAATTGAGGGAGAGCTTTTCGGATCAAGAGACAATTGAAAGTGCAACGAGGTATATGGTTTCTATTTTTCGAAGGCAGAGATTGAGGTTGCAAGGAAGGAAGTTTGAGTTTTCCACAACAGGAGTCTCTAATGCAAATGTGCCTATATTTAGTATGACACTTGTTAGTCCTATCTGAAATGTTGACAATGGACTTACTTCACAGAGGCATGCGGTTGTGTCAGTGGCATCAGAGGATAATGACACCAAGCTTCAGCAGGTTGAGGTTCCCAGAGCTCTTGCTACGGTTAGTGCAAAGGTAGTTGATGCAATTGTTACCACTAAAACCTTTGACTCTCTCAAGGACAAGATTATTATTGAGGATTTGTATGTGAGATCTCATGGTGTTGCTCCAGAGTAGGAGGTAGTTGATTCCTCAAGTGAGACCGAGGCACGTATAGAGTCACTCAACTATGATGTTGGTGATGTGGGCATTTCAGTGGAGTTAGTAGATGTGGGTTTACACTCTAGTATTATTGATTTACAATCTATTGTTGAGTCATGTGTGCAGAGTCAGGAGTCCACATGAGGCTTTGTCAGGGGATGGTGATGCAACAATAGTGGGATTAGGAGAATGCGAGGATACTGTCATATTAGTAGCCACTTTTGTGTCAGTTGAACCATCCAATGAGGAGTTTAGCAGTATGCATGCAGTTGTTGATGTGTATTCTAATGATGGCACATATGTTGATGATTATGAGTTTTCATCAACTACAGATTTGGTTCAGTTTTTTGTTGCAACAATTAGTGTTGTTCCTATGTCCATATATTTCGATGCGGCTACACCTATTGTTGATAGAGTTAGCATGAGTGTTTATGGTTCACTTGTAGTTACATATTTTTCAATGCATGTTGGTGATGATCAGGATTCCAGTCCAATATATATAATGTGGGTGGATACAGAGAAGAAGAGGTTTCATAGATCTTCTACAAAGTTGCTTTCTGGTGACATTCTGGCTTCTACATCATTAACACAAGTTTTGGGTGCTAGGTTACAGGACATGTGGTTGGTCCTGATGATGCTAGTTTGTAGTTGGTTTAATGTCCACAGGAATGTCACATACTACTTCATTTGGGATCCGAGTGGAGGTTGGAGTTCATTGTGTTGCTGGATTGCCTGAGGACAAGCAATTTCCAGGAGGGCGGATAGTAATGTCCCCATCTTTTTAGCAACTCAGTGGAGTTCTTAGCCTTTATGTTCTCCAAAGGCTAAGTGGAGAAATAAGGAGAAATTGATTAAATTAATTTATTATAAAGTCATTAAATAAATTAAAATTAAAAGGTGACTTTATATTTAATTTAGTTTTCTAGAAGCACAATTAATTATTGTATTGCAAGGAGAAGCTTCTAGAAAGTGCATTAATTATTGGAAAGGGGGAAGCCTCTAGTAATTTAATTTTCTAAAAGCACAATTAATTATTGTATTGCAAGGGAGAATCTTCTAGCAAGTGCATTAATTATTGGAAAGGGGGAAGCTTCTAGAGAATGCAATTAATTAATATTTAATTTCCTTCTAGAAGGGTGAAGGAAAAGAATAAATAGGGGCGAGAGCCTCATTGTTTAGCATTAGATTATTGTGAATTGCATTTGATAAGAACTTGGATGTGTGAGTTACAGATTTGTTCTTGGCATTAGAGGACATCTATCCTCTCTTGTGACATTCTAGACGTCATTCCCTCAGGGTTTGGCCTTTGGAATTCATTTTTATCAACTCATTAATAGGAAGCTTGGACGCATTTCCAGCTATAGGCAGATTGGGTATAATTAGTGGTTCAATTCTTGGGCATTTTCAGGGTGCCCATTATAGATTCTCAGAATAACAACTCTGCTAAGAGATATAACAAGTTTACCAAAACATGCCTCTGTAAACTTTATCTTAGAACAAACGTCACCAAAACTTACATAACTTCTTCTAGACTTATCCTTTCTTCTGACGTTAACGGAGTATACCAAATACTCAGAAGTATCTCCCATAACCTCGGATAGTGTAAACACTCAACTAGTAATCCGTACCAACTTGATATTTCCATTGTTCTTATGTTAGATACCAAAAAAAATAGATATGTTGACATCAATGACAAACTCAATCACGAATGTAACATATCATCATAGTAAAATATCTACAATACTCCCCCATAGGAATATCATCAACATCCATGCTTCCAACTGTAGTGCCTGCCCCTAGTTTACATTTTTGTTATTATTGCCAAACTCTTTTAGGCCAATTTTATGCTTGATGCTTAGTAGCATTTTGAGATTATTAGATATTGTTTCATATTTAGTTGATTTTATGATGAGACTACTTGATACTATATACTTCATGTATGCATGATGATTATTACAATGATTTCAGTTATTGATGATGATTAGTTAGATGGATTATCATATGTGTTTTCTTATGAATACTTGCCCCATACTACATGTGTATGTTTTCTTTATGTATGACATTTCTAATGTGGTTAAGGAAAGGAGTCATAGTCAATGATGCACCACTTCCTACCATTGCCTATTTAGTTTAGTAGATATGTGTTTATACATGCGTGAATTTTATGCAGATTGCAGGTACTAGGTATCAACTTCTCTAAATTGCCAAGATGAGCGTACTTTATCGCATTATTTCAATGGTAAGAGAGGAGAGATAAATTCTTAAGTCCAAATCCTAACATTTAAACCTATTTGTAAAAAAGAATTAGGACAAGTATCTGAGTTGATTACTTTCCGAATGTGTCGTATGACGTAAGTTCATGATTATAACCCTTTAGTTTGATCTTGTATGTGTTTTTCTATGATGGGTTTTCATATTTCGTCCTTTAAGTCTTTGGTAATTTTTCTATTAATTAAGTCAAATTAAATGATTAAATTAATGATTTAATTTAATAGAAAATTGTTATGATATTTGCAATATTTAATTAATTTGGAGAATTAATTAAATAAAAAGAATTAAATTTAAAGATAGAAGTTATAAGTTTAATTTTAGAACGTGCTAATATTAATTGAATTTAATAATAATATATTTAGAGTTCATTTTTAAAGAAATGCTGAATGCTATTATTATTTAAGTTAATAAATATTTTATCAATTAACGTTTTGAAAATAAATTAAAAAGTGAAAAAAATATTAATTTATTAAAAGTTATAAGATTGCATAAAGTGTGCATGAGATTATAATTTAATAGATTAATTAAAAAGAGAAGTCAAGTGAAATTAAATAAGGATATTTTATATTTCAATAAACGTGCATGAAAAAGATAAAGAAGAGTTAAAGACTAGTAAGCAAGGAGTCCTCTCGGGTGATCACACAATTAGTGGCTTGAATTTAGGAGAGAACTCCTTATCAACAATTGAGGGTTCATTTTTGAAAGACCGCGAATTTTGGAAGAGGAATTTTTGGAAGAAAAAAGGTTTTGAGAGGAGAAATTTCTCTCACAAATATTTTTGGGTGTTGCGTTGTTAGCATTAGAATCCAGGTAGATTCTTGTGATTAATTCACACAGTTAATTACGCTATTTCATTTCCTATCTTCTTTGTGCCTGTGAGATGTTTATTTGAATAATTCTTCGTGACGAATGTTTCAGTATTGTGGATTTCTGTATGCATGTTAATTCTTCTGTATATGTAGAGATTGAAATATCTTAGAATCCTTGTCCAAGAATTTTACAAATTAGATATTAAATTGTGAAGGGTTTTGAATTTTAAAAAGAAAAATTTAAAGAGAAAATTTGATTGGTTGGTCGTATTTTTCCTATCAGATTAATGTTGGAATTGTTATATACATATATATATACATATATATATACATACATATATATATATATATATATATATATATATATATATATATATATATATATATATATATACATATATATGGAGAAAGGAATTTGTTTTCTTTAAAATTTATATTTTTAGAATTTAATAGAACAAATTAATTAATAACGAATTTTAAAAAATATATATATAATAAAATTTTAAAAAATTAATATGGAAGGGGTGGGGAAACCCCACACCCCCCATTTCTTTATTTACATGGGCGACAATCGTAAACTGCTGTTGCAGGTACTATAGCAGTGGTACTAAGTACACTGTTGTCGTAGGCCCTACGACAATAGGGTGTCGTATTTGAGAGGTTGGTGGGCCTTGTAAAAATAAATCCTTTTCCATTGTTTTTTTTTTAAATTATAAAATTTATTAATTTTTATTAATTTTTATTAATAAGTTAATTTTAATATTAATAAATTATTTATTTATATATAATTAAATTTAATGAGTTTTAATTAATGAATTTATTATTAAATTTGTTAATGATTAATAAAAATGTTAATATAGTTATTTCATTTATATGATTATTAATTAATTTAATTTAATGAAATTTAATTAAGTTTAATTAATAAATGAGGAGTATTTAATGGATTTAAATTTATTTTATTTTATAAGGATATTGACTTTAATAAAATTGAAATTGTTTTATTGGAAGATCAATAGTTATTATTTTAATATTTAAATAAATAAATAATTACTCTCAAATTATTTTTAGGAAATTGACTTAAAATATAATGGGAGTAATTCTATATTTGATTCGAATAAATGAAGGGGTTAATTTGTAGGGTAAACTGAGAATCTTATATACTTAAAACATACATTGAAACGAAAACTGAAAACTTACATTTAACTTAACAATATGTTTTCAAAATCAAACCAAACTAGAAAATCTACACTTTGTTATCTGTATGTTGTCAATGTTTTGGGTTTGGGTTGACTAGAGTGTTGACCAATTTTAGGACATTTACTAGAGGCTTGGGAGTTTTGTGATTGTGGTATTATGCTGAACTGATCTTGATCTTTTAAACTCAACCATGGTAATGTGTTGGTATGCTCTTTGATGAGTTTGTTTATATTGTCGGTTATTGTTTTCAGTGTTATTATGGGATAACGGAATGAAAGTTATGACCTACTTAAACCATTTTGAGTCTTCGATCTGTATTTGTGGGATACTTTCCAGTTGCTTGTAGACAACTGATGGGTTATTGTGATTTATCTTTTGATGCTTTCCAATCACTTGTATAGGACTGAGGTGATATTATATGATTCTTTGATTTGTGATTTCATGAGCTTAGGATAGGTTATCTATATGTAATGTCGAGAAGTGGCTTGCAATGGAGGCTGAGGCCCTAAGTGGGTGCCAGGGTAACCCATTGTACGTTGTTTAATAATTGAAAACACTACACTAAATGAGAGTAAAATGAACCTAACAAGAGTCTTTATATGTTCTCGCCCATGCCTCAAGTGCTAGTACAAACTAGGATGGGAGTAGAGAGAACGCTTGGTTGCAACCATGCATCGTTAGTATGCCTTGTCAGTACGAGAGGATACTAGTGCCGCATAGCGTCACTAGGGGGCCGGGGTCTTGAGAGACTGCCAGGGTAACTCTAGTGTTGATTCGTGCGATGACATTTGTTCGCTTACATAGTAGGTTTCTTAGGTGCCTTTGTGTGCCTCTCGGTCTAGATGTCGATTTATCTTGGAACCCTTGAATTAGATTACTTTTAGGGTTTCCTAGACTTAGAGAGTACTTTTGATATTTGGATTGACATCCTATTTGGGACTTGAGACTATCTCCTCAATGCAGTGGGAGTGGGCCTTCTTGGGTTACCACGCAATCAAGTGGTAGTGCTTTTTACTCTTACCATTGAGATCCGTCTGTTAATTCTGTGGCTAGAGTTTCCTTGTTTGCATTTCCTTTCATTCTATTCTTGCATATTATGATGGATGGATTATATCTTAATGATGGATGGTTTCACTTATTGTATTGTACTTTGTTTCATGGATCCAAAAAGGATGATGTAATCTATTTTTATAAATCTATATTCTTTTAGCCTTTTATACCCTATGACATGTACAATGGATGATTGAACATTCTAAATTTTATTGCCAAGTGGCATTCAGAACAAATGTATATTATTTAAATGGACTTTGGACTTCTATTTTTATTTTTGTGGATGTGGTATTTATTAGACTTAATATTAATTATATTTAAATGTGATTCAACATCTTGGGATCCTTAAGGAATGCAATCTATTATGTTTGCTTCTGCATGATTGTATGTTATTGCTTCCGCTATTTTATGTTTGATGTGAATGTTATTCTTTCTTTTAAAAAAAAAATGTTTGGCAAACTTAGTTATAACTTTAGGTTAATTCTTTTGGATCCCTTGGCAGGGCATTACACCAACCAATCTTCTAACACAAGTGGCACCTAGATTTGAAGGTTATTACTACAATTTTCATAAACATGGACATCGAGCTAAAAAATGTAGATCAAAAGCTAAACTTAATTGGACACCTAAGAATCAAGGAAGGAATGTTGGAATACAAACACCACTGAGAGAGGGGGTGGTGAATCAGTGGTTTAAAACACTTTTCAAAACTTGAAACAAATATAAGTTATAAAAATTTAACACATGAGCAAGATAGTTAGTGAATAACAAAGTAACACAATATTTTAACGTGGAAAACCCCTTAGGGTAAAAAATTGCTTTGAATCTGAAACTTTATTGGCCTCTTGGGAAAATCGTTCAGAGCTACAACTCTAGGAAGCACCAACACCCTATTTTAGAAACACCAATTTCAAGGAACACCAATCCTTTACACCTGAGACACCAACTTCATGAATATAAGAAGCACCAACTTCCAAAATGAACAAATGAGATATAAAATCAGAGGATCATCTCTATTACAACACAAAATATGAATCACTAGTTTCAACTTGTTGAAAACATAATGCAGGATATACTTCTATTCTTCTCAAATCATCCAATATCCAAATATATTTTCTTTTTCTATTAAAAGATTTGATCAAATACTGATATGAATGAATGAAGAAACAATATATAACCCTTCTTCTACCTTTGATAAACTTTTGCGATGAAAATCAAATAAAAAATTATGAAAATAGAGACATAAAGCATTACCTTCTTCTTTGCTGTCAAAAATTTGCCTGCAAATTGTTCGGTCTAAAAGGAATTCCACACAAATCCTGCAACTTCTGTCAAAACCACCTATTGGATGTTTTAGAGGAATATATCCTCTGCTTATAAACCAAGAAAGTCAAAATTTTGGAGGTAGGTACATACCACAAATTTTCATTAGACCAAAACTGCTCAAACTGCTAAAACTGTCATAACAATTTGGTAACTGTTTCTGATAAACATATTTTTTGCTTTCCGTACGTGTGTCATGCAAAAACTAACAAAGAACCATTTTCGCTAACTCGGAGACCTTTCCAAAAAGGTATGGTAGTTGGGGTCTATCTGATAAAAAAGGTTGTCGACTTTCTCATAGACCAAACCTATCTTTTTTTATAACCATTTTCTAAACCAATGTGAACATTAAGTGTTAATTGTTTAACACTTAAGCATTTGTCTTGAATATGTTTTGAACAATATTTAAGGATATCAAATAAGATCATTACATGATGTTAACTATACCATATGCTCGTTATTACTACAGTATTGACATCAATGACAACAATCAAAGACCAAATACCAAGGGTTAAATATATCCCCCTTTGGCATTGATGTCAATACCAACTTCCACTTGTATATCCATGTGTACCTATACCTATATATCCATCATGTAGACATCTTAATTTTTCTCCTCCTTTGACATCAATGACAAAGGAGATATAACAAGGTTTCAGTGTAACAAAAAGATAAGAAAAATATGCTCCCCCTAAAACCTATCACTCATTTATGAACTTATGCAAGAGGAGAGGGATAGAACCCCCAATCTTGTTCTTAGCCCTTCAAATGTGGCTTTTGAGAGAGGTTTTGTAAATCTATCAGCAAGTTGATCTGAAGAAGGAACAAATTCTAATTCAATAATACCATTCAAGATATGTTGCCTTATGAAATGATAACGAACATCAATGTGCTGCTTGTATAAATGCATAACTGGATTCTTAGAAATGTTGATTGCGCTCTGATTATCACAATAGATAAGAACTGGTTTAGACACTATTACTTTCATATCTGATAAAGTTTGAACCATCCAAAGAACTTGTTGACAATAAGAACATGCAGCTATATATTCAGTCTCTATAGTAGAAAGTGTAGTAGATTCTTGCTTCTTACTATGCCAACACACTAGCCTGTTACACAAGAAAAATGCTGCTCTTGAAGTACTTTTTCTTTCATCTAGACAACCTACCTAATCTGAGTCAGTATAAGCAAAAAATATGAAATCATCATGTTTAGGATACCAAATTCCATAATCCAAAGTACCATGAATATATATATGAAAATTCTTTTAACTGCCATAACATGAGATTCTTTAGGTGAAGATTGAAATCTTGCAACCAAACATACAATTGTATGATATCAGTCCTTGAAGCTGTGAGATATAGTAAACTACCAATCATGTATCTATAAGTAGTTTGATCAACATTAGGAGAATCATCATTTTTAGTAAGTGTACATCTTGTTATCATTGGTGTTTCCATAGGCTTACAATCTTCCATATGAAATTTCTTTAACATTTCTTTTGCATACTTAGTTTGGGATAAGAATATACCATTTTCCAACTGAGAAATTTGCAACCAAGAAAATAAGATAGTTCCCCAAGCATGGACATTTCAAATTCAGATTGCATAAGCTTTGGAAAACCTTGACTTAAAGCATCATCATTGGATCCAAATACTATATCATCAACATAAACAAGAACAATGAGAACATCATCACATGTACCATATATGTACAAATTGCTATCAACACCACCTCTTTTGAAGCCATTTTTGATAAGATGCTAATCCAACCTAGAATACCAAGCCCTCAGAGCTTGTTTCAAACCATAAAGAGCCTTTTGTAGCTTGTAGACATGATTAGGATAGTTTTTGTTTTCAAATCCTTTAGGTTGATCCATATAAACCTATTCATCAAGATAACCATTAAGAAATGTTATTTTAACATCCATTTGGTACATTTTAAAGCCCTTGAAAGCTGAAAATGCAAGAAAGATTCTAATTGCTTCAATTCTAGCCACCGATGCAAAAGTTTCATCAAAGTCTACACCTTCTATTTGTGCATAACCCTTACAAACCAATCTTTCCTTGTTCCTTGATATCTTTCCATTTTCATCAAGTTTATTTCTAAAGACCCATTTAACACCTATTACATTTTTATCTTTAGGTCTAGGCACTAATTCCCAAGTTTTATTATTTTCAATTTGACTTAGTTCCTCTTTCTCAACATTAACCCAAAACTCATCCATACTAGCTTCTTTATATGATTTAGGTTCAATTTGAGATAACAAAAAAAGATTAACACATTCATTAGATGTAGTTCTTGTTCTCGTTTGAATAACTGCATGTTTATCCCCTATAATCTATTCATGAGGATGATACTTCTTCAATGTTGTTCCTGTAACCTTTGTACCTGTCAGTTTTGGTGTTTCTATTTGATCTTTTGTCTCTTCTTCACCTTCATCAACTTTATTATCTGCTTCTTTACCTTCATCAACTTTATTATCTACTTCTTTCAAGTCTTTATCACTGTCTTGTAGGAAAGTATTATTCAATTTTATTTCCTTTTTATCCTGCACAACTTCATCTACTTTCACATGTACACTTTCAATAAGTTTATTCAACCTTCTATTAAAACATTTGTAAGCTTTACCTTGAGAAGAATATCGTAAAAATATTTTTTCATCACATCTTGAATCAAAGCTTCCTATTTTATCATCAGAATTCTTGATGAAGCATCTACTTCCAAAAATTCTAAAATGCTTAACAGATGCATGATGTCCATACCATAACTCATAAGAAGTGTACTTAGTTTTTACCCTTAGTTGTGCCCTATTTAAAGTATATAGTGTTATTTGAACTGCTTCTTTCCAATACTTGTTTGGTACTTTAGATTTGTCTAACATAATCCTTGCCATTTCTTTCACTGTTCGGTTCTTTCTCTCAACAACTCCATTTTGTTGAGGTGTTTTGGATGCTGCATATTGTCTTTTGAGGCCATATTTTTCACAATAATCAACAAATTTGTTTGAAGTAAACTCACCACCTTTATCTGATTGTAAGCATTTAATCTTCATGTCTGAGTCATTTTCAACCATTTTCTTAAAAATCTTAAACTTGTTCAATGCCTCTGGTTTATGATTTAAGAATGTTACCCATGTCATTCTTGTATAATCATCTATAAAAAGCATGAAATATTTTTCACCACTTAAGGATATTGTCCTGGTAGGGCCACATAAATCAGTATGTACTAATTGCAATGGTTTAGAAGCAAAATATTCTTTTGAAGGAAAAGATGCCTTTGTTTGCTTATCATATTGACACCCTTCACAAATAACATTCTCTGGCTTACTTATACATGACATACCTCTTACTTTCTGATGCTTACTAACTTTTACTAAGTTGTCAAAATTCAAGTGCCCAAGCCTTTTGTGCCATAACCAACTTTCATTCACCTATCCCATAAGACAAACATCTTCATGATTGTTTGTATTTGTGATATCTTTTAAATTATATACATTGCCTTTAGATCTTTTACCTGATGCAACCAACTGTCCAGATTTTAATTTGATTTGGCAACCATGGTCATCCAAAACAACTTCATATCCATGATCACAAATTTGACTAACACTTAAGAAGATTGTACTTTAATCCATCAACAAAATACACATCATGAATGGACATTTTGTCACTAAGCATCAAAGAACCCAAACCTTTAATTTTCCTTGAAGAATCATCACCAAACTAACATTGCCACCTTTGTAGTTAATCAATTTGTCAAAATTTGTTCTATCTCTTGTCATGTTCCTAGAACAACCATTATCAATTATCCAAAAGTCCTTTTCTTCAGAATGTAGAGCCATTTAAACAAACATAGACATATTAATCTTAGGCCTCCATATCAACAAATTCTTTATCAACTTGTAGACTAGCATAAGATTGATCATTCTGAATTGACTTAGTTTTGCAATTACTCATAACATGACCAAAGAGATTGCATTTGTAACATTTTAGGAAAGGAATAACCAAAATGAAACTTTGAATACCTCCTTGACATGTATATGCAATTACTTATTCTATGTTCATATTGATGACACATGAAACAATAACCATCAAAGAAAAAAGTGAACCTGTTTGAGTATCTTTTACCCATGAATGAAGTGCTTGATATAACCTAATTTTTATCATTAGAAATCTGATTAAAATCTGCATTTTTACCTACATTTGAAGTGGTAGCATTCTGATATATATTCTTGGTTTCAGATTTAAATATCTCGAATAAAGATTTATCTTTCTTGTCACTAGAACATTGTCCAAGTTCAAAACCAATTCCTGTTAGATCACCAGTTCTTCTTTGTTTCCTTAACATATCATCCAAAGTAGTGTTCTCATATTTTTCTAACTTTCTTCTATATGTTACTACTTCATTCATTAACCTTGTACATTCCCGATCTTTAGAACTTAACTCTTCCTTAGTGAGAAAGTCAATTCTCTTTTGTTCCTCAACTTGTAATTTCAATTCTACAACTTGTTGATTTAAGTCCTTAGTTTCTTTTTCAAAGTTCTCTTTTTCTTTTAAGAATTGATTTTCTTGAACACTTAAATTTCTTTTTAATTCCTTGATCTTTTTAAGTGTATAAAGAAATTCACATTCTAAATTAGCCTCAACAAGTTCAACATCATCATCACTATCTGATTCTTGACAAGTAGTTTCTATAGCCATGAATGAAACTTATTTTCATCACATTCAAAACTACTAGATTCACTATTTGATACATCAACAATCAAACTACTCTTCTTCTTAAAGAATTTATTTTTGTTATAGAATTTTTTTTTACTTGATTTCTCTTTCTTATCATCTACTTCATCATGACTATTATAAGGACATTTAGATGCAAAGTGTTATATTTTACCACAATTAAAGAATTTGAAATGAAGTTTACTTTTGCATTTACCCGTTCCTTTATTTAATGTCCTTGATAAATGTGCTTCAAGAACATCAAGATCTTTTGATTCTGAAGAGACTTGCTTCACTTTCTTTTCCACCTTGAATGCTGCTTCTTTGCTTGTGGATTCCTGCTTGCCAAACTTTCTCATTTCATAAGCTACAAGTGCTCCATGAATATCTTCCATTGTATACTTGCTAATATCTCTAGTTTCTTCTATAGAACATATCTTAGAATCAATTTTATCAGGAAGAGATCTCAAAAATTTCTTTACAACATCAATATCATCAATTTTTTCACCAAGTCCTCTTATGCCATTTACAGTTTCATCTATCTTAAGAAGATAGTCTTCTAGTTTTTCATCATTACCCATCTTAAGGTCTTCAAATCTTGATTTCAAATGTTGTATCTTGGCTTCTTTAACTCTATCATTACCATGATATGCGTTTTTCAATTTGTCCCCTACTTCTTCAAAAGAATTGCAATGCATTACCTTAACAAAAACATCTTTAGATAAACTGTTAAGTATGGCAAATTTAGCTTTCATATCAATTTCATACTTCCTCTCTTCATCAGGATTTGTAGGTAAAGTTTTATGAACTTTATAACCATTAACAATTGAAGCCCAAACATCAACATTAATAGATAACAAATATGTTTGCATCATTACTTCCTAAAAAGCATAATCTGATCCATCAAAAATAGGAACCTTTGAAGAACTATCTTGAGCCATAAAAGATAAGTATTCCACTCAACTAAAATCTACACAAAGTTGCTAAATATGATGTAGGAAACCTTTCTCTGATACCACTTGTTGGAATACAATCACCACTGGGGGGGGGGGGGGGGGGGTGGTGAATCAGTGGTTTAAAATATTTTTTTAAACTTGAAACAAATACAAGTTATAAAAATTTTAACACATGAGCAAAATAGTTAATGGATAACAAAGTGACACAATATTTTAATGTGGAAAACCCCTTAGGGTAAAAAACCACTTTGAATCTAAAACTTTATTGGCCTCTTAGGCAAATCTTTTAGAGCTACAACTCTGGGAAGCACCAACACCCTATTTTAGAAACACCAATTTCAAGGAACACCAATCCTTTACACCTAAAGCACCAACTTCATGAATACAAGAAGCACCAACTTCCAAAATGAACAAATGAGATATAAAATCAGAGGATCATCTCTGTTACAACACAAAACATGAATCACTAGTTTCAACTTGTTGAAAACATAATGCAAGATATACTTCTATTCTTCTCAAAACATCTAATATCCAAATATATTTTCTTTTTCCATTAAAAGATCTGATCAAATACTGATATGAATGAATGAAGCAATAATATATAACCCTTCTTCTACCTCTAATAAACTTTTGCAATGAAAATCAAATAACAAATATGAAAATAGAGACATAAAGCATTACCCTCTTTTTTGCTGTCAAAAATCTGCCTGCAAATTGTTCGGTCTACAAGGAATTCCACACAAATCTTGCAACTTCTGTTAAAACCACCTATTGGATGTTTTAGAGGAATGTATCATCTACTTATAAACTAAGAAAGTCAAATTTTTGGAGGCAGGTACATACCCCAAACTTCCATCAGACCAAAACCACTCAAAATTGCTAAAATTGTCATAACAATTTGGTAATTATTTATGATAAACAAACTTTTTCTCTTTCCATACATGTGTTATGCAAAAACTAACAAAGACCCATTTTAGCTAACTTAGAGACCTTTCCAAAAAGGTATGATAGTTGGGGTCTATCTAGTAAAAAAGCTTGTTGACTTTCTCATAGACCAAAACTTTTTTTTTTCTATAACCATTTTCTAAACCAATGTGAACATTAAGTGTTAATTGTTTAACACTTTAGTGTTTTTCTTGAATATTTTTTGAACAATATTTAAGGATGTCAAATAAGATAATTACATGATGTTAACCATACCATATGCTCATTATTACTACATTATTGACATCAATAACAACAATCAAAGACCAAATACCAAGGGTTCAACAAGGAAAGAAAATCAATTGGGATTACAACACATGGTATAACTATCAGTTATGTGGTGAGTATGGTCATGTTGTAGTAAATTGCATGAAGACACATTTAAGAGGAAAATCCAAGAGTTGGATGAATGACAATTTGGTTTGTTATAGTTGTCACAAGATAGGACATGTGAGCAAGAAGTGCATGACCTAAGCATTAACACCTAGAAATGAACAAAATACAGGTGAAAATATGGGTGAACAAACAAAGAACTAGATGAATCAAACTTGGAAGAAGAAGGAATAAGCTTGCATTAGTGGAACAAGTGAAGCCAGGATCATCCAATCCAATGGATTAGGTGATCACACTACTTCAAACTAAATAAAGAAGGTATGTGAGGAACTATAATTCAAATGATTTATCATACATCGGTTCCTAACATTTGATGTGGTGAAGTCCATATCTGCATAAGACGAGATGCATTAGGATAGTTTTGAAGTGTGAACTGAGCAAAGTGCATATATACCAAGTTGGAGCATAGTTGATGTCGAACAATAGTATCAACATTAGT
Organism: Cupressus sempervirens; assembly: GCA_028749045.1. Lineage (NCBI taxonomy): Eukaryota > Viridiplantae > Streptophyta > Pinopsida > Cupressales > Cupressaceae > Cupressus > Cupressus sempervirens. The sequence continues at coordinate 827,565,158 of CM053791.1, forward strand.
TGTGACTGAGTCACAATGTTGATCGAGATCCTGTGTAGACTGAGCTATTATGCTTGATCGAGATGGGAGTGAGAACATGAATGTTGTTGTGATCGAGATGTTGTGACCAAGCCAGTGAATGGAGTATGAATGTCGAGTTATCTTATGTATGCCAAGACAACTGTCATGCACTATGCATTACCTCCTATATGTATGAAACATTAAATGTAAGCATATTTCGACCGTTTGAAGGTATTCAATTGATTTTGAGTTCATTTCTTCATTCACCTAGCCATTTGAGAGTTTGCAGAGCGATATCAGGCAATTCTAGAGCGATTTGCATGAATTTCAAAGAAACTTGTGTGTGCCATAGACAAAAGTGTGTAAATTTGTGAAGTTTATTTGAATCGAGTTTGATTAGTTTGTAAAATCATTTGAAGTTGGAAACCCTAGTTTGTAATGACTTCATCTACATCTGGAAGTGGAAATAAAGAGGCATTGAAGGACAACAATGTCCAAATTGTGCGAAATGATGCATGCCCCCTGCCAAAATTTAAGGCTTATCCTGAGTTTCTGATGACTAGAGATCCATCTAGAGCATTGTCATCTATCCTCCATGAGTCATTATGGTGCATGATGTGTGATCATGCTATATGTGTAAGATTGGAGAAATTGGTGACTTTGAGCCGAGGAACACATATGACAGGCTTTGCAAAAAAATGAAATGCTAAAGGAAGAAAATATAGTAGTTGTCAAGAAAGGGCTAACCTGTGCCTTGTCTTTTCCAAAGGTTTTTAACATCGAGTGGATTAAGATCATTTTGAGCAGGATGCACGACATGAAGTTGTGGCTAGAAAATGGGCCAGTGAAGATTACTAAATCAATCATCCATCAAGTTACTAGTTTCCCTACCCTTGACTAAGTGAAGACAATTCAATGCTAGACCAAGAATGTGATTGAAGAACTTTCCAAGGCGAAATGGAATGACTAAGGAATGTCAATTGATGCAATTGATGATCATGTTATTGAGTTTGCAGTCCTAGTCATTTCTCAAAAATTCTATCACTCAAGTTGACTGAATAGTGGGCCTTGTGTAGCTGTCAATATGGGATATAAAATTGTCAAGAAGGACCATAGCTACTAATTGGCCAAGTTGTAGTTGATTCAATTAGTAGAGAATATTGGGGCCATCAGGAAGGCAAAGAATACATCGTGTAAGTTTGGCTCAGTTATACTATGTATAGAATTCATTTCCTACAATTGGAGATATAGTGTGCGATAAGGATAGACCCATAACGGAGTAGATTAATGTATATATTGAGCAATTAATTGAAAATTTTAAGCCAATTATGGATGGTTATTTTAATGAATTCAAAAGGAAAATGAAGAATAGGATGAGAACCCCTAAGTCAATTGTTGATCAATATTATAATCACATTTTCTTGATGGTAGATACCGACTATACCTATGCCGAAATTGTTATATCAAGAGTGGCATGGATAAGGCCAATGCAATATGAAATAAATATTGATGAAGTGTCTGCAACAGTAACAACATTACTATCAGAAGATATTAACAAGAATGCTGAGCCATTTGACACATATGAAACAAAAAAGATTAAGATGATGATGCAGACAAAGGTCCCCAAGATGGACAAGAAAAGAAAGGAAATGATTCAAGACCTAGAAGAAAAACTTGGAGAGACACCCCTACAAATCATCGAAAGAAAATGGGAAGATCAGGAGAGTGACGATGATGAAGATGATGAATCTAAGGGAAAAAAAACTTGTGGTTCCTAAGCCTCTGGCACCAAAAGGCAAAAACATTGTGATTGTTGATCCTAAGCTAAAGAAGAGTCTAAGGAAAGTGGTTACACAACCCACTTCTACACCTCAAAGAAGAGTAGCTACCCCTGCAAGTGTCGAGCCAAATAAAGGGATAGTGAAAATAACAAGGCCAACAAGAGGCAATTAGAGGCCAAAGAGACCAAGCAAGGTCAAATGAAGAGGCCGAGGAGGAAACTTATTGTTAAACCAGATGATGAGGAGGATTATGAAGGCGAGAGGACAGAATCAGATGATTTGAGCAAATTTCAGATAGTGCCAAGGCTAGCTCCTTAGGACATAGAAAATGTATGATAAAATATTAGAAGTCTAGTAGGCCTTACTAGATTTAAACATGTAAAATATGATTCTTTAGATAGAGTTCAATAAAGAAAAAGTTGACAATACAGTTTTGGACATGATTGTAAATTTGAAATATACACATATGGAATTAGGTAAATAACTGCCAAAGGATTTGTGTAATAAACTGGATTCTAAATGGAAACGTGCATTACGTATAGAAAGACAAATAAGGGAAACAACCTTAGCCAAAACAATGCCTTATTTAGGTAAGACTCATATGTCTATAGCATTGAGAGATTTTGCAAAGAAATTTGTACCTAAGACTAGAGCTTACAATTTTTTGAGAAACATAATTGAGGAAGTAGTACAAGAGATAAAGATGGTGTAGAAGAAAGCCTTCGAGCTAATGCCACCAACAATAGAAGAGGTAAAGGAAGATGAACAAGTAGAACTGGATAATACAAAAGATCCATATAATGATGTAGAACAATTGGTAGAGACAATGGAGAAAATGGCTCAAGACAAGGAAAAATAGACAAAGATAGCCATCATTAAGGAGAAAACCCCCATTACAACATTGCCCAATGTGACTCTAGTGTCAACGAAGCTAGAGAAGATAGTGTCAATTGAGTTACATAAAGGGTAGCAAGCTCCAAAATCCATCAAAGGCACTTTGATAGATACCTCCAATCCATTTATTGTTCAAATCATGGAATATCCAAAGATTGAAGAGCAAGGAACGAATGGATAGGTAATTGAATCAATAACTGAAGCACCTATTGTTACCATTGACATTAATACACAATTACAATAAATCCAACAAAAGACACTAGTCATAGATGCCAAGGAACAAAGTGGATCAACAGGTGAAGAGAAAATAGATGAAGAGGCTACTAAGGAAAATCGAACAATAGAAGGTCATACTGATGTGTAGAAAGCTCAAGTACTTCATACTACTACAGGTGAAACAAGATCAACAGTTTGAGGACCTGTTACAGAGGGAATTAAGGAGATAGGTCCATCAAGTGCAACAAGGATTGAGAGATGGGGTGAGGAACAAAAGAAGGCAGGAAAGAAAGAGAGTGAACTGAGTGTAGAACCTTCTACACAATCTAAAGCTAAGATGCTAGTGGAGCACAAGAGAAACAAAGACCAAGTGTAGATATTTCATCACACTTACTACAACTAGCACTATCGAGCAACAACACCCCAAGGATGAAAATGCTAAAGAAGAAGGCAAGGTCACCTGGCAAGCATGTAACATTAGACAAAGTTACACTAATTCCTATGTTTGATGTTGATCACTTAACTTACGAACAAATACAAATTTTGCAAGATTTGTTGGCTAGGAAAACCAAACAAGAAGAATTGAGAAGGGAACATCAACAAAAATAGGTACTTCAAGAAATGAAGGATATCTTTGTTGATGCACATGATATCAAAGATGTTGATGGGAAAGTCCCAATAATGGACCAATTAGTGCATATTGTAGAAAAAGATCAATATTGATGATATAGATGCAAATGCAAAGTTATTGCAATGTTCTGAGAATAAATTTGAGAAGTTTGGAGAAAGTGTCAATTGAAATAGCCATCAGGCAAGTTGAACTTTATAACCATGTAAATAATGCAGGTGTAGTGAAGAATATCCAAACTTTGTATAAAACATTGTGTGATGTATTCAATCACAATATTCAAGATCATATTGAGAAATTACAATTAGATTTGAAGTCTAGAGGACATTCTTTAATCATGGATGCAAGTTCAAGTTCCATTCATTATTTAAAAGATTGATTTTTACTCAAGGGAGATTGGTCGAATTACAAGCCACATATGGTAGAGTGTGAGAGAAACTCATTTCCATTTAGTCCATGTTGATACCTCATATGGAATTGACATAGAGAGGGTTGTTCCTAGCTAAGGAGATAATCAAAAGAGATTCACATCTCTCTACTGCAAAAAGTCTAGTTGACCTAGCTGCTCCACTAGAATTTCTTTTTTTCAGTTTTGGAAGCTGTTAGATCAAGTTGGGATAATGCATTAGCAATGGTTATATAGATTCACAAACCATTTTTGGACAAGTATGGTTTGACCCGTTCACCCCAACAACCATTAGTGAGAAAAACAAGGGGGAAATATGATAAAGGAGAAAATGTCTATGAAAGGGGGAAATGAAAATGCAAATGTATATGTATATCAAGGGGGAACAATATGTAATGTACTCATTTTGAAGTCAGAGTATGTCATAAGTCATGTATATATGTTATATATATATATATATTGAAGTCTTTTGAAGATCGAGTCATAGTCTAAGGGGGAGTACTATTTTTAGTTTTGGATGTAATGTTGAACCATGACAAAGTTTTTTTGCCACTAATGTCAAAGGGGGAGAATGTTCATCCCTAAAATTTGTTGTCTATCAGTGTCAAACACTTAGTCATTCCTTTGGCAGAGTTGGTCGGTCATTACTGCGATCGAGCCATCTTATGAAGACCAAGCTATGTATGTTAGACTTATTTGTATTTTAGTTAACGCCAAGCAATCGTTATTGCTGAGAAAGTCTATGGTCGTCAAGTACTCCTATGCATGTCAAGTGAGACATAAGACATTATACACCAAGCTATACAAAATTAGTTTATGTTGAGTCATATAGTGAGTGCCGAGCATTCAGAAGTCGAGGAACAACATGAAGATTAGTTATGATTGAGCATCAGGGTATTCATGTGCCAAGTGAACTTATTTTAATATATTTGTTTGGAATTGCACAAACACTAAGGTAAACCATTTTTTGCCAACTTAATGCATGTTTTAATGATCGAGGAGTAATTTAAGGGGATGATTAGACATTTTTTTATGCATCATTAATCCCTATGGAAGGTGTTTAACCAATCAGAAAAATGGAAGGTTTAAGTAGCAAAAGGGAGAAATATGGATCATTGATTTGGATCTAGAAACCTCTCCAATTGGTTATAAAAGAAGGATCCAAACCCTATTTTCATAATAGTGTATGTGTCTATGTGTTTGGATGCTTGAAGCAAAGTTCTGAAAGAGAATCAAACAAAGTGACTGAGAAAGTAGTGAAGTGTAGAGCAGAGTTATATCATATCAGAGAGAGAATCGAACATTGGAAAGAAGAGATTCGTTATCAAGCATTAGAGTGGTAATCGAAGGATCAGGTAGTGATACATTTTGACAAAGTGAATCATGGTAAATCTCTTAACAGAGTGGTCCTATCAGGCCTGTGTATATCTTCTAATAGAGTGCTTACTTTGTTGTAAGTTTTAAATCCTTGAATCAAGGTGGATTGAATAAGTCTTGTAGCTCTTAATAGGGAAAAACTCTCAATGGGTAGATCATCAGATGTGATCAAATTTTAGCCCTAACATATGAACTTTGTTATTATAGTAGCAAAGATTTGTGGGTTTCATACCCACCCTAGTTCTAGCTTCACCTTGGAGGGTTTGTGGGTTACCAAATCTTCGTGTTATGTGTTGATTATTTACTTTCATGTTTATGGACGTGATTAGCTATTAGATCTAATACTATTAGGAATAAGGTGTCTCAACCTTGGATAATTCCTATTCTTATTATTTGTTTTGTAAATTTTTTTTGAAAATAATGTAATTAAGTGTGAGTGTACATGTCTAGTTGGCATGTTGATGTGTCACTCCACTTGCATGTGTCGGCATCTTGAATTATGTGTAAGGAGATCATGACTTAAACGGTTATGACAGATTCCTATGACAACTAATTGCTATCTTTGAAAGATTTGATGATGGGTGAAAATGTGAAAACTTGTGGTAATTGATCATTGAGTATTGTACACTCAAGTATCCATCTAGTTGCCCTAGAAATGGAAGCGTATGATATAAGCATTTTTCGGGTTGCAGATAGGAGAATGAAAAGTGTATTGTTGGTTGCTACTGGATTAGTCTTCCGTGTCCAGAAAGAACTTGCATTGCAAGTGTGTTGTAACCATTGTGTTGAAGATAATACATTGTGTAAGTTTTGGAGGGGTGGGGTTGTTTTATTGAAAGGTTTTTCTCCACTGACATATCTTTGTGTTTATGTGTTTTCTTTCTCTATCTATTTTCTGTATTCATGGTTGACTGCAATATTATTGTTTACATAATATTGAATCTAAATTTTAAGGATTTAATAGGAATTTGCACAATACTTTCCTTAAGGAATTAGTGTAGGAAGTTGTTTCTGCACCTAAGTTTCCTTACAAATACATTATTGTAGTATATGTTTATGTGATTCATGTATTTGTTGAGAGAAGGGTTCGTGGTGAAATATATCCGTTTGAAAATTATTTCAAAGGATAAAAGTTTTAGATATCCTGATTCAACTGCCTCTCAGTATCTCTCTTTCCCAATAGACTGCCAACTTCTATTGGTCTTCTAGATTGAATATGAATAAAAGAAAAACATCGTTCAGGATGGTTTGATCTAGCGGGAGCCTCATGGAGTAGTGACATAGCTACAGGATTAGTCTCCAAGTGGGAGATTGTTGTTTAGTGTGAAGCCTAATCAGTCCCCAAGTGGGAGATTGTTAGGTTGTGGTCACTGATTAGAAAAGTACTATACATACTCCATAATTCCTCAGCAGGGTTTGGGGCCAAACCAGGCCCTGAGTGGGGGTTTGGGGGTGGTAGCCCCCAATACAGTCGGGGCCATATTTTATCGAGATTTTGGGCCAACATGTAATTATTAATTATAACCCTAAAGTGGTAAAAATACTTGTATAGAAGAGCTTAGGGTTAGGAATTTTTTTTACTGTGGATGATGCAAAAATTGGTTGTTGCAGCGGTATTGAGTTGTAAGGGATTACAAATTGTAATTAGGTTGTAATCACTGGATCATAATAATATTGGACTTCTTGTTTGGTGGACGTAGCCCAAGGATTGGGTGAACCATGTTAAATCTTGGTGTCTCATGTTCTTATATGTGTGATCTATAAATTTTTTATATTGTTTATATCTGCATATATGCTTATAGCTGGGTCTAACATGGATCAAATTAGTTAGCACATGCATTTACTATGAAAGATTTGGAGGCAACAAAACAAATCCTTGGTATGAAGATTTGCAGAGATAGGAAGAACATGAATTTGATGCTATCTCAAGCTAATTATGTTGAGAAAGTGTTGCAACGTTTCTCTATGGAGAATGCTAAAGCTATCAACACACCTCTGTTCCAAGAACCCCATAGAAAAATGGAGTGGCTGAATGCATGAACATGACTATAATGGAACGTGGAAAGAGCATGAGGTTTCATGTTGGGTTGCCCTTACACATGTGGGCGAAGGCTATCAATACTGTTGTATATTTTATTAATAGAGTTCCCTCTACTCCTTTAGGTTGTGGTATTCCAAAGGAAGCATAGGTAAGAAGGTGAGTTATTCTTTTCTCAAAACTTTCGGTTGTGAAGCATTTGCTCATATAGATTCTAAAAATAGAACCAAGTTGGAAGCTAAGTCAAAGAAATGTGTATTTTCTGGATATGACATTAATGAATTGATTATGTCCAAGGGGATTTTGGACTTGTTTATTTGGGGGATAATGAACCCTGTCAGTTGTTGAAAAGGGAAAAGTTAAGATTAAGTTCTAGAATGGGAATCATTGGCTACTACATGAGGTAAGACATGTTCCAAGGTTGAGTAGGAATTTAATTTCAGTAGGGAAACTTGGTGATGAGGGGTGTATAGCTACTTTTAATGATAAAAATTGGAAGGTTTCAAAAGGTTCCTTTGTAGTTGCAAAAGGTGGGAATGTAGGCACCTTATATCTTTGTTTCACTGAATCCTTGGGCTACGTCCACCAAACAACAAGTCTAATATTATTATGATCCAATGATTACAACCTAATTACAATATATAATCCCTTACAACTCAATACCATCGCAACAACCACAACAACAAATACCACACACACTAGTGAATGTTAGACGGTCAACAAGGCTAATTAGACCTCTAGAAAGATTTTCTCCCTCTCTGTATTCTATTTTACTAACAGATGCTAATGAACCTGAATGTTATGATGAAGTTATGTAGGTGGATACAATGCTTTAGTGGGAGTCTGTGATGAAAGATGAAATGGACTCTTTGCTGAAAAATAATACATAAAATTTATGCAAGTTGCTTGTAGGTAAAAGGGCTTGTTTCATTGTGGGTGATGCAAAAATTGGTTCTTACAACAGTATTGAGCCGTAAGGGATTACAGATTGTAATTAGGTTGTAATCGTTGGATCCTAATAATATTGGACTTCTTATTTGGTGTACGTAGCCCTAATCCTAAGCCCTTTTATACAAGTATTTTTACCACTTTAGGGTTATAATTAATAATTACATGTCAGCTCAAAATCTTGATAAAATACAACCCGACTATATTGGGGGCTGCTGCCCCCAAACCCTTGCTTAGGGCCTGAACCAACCCCGAACCCCACCGAGGAATTATGGAGTATCCAATCTATAAATGCAACCTGTAAGTATAGACTGCTTACAACACTGCACAACTTGTAGACCCAACAAGTCATCATACATATCCAAACTAAATACTGATAACCATATCATCATGAGACCAATTCGAAATATGAACTAGGTATACAATGACATCAAATCTAAAATCTCCAAACATACAATGTCATAAACCCAAAATGCTACCATAGTCAATATATACCATAAACTGTTCAGGTCAATATATCACCAAATAAACCATACCAAACTTGCACCAAATTTGAATCAATATGTAGAGCTCTCCAAGCACTTTTTGTTGACTACTCAAAGTCTAAAATCTGACTCTGTATGCCCAAGTTATGCCCTAATTTGTGCTCAAAATAAACATCTGACTTTTAGGCTCTTAAAACCTAATAATATGTCAAAATCATAGAACTAGATTTATACCAAGTTGTAGTGCTCCGAATTAGCTTTCCAACACCTATAAGAAGTCTGAAATTTGATATCCTGAGAGAAAGTTATGGTCGTTTTACTAAGATAGTCTTTTTATTATTTCACTGCGATTTTTTTTTGTGATATAAAAATTCTGACAGGTTAAATTTGACAACCATCACAGGTTGAAACTAAAAAACTTTTTCATTTCCTTTGAACATGGTCAAACTAGGACATATTATATATCAAAATTTATGGAAACGTCAACTCGGATCTAATGGTGAGGTATGTTTATATGTAGGAGGTCATTTCTGCAAGCTCCACCTAAAACCCTTATTTAAATGAACATCCAAAAAATCTTTGTCCAATAATTTGATATGCCCAAAATGTACCAACATCCCACCATAATAACAAACTCGAAACCCTTAGATTTGCAATAAAAAGCTCATATATCTTGCCCTTTCTTTCATCCTCTCATGCATTCCCATGGATTCAATCTACGGTTACAATAATAAAACCATAGCTCTGAAACCTTATCCTTCGGCTACGTCCACCAAAAAACAAGTCCAATATTTTTATGATCCAGTGATTACAACCTTATTACAATATGTAATCCCTTATAGCTCAATATTGTTGCAAGAACCAGTTTTTGCATCACCCACAATGAAACAATCCCTAACCCTAAGCCCTTTTATACAAGTATTTTTACCACTTTAGGGTTATAATTAATAATTACATGTTGACCCAAAACTTATATAAAATACAACTTTGCTGTATTGGGGGCTGTCGCCCTCAAACCCTTGCTCAGGGCCTAGCCCAACCCTGAACCCTGCCAAGGAATTATGGAGTATGTACAGTTTTTCCTTGATTAGTCACCACAACCTAACAATCTCCCACTTGGGGACTGATCAGGGTTCACACTAAATAACAATCTCCCACTTGAAGACTGATTATGTAGCTTTGTTGCTACTCCACGAGGCTCCCACTAGATCAAACCACCCTGGACGCTATTGTTCTTTTATTCATGTCTAGTCTAGAAGACCAACCACAACTAAAGAGCAGTTCAACTTATCCCTTGTTACTACCTTTGTAAATATATCTGTTGGATTGTCATCTGTATGTATCTTGTCCAACTTTAACTATCCATCATCTAAAACTAACTAAATGAAATGGTATTACAACTGTATGTGTTTGGTCTTTGAATGTAGAGCTGAATTCTTTGCAAGATGAATGACACTCTGACTATCTGTAAACAAATAATTATCCTTCTAAGGGTGTCCCAATTCTTTCAAGAAAAACTGAAGCCATATCATCTTGTTGGCTGCCTCTATAGCAGAAACATACTCTGCCTTTGTAGTGGATAAAGCATTAACCGTTTGTAACCTAGAAACCTAGCTCACAACTGCCCCACCAACAGTAAATACATAACATGTAGTACTCTACTTGGTATCAATATCCCCTGCCAAATGCTGCAGTAGCAGAGCGAAAAATATGATAAGTAATGTTTTACGTTTTGTGTGTGTTTTAAATTTAAATGTTGTAATAATGTCCTATGATGTGGTGGCATAAATAGAGGAGTGAAATGATAAACTCTCCAATTATAGCCACTTAGGACCATGTGTGTTTGTTCTAGTGGAGTTAGTAGTGTGCAATGATTTAAGAATCCAATCATATCCTGAAAAATGACAGATAGTTGGCAGCAGGAATATTCATAATTTTTGAAACAGTCTCCTATTCTTGAATAGGGACGTTTCATATTCCTTATATAGGGAGTCAATTTTTAGAGAGGAAGAAAGGGGAAGAGACAAGTGTTAGTATTGGGTCGAATTCGGTATGTTTGCAAAAATTAGTCTCAGTGCGTGGGTAATATCTCCCAAATGCACCGTTGGATTTTCATGAGCTTTGGATATGTTATTATAGGCCTAATTATGCCCATGTTAACTAGAGGGATCAAAGAGTTTTGATTTGGTTCAAAATTTATTCATGTTTGAGTGCAGGTCTATCTAGAGACAACAAGAAGCAATATTTTTCAAAAAAATGTACTCTGATGCGGGGTCAATATCTCAAGTTTTAACCGTTGGATTTCTCTCAAATTTTCATAGGTTGTTTGAAACTTAGTTATGCCAAATATCAATGGTTGGATTGAGAAAATATTGTCTGGTTCAAAAGTTATACATGTCTATTCCCGGGTCTATCTAGAGACAACAAGAAGCAATGTTTTGCAGAAAAATGTACTCTGATGCGGGGTCAATATCTCAAGTTTGAACCGTTGGATTTCTCTCAAATTTTTATATGTTTTTTAAAATCTAGTTATGCAAAATATTGATGGTTGGATTGAGTAAATCTTATCTAATTTAGAAGTTATTCATGTCTGAGTGCGGGTCTATCCGAAGGCAGTAAGAAGATATTTTGGGAGATTTTATTTTCAAAGTTTTGTTTTGAATCCGATTTTAGTGTGTGACCCTGGAGGTTGTAGATGCCCCTTGAAGCAACTCAGTTGAGTGACTGATTCCTCCTGAGTTTTCCAAGGTGTGGCTATGCATCACCAAATCCGAGTCAACATATCCCTATAAATTAGTAGTAGAGCCCCCAAAGTGTAAACACTTAATGGATGTTCCTCTCAAATATCTGAGAATACATTTAACTGCATTCCAATGCTCAATTTCCGGATGACTCATATATCTGCTAACGACTCCCACTACATGTGCAATATCTGGCCTTGTACATACCATAGCATACATCAAGCTTCCTACAACTAAATCATAGGGTACCTTTGACATCTTATCCTCCTCTTCTTGTGTCTTGGGACACATCTCTTTAGTTAACTTCAAATGATTAGGTAAAAGTGTGTTGATAGCTTTAGCATTCTCCATAGAGAAATGTTGCAACACCTTCTCAACATAATCAGCCTGAGATAGCGTCAATTTCCTATTTTTCTTATCTCTACAAATTTTCATACCAAAGATTTGTTTTTCTGCCTCCAAATCCTTTATAGAAAATGCATGTGCTAACTGGGGTTGCAACCCCTTAATCTAATCCATGTTAGACCCAACTACAAGCATATCATCAACATATAAATATTAAATAATGTAGCTATCATCATCTAACCTCTTAAATTAAACACAATGATTAGAATGACACCTACTATATCCATGTACATGCATAAAATTGTCAAATTTTAGATACCATTGTCGAGGTGTTTGCTTTAAGCCATATAAACTTTTCTTCAATTTGCACACTAAATTCTCCTTACCTTTGACCTCAAATCCCTATGGCTGAGCCACATATATCTCTTCATCCAAATCACCATGAAGGAAGATGATTTTAACATAAAGCTTATCTAAATGCAAATTTTTAGTAGCCACAATACTTAAAATAGTACGGATAGAAGTCATCTTAAGAATAAGAGAAAATATCTCATAAAAATCACTGCCCTTTTTCTATGAAAATCTTTTTACAACTAACCTAGCTTTAAATCTTTTCTTACCTCCATCCTCTTCTTTTAACTTGTATACATCCCATGTCTTATTTTTCAGCAAATAGTTCATTTCGTCTTTCATTGCAGACTCCCACTGAAGCATAGTATCCACGTGCACAACTTCATCATAACATTCATGTTCACCAGCATCTATTAGTAAAATAGAATACAAAGAAGGAGAAAATCTTTCTAGAGGTCTAATTAGCCTTGTTGACCATCTAACATTCACTAGTGTGTGTGGTATTTGTTATTGTGGTTGTTGCACATCATGAGGAATGGTTGGAACATCATATTTTGGAGTATCATCCAACACTACATAATCATCTTATTTCTTCTCATGTTGCTACAACAAATATTTGTACAACACTTTCTCATTGAATATGATATCCTTACTTCTTACAATTTTATGATTTTCAAAATCCCAAAGCTTATAACCAAATTCATTAATGTCATATCCAACAAATACACATTTCTTTGACTTAGCTTCCAGCTTGGTTCTATTTTCAAAATCTATATGAGCAAATTTTTCATAATCGAAAGTTTTGAGAAAAGAATAACTCACCTTCTTACCAGTCCATGCTTCCTCTAAAATACCATAACCCAAAGGAGTAGAGAGACCTCTATTAATCAAATATACAAAAGTATTGACGGCCTTCGCCCACATGTGTAAGGGCAACCCAACATGCAACCTCATGCTCCTTGCATGCTCCATTATAGTCATGCTCATGCATTCAGCGACTCCATTTTTCTGTGGAATCTTTGGAACAATTTTTTGTCTACGAATACCATTAGTGGAGCAATAATCATTAAACTCATGATTACAATACTCACTACCATTATTAGATCTAAGACATTTTAATTTCTTACCAGTCTCATTTTCAACCAAGCATTTTCATTTCTTAAAAGTTTGAAATATCTCATATTTCTATCTAAAAAAATAAATCCATACTTTTCTAGTTGCATCATCAATAAATGTAACATAATAATGGGAGCCACCAAGGGAAGATACCTGAGCTGATCCCCATACATTGGTATGTACAAGCTCTAATTTTTTCTTTTTATTTTCCTTCCCAGTCTTCACAAAACTCACTCTCTTTTATTTTCCATGCAAAAAATTTTCATAGAAATCCATATTAACACATGTCAGACCTGGTCAAACTTTCTTTGAATGAAGTAAATTTATACCTTTCTCACTCATGTGCCCAAGTCTGTTGTGCCATAGTGCTACATCAGAATCTACAACAACTATTTGTTCTCCTTGCTCAACTGCAACAATTGTTCTTGAATATTCATTTTTCTTTGAAACAATTAAAGTAGAAGGAACACTATGACTTGTACAAAGATATAAGGTGCCTACTTTCACACCTTTTGGTATTACAAGGGAACCTTTTGAAACCTTCCAATTTTTATCATTAAAAGTAACTACACAACCCTCATCACCGAGTTGCCTTGCTAAAATTAAATTCTTACTCAGCCTTAGAACATGTCTTACCTCATGTAGTAACCAATGATTCTCATTCTGCAACTTAATCTTAACTTTTTCCTTTCCAACAATCTATCAGGGTTCATTATCCCTCAAATAAACAAGTTCAAAATCCTCTTTGACATAATCAATGAAATAACCTCTATGAGGTGTAGCATGAAATGAAGCACTAGAATCTAAAAGCCATGAATCATCAACACTTTCTAAAGACAAAAGAAAAGCATCTTTTTTGGATTTGTTACTTATCACATTTGCCTCCTTGTCTCCATCTAATTTAGCTCCTTCATTTCTCTTTTGAGTCCAACAATCTTCCTTTTTATGCCCTAGTTTCCCACAGTACCAATAGTCATTCGGTCCTCTTGATTGAGACCTCCTCCCCTTTGACTTTCCTCTTTATTTTTCATGATTTCTAAAATTACTTCCTCTCTCAGTTGTTTTGCCTCGACTTTGTGCCTTCAAAGCACTTCATGATTTAGATCCACCTGAGGTTTTCCTATGAGTTTCTTCACTCAAAATAACACCAATCACATCATCATATTTTAGGGTACTAGATATAGGAACAAAATTACTCACAACCATTAACAAGCCATTCCAGCTTTTCAGTAAAGAACACAAAATCAAGAGAGCCCTAATTTTTTCATCAAAATTGATACCCACAAAAGATAACTGACTTGTAATAAAATTAAACTCATTTAAATGATCTGCAACATATCCACCTTCTATCATTTTCATATTAAATAAACACTTCATGAGAAATACCTTGTTTGAAGCGGAGGGCTTTTCATACAATTTTGCTAGGGTTTGTATCAACTCTTCTGTTGTCTTTGCTTTTGTAATATTAAATGCCACCGATGGTGCCAGGTTTAATTGAATGCTTCTGAGTGCTTTTCTATCGAAAAGACCCCAATTGTCATTTGACATAGATCCCTGATTCTTGGTTTTGCCTTCCAACGACTTCTATAAATCCTTATGATAACGATAGTCTTCCATTTGCATCTTCCATAACTGAAAGTTTTTCCCATTAAACTTGTCAACCCTTAGCTTACCCTTGTCTGCCATCACTCCCACTCAACCATGAGACTCCCACTCAACTGTGAGACTTTCCTACAGAGGATAACTGGAAAAGAAACCTCGCTCTAATACCACTTGTTAGGATTAAACCATAGACAGAAATAACAATTACATGCAAATATAAATAATATCAGAAAATAATAGATCACATAGAAAAGAACACGAGACACCAAGATTTAACATGGTTCATCCAATCTTTGGGCTATGCCCACTAAACAACAAGTCCAATATTATTATGATCCAGGGATTACAGCCTAATTACAATCTGTAACCCCTTACAGCTCAATACCGCTACAAGAACTAATTTTTGCATCACCCACAATAAAACAATCTGTAACCCTAAGCCCTTTATACAAGTATTTCTACCACTTTAGGGTTATAATTAATAATTACATGTCAGCTCAAAATCTCAATAAAATATGACCTTGACTGTATTGAGGGCTCCCGCCCCCAAACCCTCGCTTAGGGCTCGGCTTGACCCTGAAACCCACAAAGAAATTATGGAGTATGTACAATACTTCCATAATTAGTCACCACAACCTAACACTAATATGAACATATAATTATAAACATGTCTTCAACCATGATCTAAGCTTGTTCACCTTAATTCCATAATGCTTATAAGATACAAGAAATTTACTAGTAAACTTTTTCTGTCAACATGAATGCTTATGATATTCATATGGGGGAGTATGTTAGCATTGTTGGAGAGATGTTTATGTTCTTTTGTGCTACATTCATGAATGTGTTTATTATTGATGTCAATGTATACACTATTATGTGAAGATCACCAAAGTTACAGAGGAAGAAATGTTTGACATGGTCAACAGTCAATGAGTTGGGTTTTGCGCACTTGGAAAAATATTTAGTGATGTGTATAGTTGCTAAAGTTATGTGCACACACAAAGATGTGGAGATATGTTATATTTATGCAATGTTTTCTAGAGGTAGCTTTCGAAGAGAGTTCCTAGAAAGCAACCATTGGTAAATTGGTTATTAGCAAAGATGTAATTTTGTTAAGCTTGATTGGAGGAAGGTTAGAGACAATGTCAAGATTCTATGTTCAAGATGATGAAATCAATTATTTAGTCTAAGACCACTTATGCAGTCTATTCAACTTGTGTGTCCCTGTGAGCCAACTATTGCTAAATATCTTTGAGGAAAGAGTTCAATTGTAATGTAACATATATTGTAATATCTTAGAGATGTCCTATATTATACATTGTAAATTGAGAAAACCTCAAGGTTGACTTAATACTTGTTTTTGGACTCGGTATAAAGGAAATTTTGTTTCCTTGTGGTAAATTATGCATGTGATCTCGTGTCGATGGTTACTGTTTATGCAAGCTTTTGGGTGTGAATTATGAGCAAAGATTGATGTTGAGGATGTACTATGTCCTTCAAAGGAATTGTTTTGGAAAAGGAGTTGATGTTTAGTTAGTTAAGAACTTGGACATGTTATCCTAAAGATTTTTTAGTGAAGATAGTTTGAGGCTATTTGAATAGTATGTTCAGTTGTCTTCCTTTCAACTCCTAATAGGGTTGGCACAACTCCTAACAAGGTTGGAATATCCTGATAGGTTTCAAACTCACCTTATATGAACTCATATATGTTGATTCTATTTCATTAGTTTGTAATAGAGTCCCTCCTTTCACAAGGAAATTTTACATTAGTGCATAATCGTGTGGACATCACTCTGACCTAGGTTTTTCCTTTGATCAAGGGTTTCCCTAATTAAAATATCTGGTATTATTGTGCCTGGTTATCTTTCTATGGTTATTTCATCTATTGTTTACATGTTTCAAAATTAATAAAGACATTGAGAATTTTTTTAAATGCATAACTGATTCACACTCCCCCTGAGTTATCTTGGTAGATTTTACTTTGTAACAATTTGTATTAGAGCCTCAGGTCCTTGAATGAAAAGTTTAACAGATCAAGGATATCTATTGCTTCTTATTTTAGGAAAGAAAGTATAAAGTTTGATGGAATTAATTATGACAATTGGAAGGAGAATATGAAGAATCACTAATTCTACATGGGTCCAAAGTTCTGGTTGGTGACTATTAAGAAAAAGATTATAGTTGATGGAGGCACGCTCAATTCATATGAAAAAATTGAAAGAGATATATTCATGCATAATATGCTTGCTAAAGAGGCAATATTGTCATCTCTTCCTAAAACAAAATAAGCTAAAAAATTTAAAGCTTGCACAAGAAATTTGGATTACTTTACAAAAGGTATTTGAAGGTGATGAACATGCTAAAAAGGCTAGATTGAAGAGTTGGATATGTATGTTTCAAGATGCTAAAATACAAGAAGATGAAACTATAAGAGGATATTTTAGTAGGATATATGAGATTCTTGTTGGAATTAGAAGTTGTAGTGGACCTAAGAAAAAAGATGATATTGTATGGAAGATTTTGAGGACCTTGACACATGCTTATTGGCAGAAGGAAAATATGATTGAAGAAGTTATTCCTTGTACACCTATATTTACAAAAGAGACTGTTATTGGAAGGTTGTAGACATCTAAATTATGGATGAAACAAAATGAAGAATTGCCTAGACTGGAAATTTCCTTCAACGTATAGAGAGACATACCTACATTGACTAAAACTCCTAGTACAAGTGGAGATTATGCTAGTGAACGAGTAACAAAGCAAGAGGAAGATAAGAAGATTGAAGGAGGACTTTCCCTAATTATGAAGAGAGAACCTAAAGGTAAAAAAACTATTTTTTTGGACATGTAAAGAACTTGGTCATTATTCTTCTAAATATCCTAACAGAGAAACAAAGTTTAAGCTTAGAAAGCCTTACAAGTCAAGAATTTCTAAAGATTGCTTCTTTGTTAATGAGGAATGTGAACCTGATTTTAAGATGGTGAATTTCCTAGATGATAGTGATGATGAGGATGATAAGATATAATATATTTCTATTAAAGAAGAAAGTCATGAAAAAAAATAAAAGAAGTAAGTTAGAGAAGAAAAATACTTAGTATCATAGATTGAGAAGAAAAAGTATGATTGGATTATAGATAGTGGTTATTCCCATCGCATGACTGGAGATATGAATAAATTTGTTGAATTAAATAGTTATGATTGAAGAATAGTTAGAGTTTGAAATAATGCAACATGTCATATAAAAGAAAAATGATCTATAACTCTTGATGGAAAGATAAACACTAAGGATGCTTACTTTATGGATGGATTAAACATAATATTTGTTGGACAACTTGTTGACAAGGGATATCAGTTGAAGTTTACAAAGAAGACTTGTATTATCAAGGATAATGACACATTGATTGGTACTGGTACAAGAACAAGAGGTAATGTATTTTAGTTGAACTTACTGAAATGACATGTTTGGTTGCTAAATAGAATGACAGTTGGTTGTGGCATAAGAGATTTTTTCATATCAACTTTGATAAGATTGTGAAGGTTAGTACAATATTTGCAGTAAGAGATTTTTCTAAGATTGTGAAACCTTCTAATATAATTTTCAAATAATGTGTGTTGTCAAAGTAGAAGAAAGGTTCATTTCTAAGAAAGAGCTTTACTACTTCAAAAAAATTATATATTGTGCATACAGATCTAAGTGGTCCTACAAGAACTAGAACATTTCATGATAAAAGGTACTCTATGCTTCTTATTGATGATTTTACTAGAATGATGTGGGTTGTATTTCTCAAAGAAACATATTAAGCTTTTGAGAAATTCAAGATATTTAGGAGTAGAGTTGAGAATGAATCTAGATTAAAGATCAAATGCTTGAGATCAGATAGAGGAGGATAATTTGTTTCAAATGAATTTAACAATATTTGTGAGCATAATGGTAATAAAGAGAAAATTTCCAACCCCTAAGACTCCACAAAAGATGGGGCATAAGAAAGAAGAAATAGATTAGTGAATGAAGAAACTATAGCAATAATTTTTTAGAACAATGTATCACATATCTTTTGGAGAGAAGTAGTGAACACCACAATATACACTATGAACATAGTGCAAATTAAACAAGGCATTAGTAAAACATTGTATGGACTTTTGTAAAATACTTTAGAATCTTTGGAAGTAAGTGTTCTATCAAGAGAGATGATGATATTGGGAATTTTTATTCTAGAAGTGATGAAAAAATGTTTCTTGGATATTCATTGAAGAGTAAAGCATATAGATGTTTTAATCAAAGATTGAAGATTATTGTTGAAAGTTCTAATATGAGAGTTGATAAAAAGTTTAGAATTCACAAGATGATACTTGATTATGATTTTGATGGAGAGACTAATCAAAGGACTAACCATCATAATTTTGAGTAGGAATTATTTTATTAAATTGACACAGGTTTGCACATTGAATTACAATGAGAGGAACAGAGAGAAGAACCTAGATTTGAGCCTAGAATGGAAATCAGAATTAAGTGACACCTAACATAAATGTGACAAAGAATCACCGTATGGAAAACATATTAGAAGTGTGAGAAAAGGAGTGATGACAAAAAACAAGGATAGTAAATAATTTTGTTTAATATCTCAAGATAAACCAAAAAAATATTAATGAAGCTTACAAAGGTGACTTCTGGATAAAAGCTATGAAAGAGGAATTAGAGCAGATTTAAAAGAAAAAAACTTTTGAATTGGTTCTTAGACCTAAATATAAGAATATCATTGGAACTAAATGGGTATTTAGAAACAAGATAAAGTTGTGAGAAACAAAGAAAGACTAGTTTGTAAAAGATATACACAACAAGAAGGAATCAATTTCGAGGAAAAAATTGCACCTATTGCAGGACTAGAGGCAATGAGAATGTTTTTGGCATATGCAGCTAACAAAAACTTCAAAGTTTGTCAGATGGTTATTAAAGCATCTTTTATAAATGGATAAATTGAAGAGGAGATATACATTGAACAACATGACAACTTTTCTTTGACAAAGGAAAATGATATGGTTTACGGATTGAATAAGCATTATATGGATTGAAACAAACACCTAGAGCCTAGTATGTAAGATTAGATGTGCATTTGAAAAATTTGGGATTTGTAAAAGATAATATAGATAGTAATTTGTACTTGAGAAAGAATGAAGATGGTTTGTTGATTGTCGTAGAATTTTTGGATGACATTATTTTTGAAGGTAATGATGAAACTAGCAAGACATTTTCAGAAGAAATAAAGAAAGAATTTAAGATGAGTATGATTGAAAGATAAAATATTTGGTGGGATTGTAGATTGTGTAGAACAAAGATGGAATTTTCATAACACAAGATAAGTATCTAAAAGATTTGTAAAAAAGATAAATGGATTGAAGAATTGTAAACCTGTTGGAACACCTATGGTAACTAGATGCAAGTTATCTAGCAAAGATTAATCCCCTAGTGTAAACAAAAAAACAAAGTGCATATCTATGATTGGTTGCTTGTAGTATTTGACACGTAATAGACCTGATATAGCTAATGTAGTTGGAATTACAGAAAGATTTAAAGTAGATCCTAAAGAGACACACCTTGCAACAATAAAAAGAATTTTCAAATACCTAAAAGGAACTCCTAATTATAGTGTATGGTATGAAAGATCACATGATCTCACATTGTGTGTGTACACTAATGCTGATTGGGTAGGAAGTATAGATCATAGAAAGAGAAACCATTCACAAAGAATTCTTCTTGCATGGAAGATAGGTTTCTTGGCTGAGTAAGAAACATGATTTCATTTTGCAAAGTAAAACAAAGGTAGAATATGTACCAGCAAAAAATAATTGCAATCAGATTATGTGGATGAAGAAGATGTTGAAAGATATTGGAATTGAACTTACTAAGCCTGTTATCATACATTGTGATAAAGCAAGTACATTTATTATGTCAAAGAATCCTATTTTACATTCAAAGACAAAGCACATTTCAATTAAGTATCACTTTTTGAGAGAAAAGGTAGTAGAGCAAGAGGTTAGATTTGAATATGTTAGCACAAAGGAGCAGATAGAAGACATATTTACAAAACCTTTGGCTAAGGATACATTTGAGTATTGGAGAGGTATGCTTGGGGTCATGTCCCAACTTACTTGAGAGTAGTTGATGTAGGAAGTGCATCAGTCTAGTATATAATAGAGCACTATTCTTTTTATGGACTAGATGCTTGATGCTTCTCCTATGGGAGAGTAATTGTCATTGAACTGAATTGTTAAGGACTCTTATTACTGGTATTTAACAATATCTTTGGACACTTTGTTGAGAGCTTTTATAGATTATTTTGGAAATGATTGAATTGACATAATGATAACTTTTTCATTGATGTCAAAGGGCGAGATGTAAGCGAGCATGAAAAAAATTGATTGACGTCAATGGGTATGAGAGTATTGATGTTTATGTAAGGGAGAGACTAACACATTCTTTGTGCATATTTATTTTTTGATGAACTCTATGATTGTGACTTCAATATGAAAAACTCTTTACAACCTGTCTGAGATTGAGATGTATGTTTACATTCATGGGAAACTTGAATGCGGGAAGGGGGGGTGGGGGGGGGTGGTTGTAAAGGAAAATGAGGGAAACATATTTTGGTATTCATGAGACTTAGATGATTTTCATTTATGTTTCCATCAATGCCAAAGGGGGAGATTGTCAACATGAATATTGATGGTATTCCTATGGGTGAGTATGTTAGCATTGCTGGAGAAATGTTTCCATGCTAATGTGTTGCATTCATGACTATTTTGGTCATTGATGTCACCATATACACTGTCTATGAACATTTCCAGAGTTGCAAAGGAAGAAATGTTTGACACGGTTAATGGTCAATGAGTTAGATTCTATGCACTTGGAAAAATATTCACCAATGTGTATAGTTGCTACAGTTATGTGTAAGAAAAGTGATGTGAAGATATGTTAGAATTATGCAATGTTTTTTGGAGGTAGCTTTCAAAGAGAGTTTTTGGATAGTGGGTACTGATAACTTGGTTATATATTTTAGGAGAAATAGAATTCTATTCAGTGCAATTAGAGGAAGGCTAAAGACAATGTCAAGATTCTATGTTCAAGATGGTGAAATCAAATATTCAGTCTTGATCAACTTATGAAGTTTTTTTAGCATACGTGTCCTTGTGAGCCAACTATTGCTAAATATCTTTGAGGAAAGAGTTTAATTATATTGTAATATATTAGAGATGTCCTATATTATTTATTATAAATTGAGAAAGCATCAAAGTTGACTCAATACTTGTTTTAGGACTTGGTATAAAGGAAAGTTTGTTTCCTTGTGTAAATTGTCCATGTGATCCTATGTGGATGGTTATTGTTTATGCAAGCTTTTGGATGCAAATTATGAGTAGTGATTGATGTTGAGGATGTAATATGATCTTCAAAGGATCTACATTGGAAAAGGAGTTGATGTTTAGTCAATTCATAGATTGGATATGTCAAAAACAAGGGGGAAATATAGCATGTGAGGAATCCAAAGGGGAAATATAGTTATATATAGCATTTAAGGTGTCTTTTGTATGAGGAAGAAAGAATCTATGTATATACCAAAGCTACAAAAATAATTTTGAAAAATTCAAACTAGAGTCAGTGTCAGATGAGTATTAGCACAATTGTCAAAATCGAGCTATAGACCCAAGTACATTGATAGGGGGAGTTTTGACTCATCATTTTGAGTATTTAGAATTTTTTGGTATGATAAGGTTTTTTGTCACTAATGCCAAAGGGGGAGATTGTTGACCTTATGACCGGACTAGTTGTCAATTAGTGGAAAAACACTTAGTCATTTGGTTGGTTATATTTTCGACGAGCACCACCAAGTAAACCTTGCAGATAGTGTCAACTGAGCATGGAGTGTTAATCAAGCAGATCAACTAGCCATGTTAAACGAGCAAAGTAGATAGTAGTGTTGATTGAGCTACAATAGTAACCAAGTTGTTGCAATGTCAATCGAGCTCTTCAATGTTTGTCGAGTCATCAGTGTTATCTGAGTTCATGCCTACTCATAAGTGATCAATGTGAATCGAGCACTAGTGTCAACTGAGCACTAGAGATTGCCGAGTTCACTGTGTTTTCGAGTATCATTATATCACCCGATTATCACCACTGAGTCCATTAGGTGAAGATTGTTTAACATGTTATTGTAGCTAACTTCAGAAGGTAATTATTTGGATTTGTATAAACATGAGATATCTTGTCTTATCTAATAATGAATGAAATGTATGGAATATGAAGAGCATGCAAGTTTGAAGGCTACAAAAATTATGAGGAAAAGTAGAGTCTCATCCATCACATTAAGGTGATCATTTTACATTAAAGTAATCTCATTCAGCAAACCAAGTTGTAGAGCAAAGATCAACTATTGTTTCATCCTAGTAGGTGCATCAGTCAAATCCTCTAACAAGGTGGATTTAATAGTCTTATGCAGAATCTCCTAACTGAGTAAATACTTCATTGTATTATATAAATACTTTTACAAGGTGGACTTAACAATCCTTATTGCTCCTAACAGGGAAGATCACCAAAAAGATCATTTGTAAGCCTTAACGAACCAATTTTATACTGCAGTACTAAAGCTTGTCGGTATCATCCCCACCCGCGTTTTAATTTCTATTTGGAAGGTTTCTGGGTTACCAAATATTGTGCCCAAGTGTTATGAATGTTTTATTTCTTTTAATCTTCCATGCATGCAATTAGATCAGATTAGTTTATGAAAGGATTAATTAGCAAATTGAAGTAAAATTTTATTGGTTCCTGATTCACCCACCCCCCCTCTCAGTCACCTAGTCTTCTCTATATTTCCAACAAGTGGAACTACGAATGCATCAGTTAGTGACACCTCATCCACTAGATTAGGTGACTTCACAACCTTAACTAAATCACAAAGTTATATATCAGAACCACAATTAAATTGTTAAATCATTTATCAATTCCTTAGAATCATGGAATGATATCTATATTAACATAAGACAATATGAATTAG
Source organism: Cupressus sempervirens (assembly GCA_028749045.1). Lineage (NCBI taxonomy): Eukaryota > Viridiplantae > Streptophyta > Pinopsida > Cupressales > Cupressaceae > Cupressus > Cupressus sempervirens. Next base: position 827,589,130 of record CM053791.1, read on the forward strand.
GATAACTCCTATAAAGATTGGAAGTCAATCAAGTCAGTGAGCTTAACTAAGGTAGTCAGTAGAAGTAGTGTGTAACCAAGCAAGAAGGTTAGTCATTGTTAATGTATTGTTCACCGAGAAAGGTTTGAAGTCGATAAATAATTTGTCAGTATGAAATTGAGTCAAAAAGTAGAGCATTTATTGCACCCTAACTAACCTTAAAGACACTTTACCTATAAATAGGGCATTCATACAATTCATTGTTTACCTTGAATTCATGAGTATTTTAGAGAGATTTTGTGTGATTTTGAGCCATCATTGTGCACTTTGGAATTCTTAGCTATATTCAGAGAATTTGTAAGAGATTCAAGTTCTATTAGTGATTTAGTAAGTTTCAAGTCATCTTGAGCTAGTTTTTTGATATTTAACAAAACCCTAGTTTTACAAGATTCAAAAATGGCATCGAGTTCAACACCAATGAAGGGATCAAAGCTTAGCAAGGTGAAATTGATACGAAACAATGACTATGAGGAACCAAACTATAAACATCCTAAGGTTGCATTAAAAATTGACGAAACTGGAGCATTATCTTCGATACTACCTAGGTTTTACTAGTACAATACATTTGAGCTTACATTCACTAAAAAAATGAAGTTGGAGATTATGAGCTTAGTCAAACCTATGAAAGATTGTCTAAGAATCACCAGCTAAAGGATGAACACAAACATCTAGAAATGAAGGGCTTAACCTATGCTTTGCATTTTTTTAAAATGTTCAAGAATGAGTGGATCTGAATCATACTCAATTGAGTGTATGGTCAAACAATGTGGTAAGATGAACTGATCAAGATCGCAAAGGACATGATGTAAATGGTCATAGGATAATTCTGTTATCGAGAAGGCAAAGTAAATACATGATCACTAAGGAAATACATTGAAAAATGCCAAAGTAGTTTGGGATGGTAGAGGTTTGAAAGTAGCTAAAATCGGTGATCTTGAAACTAGATTCAATACATATGTAATTTCATATAAGATATATCAATCAAAAAATTTGAATAGTGTTCCTTGTGGGGTTATAGACCTAGCCTACAAGAATGTGAACAAGGGTCTAAAACTTTAGCTTGTTGAGCTGCTTCTGAAATAATTTGAAAAAAATATGAAGACTATCTGAGTTGCCAAGACCAACACATTGAAGTTTGATTCATTGTTGGTATGTATCTTTTTCTATCTATAAAACTATTTTGTTGCTATTGAAAATGTAAATTAGGATACATCTCGGCCAATGATTTATCAAATAAAGGATTACATTGCTAGTTTGGGAGATGATTTAAAAAAGGTTGAGTGAATATTTTGAGAAACTCAAATTAAAAATGCATCAAAGATACATGATACCCCATAAACTAGTAGAAAACTAAAAGTTAACATTTGTTTTCTAGTTGATACATAAGCTTGTCTAATTAAGGTAGTTCAATAGAGAATTGCATGGCATGAACTAATGGAGTATGACTTAAATATTGACCAAGCCACTAGTGCAATTGAGCCATTGTTGAAAGAACAAGTCAATAGAAAGGTCAAGCCATTTGGCACATATGAACAAGCAAAGAAAATAATGAAATTGGATATCTTAATGCCTAAGATAGAAAATAAGATCAAGAAGATGATGGACACACTTGAAGGTCATTTTGGTGAAGGTGAAGATATGTTGATTGAAGAGGCATTTAAGGTTCAAGAAGAGATCAATGTAGAAGAATTTAAGAAGGCTAACGAGGAAGAAGAGCCTAAATAATCAAAGGGAAAGAGAGATCAAGTTGCGCAACCTTAGAGTCATAAGGCTACCTAAGATAGGACTAGAGTTTCTACTGGTTCTACAACCTCTAGAAAGAAGAGTAAAGCTAAAGATAGCCAAAGTGAGAAAACACAGACCAAAACTTATTAGAAAAGGAATAATTCTCAATAGTCAGTGATAAGGCCAACATAGAAACAAAAGAGAGCTAATAAAGATGATGATAGTGAATAAATAGAACCAAATGATATTGGCCAATTAAAAGTGGTGAGTAATATAATTCCTAAGGTCATACATGGACGTGTAGAAGAAAAAAGACAAACTGGAGGAATAGGTAACATAAGACTTCTAAAATATCACACACTGAATGATGAGGATAAATTAATTTTTTGAAGTAGTCATTTCTTATACTATGTTTACATGGAAGTTTATTCCTATTAAAATTGCAAACTATGTTCTCAATGATTTATATAATAAAATATATGCCAGATGGAAGTATCCTTTGTAGGATTTGATAATGAACAAATCCACAGATCCCTAGATATCTTGCATGCAAATAACCTATTACAAGGAAGTAAGAAAGACAAAGAAAGAGAAGGGCTTTCTCAATAAACAAGAAGATTGTATTTACTTGTGCAAAATAGAATGAATAAATTTACAACCAATCAATCCTTATGAACGAGATCAAAAATTTAAAAGGGAAACCCTAAAAGGTAAATGCCATTTAATAATTACTAATTAATTATTAAATGGAAATGCAAGTGCATAAAGGGAAATCTTAAGAAGAGAGTAAAGGTAATTTAATAAATGAAACTAAATTAAGCTTTTACTCTAACACCCCCCTTAAGCTGAGCAACAATGCATCTACAAAAAACGTAGAAAAGCAAAGAAATTACACTATTGAAAGCAAACTTGTGTCCCGAAAAAAAGGTTCGATGAGGTACCCGATCACAACCAAATCTCTATGGAACAGAGAAATAGAGAAAAACCAACGGGAAAAACCCTACTCCAAAAAGAGATAGAAAAGGATGCACAAATGAAATATCTGAAGAGATTCTCTCAAGATCACAAGTACATTGAAACCTCTAATGATAGAAGTTTGAGACTCTATAGTCCCCCCTAGAATGACATAACTCTTGTGTCAATGAACATACCAATATGGCTCCAATTTGAAAGAAAGAAAGGCAATGGAAAGCAAGGATGAGACCCCTAAGTGTAAGGTGAAGTTGGAAGTCCTAGCTAATGCTTGAAGGAGAATGCATGAAAATCCTGAAATGGAATCTCCAATGGAGGTGGGATAATAGGTGTGTTGAATCTACCATCTAAGAGGAGATGTGTTTTTGTTGACATATCCTCAACAACTACAGTAGGTGGCTCGATGACTAGAGCTATGATGATAAGAAATGATAAAGATTAATCTTATGCAATATATGGAATATGAATAGGAGGTGTAGGTGTATAAGTCACAACATTGGTCTCAAGAACAACACATAAGTTCAAGTGACTTGACTTCACCTCAGTAGTCTCTCATGAAGAAGGAGAGTGAGTCTCTAATAGTGGAGATGGTGGACCAAAATGAGAGAAGAAGTATAGATGAGAAGAATGATCAACAATATCTATAGCAATAATATTGCATGTCTCACTATCTCTTATGTGCACTGAATCTTGTGCAAACTCAATTGTCTTCCCTATTCCACTCCAGTAACCATCTACAAGAGTCTGGAATAGTAGTTGCACATAGTGCATGACCCTTTCCTATATCTTTACCATTTGACTAAAATGATGATGATGGATAAGATATGTGAGAAGTAGAAGGAATATCAATGTTTCTCTTCTAAAGGAGAGCTATCAAATCTGAAACCTGTTTGGCATAGCCATCTCACTTCTTCTCATAGCAACATGACTCATCATGATTAGGCTTATTACAATAAGCACACTTCAATCTTTTTGCCTTTGGTTTATCTCCCTTAGGAGGTGGGTCTGATATGATGTGAGGGCTAGAATCAATTTCATACTTTGTAGGATGTGACTTTTGTTTCTTCTCCTTCATCCCAAAAGATGGCCAAGCTACCAATGCACAAGTCAGTGAGCCTATGAGAGAATCCAACTGAGAAATCTTAGGTTGCTCTTGAGTCAAACAATCACAAAAAACCTCAAAGGATGGTAGGGTAAATCTATTACCCAAAGCATCTTTGGTGGAATAGAAGGTAGAAGCCAAAATCTGAAAGTTTTCATAAAGCTTAGAAAGAATCAGGTAGATGCACTCAGTGTTAGTCTTGGTTTTCCCAAAACCCTACAATAAAGTTTTCTATTGTTTGAGCTTCATCAAGAAGTCCTCAATGGAAGGAAAATAATATGGTACAAGAGAGGTAAGCTCTGCCTCAATTTGAAGTGCTATGAAATTGTTGATTGTATCGAACAAGTCATTGAACTTTTCACACATTTCTTGAGGAGTGGAACACTCATCAAGATGAAATTGTAAGCTATCTGAAACACTCAAAGAAATCAAACCCATGGATTCATCCATCTTCTTGTGGTACAAAGTTTGATACTGACTCTGATATACTGGTTGCATTGTATCTAAACAAGATCACAAACCCTTTGAATGGAAAAGTCATTACATATGAGATTTCCATGTTTGATAGTTGTGTGGGTTTAAAAGTACTAGACAAGAAGAGGTCTCGGCATTTTTTTAAGAAGGTATTTTGAAGTTCTCTAATATATTGATATTGTAACAGAAAATAATAAAAGAAAACCCCCCACAATGCAAAAGACTAAACCCCAACTGCTAGAAGGAATGCATAAACAAGAAGAGATAAAAAAAGACTTCAGTTTGAGAATCACATATACCTTTGAGAAATACTGATGAAAATAATAGAGAATCTAGATAGGGCTCAAGAAGAGCTTTTTGATAATTTTTTTAGATCGAAAAACAAAGATTTAATGAGCAAGTTACACCCCTGGAAGATAGAAACCATCATCTGACTTTGAGCAAAAAAATCCAAAAAATAGTTGCACCATAATCTCCTTATCTGAATCAACTTTCTGACACTTCTTTCAGATAAAAAAAATAACTCCATATGCACAAGTTAGAGGAAAAAGATCGCCAGGGTCTTTGTATCAAAAGAAAATATTATTCTTTGAAAAATAATAATAATAAAATAACCACTGCAGTGGTGGTACTCTAGTAGCACACTGGCTTTGCTCCAACAATGGTGGATGACACAGGAAAAGGATGAATAACTAGGGCCAAAGGCTCACCCAGCTATCCAAACCACCCTGCAAGAGCTAACACAATGGAAGAAAACACAAAGAACAACAACCAAAAGGAGGAAGAAGAGTGAAATACTTTTATTGATTCATTAAAATATCTTCATACACGCCCAACTGTAAGGCCTTCTGGATTACGACCGAATACAAATACATTCACATTGAAAGATCTAATAGCAAATTCGCACTTTCCAGTTCTGCTCTCCAATCCTCTTTCAAACTTGCCTAACTCTAAGCCTAAACACTCTATATATACTTTCCAAAATGGCGTACAGATTATTCTAGAATATTACATAAGAGGAAGGCCGACCTAATAACGATCTGAACACATCACAAGAAAAGATCTTAACATAAATGTCGCGACCGAAATAAATCTTGCAAGTCGGCTCATAGAAATCACGTCTAAATGCTAACACTCAGCATACACTGGGTAACTCAGCACATGAAGAGTCACTCAACATACACTAGGTAACTTAGCACATGAAGGAATCACTCAGCATACACTAGGTGACTTGGCATCTACTAAGTGCTACAGTAACTTGGCACCAACTGAGTGCTACAATAACTCGACACCAAGTGCTATAGTAACTTGACACCAACCGAGCGCTACAGTAACTCAACACCAACTGAGTGCTATAGTAACTCGGCACCAACTTGCAGAATGAACAAAAATGAGTAGAATAACAAGGCAACCCAGGATGCTCCTACATCAGACAAACGAGGTTGAAAGAAATGATTTTCCTAAATTTTTGAGATGTCACAACCTTTGCAAAATACAACTCAAATTGAGAAATCCATGAAGCATCTTCAATAGGTATGTTCTTCCACTTCACCAAATATTCATAGTAATCTTTTCCCCTTGTACTTTTGCCAACTCTCTGATCCAATATCTGTTCAACTTCTTCAATATACTTCTTAGGATAATCATCTGATACAACAAATTCATCCTCTAACTCATGATACTTATACAAATCAACAATATTGAATATAGGAGATATATCAATGTCATTAGGTAACTCAACTTCATAAGCATTACCACTATCAAACTTTTTCAAGATCTTACAAGTTCCAAATTTCTTCCTCTTCAACTTACTGTATGTTCCAACTGGAAATCTTCCTTTCTTCGGATGAACCATCACCTCATCACCAACTTGAAAATCATTGTGTCTTCTAGACTGATCAACATTCTCCTTATACTTCTAATTACATTGTTCCAATCTCAACTTCACTTTCTTATGCAAAAACTCCATAAAATTAGCAAATTCTTCTTCTAAAACACTTCTCTTTGCTTCACCAGCAACATCTCTCAAATCTGATATACCTCTAGGATGCATTCCAATAAAAATCTCAAAAGGTGTCTTCCCTATACTCCTATTCACAAAATTATTATATGCAAATTCAACTTGTGTCAATACCATATCCCAAATACTCGGCTTATTCCCAACTAAACATCTTAGAAAATTACCCAAGCTTCTATTCACAACCTCTGTCTATCCATCTATCTGTGGATGGAATGTAGAACTTAACTTCAATTTAGTACCCATCTTCTTTGACAAAGTCTTCCAAAAATAACCAACAAACTTACTATCTCTGTCAGAAATAATGCTTCTTGGTAATCCATGCAATCTCACAATCTCTTTAAAGAAAAGTTTAGCAACATGCTCAGCATCTAATGTCTTCTTACATGGTATAAAATGAGCCATTTAGAAAATTTATCCACTATAATAAATATGGAATCATACCCTTTTCACTGTCTTAGTTAATCCAAGAACAAAATCCATACTGATGTCACTTCAAGGTTTCTTATGAACAGTAATAGGTATATACAAACCAGTATTTTGACTTACCCCTTTTGCAACTTGACAAACTCTAGAACTCTTTACAAATTTCTGAACATCCTTATACATTTGTGGCCAATAATACTTCTATTTTAGCAAACTCATTGTCTTATCAATTCCAAAATGTCTAGCTAATCCACCACTATGCTTTTCCTTAATCATATTCAACCTCATAGAACTTTTAGGAATACACAACTGAATACCTTTGAACAACATACCTTCTCGAATAAAATACTCATCATACTTACTTATGTGATTTGTCAGATTTGGTGCTCTGCACTCTCTCCATGCCTCAGAAAAATCAGGATCAACATCATACAACTCTTTCATCTCATCAAAACCAAGAACTTCAACCTTCATATCAATCAATAAAGAACATCTTCTACTCAATGCATCAGCAATTCTGTTAGTAACTCCACTCTTATGCTTAATGAAAAATGTGAAATGCTACAAGTACTCAACCCACTTCATATTTCTCTAATTCAATTTATGTTGACTTCCCAAGTATTGTAAAACTTTATGATCAGTATACAACACAAACTCCTTCAGCCTCAAATAATGTCTCCACTTCTTCAATGCTTGAACAATAGCATAAAATTATTGATCATACACAGAATATTTTCTTTTGGCATCATTCAACTTTTCACTAAAGAAAGTAATAGGTTTACCTTTTTGACTTAATATAGCTCCTGTTGCATTACCACTTGCATCAAATTCAACTTGAAAGACTTTGTTGAAATCAGGCAAAGCCAATACATGTAATTCAACAACCTTTTGTTTCAAAGTCTCAAAACTTTTATCAACTCCATGTGTCCACTTGAATTCTTTTTTATCTCCTCTCATTGTCTTAGTCATAACATTACAAACAACATTGAAATTCTTTATAAACTTTATGTAAAAACTAGCTAAACCATGAAATGATCTTACCTCACCCACATTCTCAGGTGTAGGCCATTCCAAAATTGCTTTAACCTTCTTAGGATCCATCTTCAATCCATCAGCTGAAATCACAAATCCCAAATACACAGTCTTCTCTTGCATAAAAGAACACTTTTTCATATTAATCAGCAACTTTGCCTCTTTCAACCTTTGCAATACTTGTCTAATATGCTCAAGATGTTCTTTCTTAGTCTTACTAAATATCCGAATATCATCCAAATAAACAATCACAAACTTACCCAAAAATCTTTTCAGAACTTCATTCATCAACCTCATGAAAGCACTAGGTGCATTAGTCAAACCAAAAGGCATAACCAACCATTCATACAAACCATGTTTTGTCTTGAAAACATTCTTCCATTCATCACCTTCTCTAATTTTGATCTCATGATATCCGCTCTTCAAATCAATCTAGGTAAAATACTTTGCTCCACTCAAACAATCCATTATGTCATCCATCCTCAGCATAGGAAACCTATATTTCATTTTTATCTTGTTAATGGCTCTAGAATCAATACACATTCTCTATTCTCCATTCTTTTTAGGTGCTAGTACAGTAGGTACAACACATGGACTCAAGCTTTCTCTGATCAAACCTTTCTGCAACAACAAATGCACTTGTCTGTTAAGTTCTTCATTCTCTATAGGTGTCAATCTATATGGTGCTTTGTTTGGAAAACTAGCTCTAAGAATCAGATCCATAGAATGAATTATACTTCTTATTGGAGGTAAACCATGAGGAATATCATCAGCAATAATGTCTTTATACTCATTTAGAAATTCTGTAATTTCTATTGGTACTCGGCTATCACTATCTGTTGTCACTCGGTCATTACTAACTTCTGTTGCTTGGTTATTACTACCAACACTAGGTCCTCTAGGAACTATGACAAAATAGACTTGATTCTTTTTCATTTCCTTTTCAAATTGTTTCCCATTAACCATGCAAATTTTTATAGTAGTACAATTAACCTCATCTGGACTTTCAATTAAAGGCAGCAATATTTGTTTCTTCCCATTTACCCAAAGAGTATATTGATTCAATCTTCCATCATGTACATCATATCTATCATATTGCCAAGGTCTACCCAACAAAATATGACAAAAATCCATGGGCATAATATCACACAAAACTTTATCAAAGTAATGTCCAATTTTGAACTTCACAAGGCATTTCTCACTTGCCAATATCTTATGCTCATCTTTGATCCATGAAACATGATAAAGTTTGGGATGTTTCAGCCTCTGCAACTGCAACTTGGTAACCAGCTCTTCTGACATCATATTTGTAGAACTTCCACTATCAATGTTCACTTTGCAGCATTTTCCATCCATCTTACATCTTGTCATGAAAAGACTTCTCCTTAAAACAGGTTCCTCATCACTTCCCTTATTACAAAAGGTTCTTCTCACCATCAGATTTTCTCCAGCCTCAGGTTCACTTGGTGAACCCTCATCATCTCCTTGAATCACAACATTTCTATTACCTTGCCCACTTTTAGAGGATCTACATTCAAAAAATCTATGTGCCTCTTTACCACATCTAAAATAATTACCATGAAATCCACTTCTAGAATAAGAATTACCTCTTCCTTGGTAAGAATTAGTGCCTCCTTGGTAAGAACTACCACTTTTCCATTCAGTCTTGCCTTTGTCATCATTCTTCCATTCAGATTTGCCTTTATCCTGCACAAAATTGTTAAATCTACCACCTTCACCATAAGATCAATCTCTACCTCTCTAGAATCTACCACCTCTACCTCTTTATCTTTGTTCATGCTTCTTTGTTAAGATCTCCTCAGCTTTCAAGGCATATTGATATGCTTCTTCTATGCTTTCCAACTTCACAAAACTTATTTCATCTTGTATTCCAGATCTTAATCCTTTAATGTACCTTGTAATTTTTTTAACATCATCATCCACATGTCCAAATCTGATGTCCAATCTACAGAATTCCTCGATATATTCTTTCATAGTTATGTCTTTTTATTTCAAATTTTGCATCTTTCTCAAGAAGCTAACTTGGTAATCAACAGGGAGGAATTTGTTCTTTACCTTGTTCACCATCTTTGACCAAGTTTTGATCTTCTCCTTTCCTCTTCTTCGTCTATTAGTTTGCAAGTGCTCCCACCATAGTGATGCATGACATTTCAACCTAGTGACTACAATCTTCACCTTTCTATTATTAGGAGTGTTTTCATACTCAAAGAACTTCTCCATATCAGAGATCCAATCCAACATAGCATTGGTATGCAATTTTCCATCATAAGGAATAAGTTCTATAACGAGCTTCAAATGTTCCTTAGACAATGCTCTCAACAATCTTTCCTCATCTTGATCTTCTTCAGGTTCTGGATTATGGTTTGGTGCTATTGCTTCATCATCACTTACATCATCAAGATGTGCTCCTCTCTTTTGGGCTATCTCTACAGCATCTAATCTAACTGAAATTTGTCTCAATTGATCCAATATAGCATTATCAACATTATTTCCTCTACCATGAACCATCTATACAAATCAGGTTCTTGCAAGATTGTAACCCTCTACAAGTTATAGGTCATATCCATAGATCTACAACCCTACAACCAAATCTAATTCAGGGTTCTACATGATCCAATCTCCACAAGGATGAACCTTAGGCCTGATACCAATTGACACAGGTAAATGATGAATAACTAGGGCCAAAGGCTCACCCAACTATCCAAACCACCCTGCAAAAATTAACACAACATAAGCAAACACAAAGAACAACAACCAAAAGGAGGAAGAAGAGTGAAATACTTTTATTGATTCATTAAAATATCTTCATACATGCCCAGTTGTAAGGCCTTCTTGGTTACGGCTGAATACAAATACATTCACATTCAAAGATCCAACAACAAATTCATAGTTTTCAGTTTTTCTCTCCAATCTTCTTTCAAACTTACCTAACTCTAAGCCTAAACACTATATATATACTTTCCAAAATGACTTACAAATTATTCTAGAACATTACATAAGAGGAAGGCTAATCCAACAATAGTATGGACACATCCAAAGAAAATATCTTAACATAAATGTCGCAATTAGAATAAATTCCGTAAGTCGGCTTGCAAAAATCATGTCCAAATGCTAACACTTGGCATACACTGGGTAACTTGGCACATGAAGAGTCACTCGACATACATTGGGTAACTCAATACATGAATGAATCACTCGACATACACTGGGTAACTCGATACCAACTGAGTGCTACAATAACTCAGCACCAACTTGCAGATTGAAAAAAATGAGCAGGATAACAAGGCAACCTAGGATGCTCCTGCATTAGTGGAAGTACTTTGGTAGCAGTGGTGGCACTTCGGTGGTGGGGTTGGAAGTGAGTAGTGCTATGACGACACAACTGAGTGGAGGTTGTTCTGGTCAGCAGGCCGACTGCTAGCAGTGCCGCTACAGTTAGTTAACCACAATAGTGTTAAAACATCGCTTTTTAAAAAAATGAGGTTTTTTGTTTTTGTCACCTTAGATTGCATGCAGAAGTCGTACGACCCTGTTATGCAAAATTGTTTTGCCTCCCCAGTCAATGTTGTCCGAAATTGAAAAATTTTATATGGAAATGGTTGTTTTGACACCTTCAAAATCCTACTGTGAGAGTTATTTGGCCTCAAAGTGCTCCAACAAATAGATAACCTCCTATTTTCATAGAAAATGCTTTAAAAATGCCTTATCTATTATGTCAAACCCCCATTCATCTTTTTCTTCAAACAAGAATAGGCAGTCGTAGGCAAGGCTTTGATACCATGTAGAATTTGATAATTAACAAACCCGCAAATCCTTGTATATCCTACAAGCAAATAACATGTTACAAGGAAGTAAGAAAGGCAGAGAGAGAAGAGTTTTCTCAATAAACAAGAAGATTGTATTTACTTGTGCAAAACAGAATGAATAAATTTATAACTAATCAATGAAGGAGATAAAAAACCTAAAGGGGAAACCCTAAGAGTTAAATGACATTTAATTATTACTAATTAATTATTAAATGGAAATGCAAGTGCATAAAGGGAAATCTTAAGAAGGAAGTAAAGGTAATTTAATAAATTAAATTAAATTAACATTTTACTCTAACATCCTTTAGCTAGCAAGAAGAGGATAAGAGAAAGAATGCTTATGGAAACACCACCGAGTATTAATATGCAAGAAATCAATGAAGCTATAAAATAGCATTCTCCAAAATTCAAGGTAAAAAGAATACCTTTAAAGATAATGATGGGGAGAATGCATGAAGTAAAGGAATGGAGTTTAAAACATTAGAGAATAATATATAAACTTGATAAAAATCAAGATGATGAAACAATTACCGAGCCATTGGAAACCGTCTAGTTGGACAATCCAGATATGGATCCCACAAATACAATAAATGAAATAATTGGCAATATTCTGCACATGGTAGAGGGAAATAAAGAAAGAATTGAAATTGAGGATATCACAGATAATGATCTGGATAGAAGTGTGTTAGAAAGGACCAAGATGTAATGGATGGTAATGAGCAACAAGTTCAAGAGACTCCTATTGTCGAGTTAGCAATTGGAAAATTCATTAAGGATTCTACAATATTAGAGCAAGTCCAAGCATAATGAACCCCTACTATCAAAAATGAAAATGTAAATACTTATTTTGATTCAATTAATTCTCTAGCTACTAATGTTCTACATGATGTTGATACCAATGATAATCAAACACCTGAGAAACAACCAGATACAAATAAGGGCACTGAGCAACATGAAATTGAACAAGGTAAGGGTACCACAAATGATGACAATAGAGATATTGAGAAAAAAAAGATGGTACTACTATTAGTGTAGAAGACACATCTACAAAAGGTAAATGATCAACCACACATAACCCCAGGCATAATGTCATGTCCCCTTTTCAAATAATTAAAAAATAATAATCTTTGCTAAGGCAGGCCAGGCCCAAGAAAGTGAAGTTTCGGAAAAAGGGGGTTAATCTTTGGAAACCGTTGGACTAATAAATGAAAATTATTATTAAAATATGTTTCATTAACCTCTCTTGGACGTGAGTTACATTTATGCCCTCTTTTAAGGGGGTTTGGAGCCATTTTGGGCACATTCCAGACTTGATTTTCGCTCATTCTTTGTTATTCTTCAGAGGCTGCCAAACCTGTGGAGAAGGAGACCCAAGAACGGGAGTTAGCAAGTTTCCAGGGAGACCCAAGAATGAGAGTTTGCAGGTTTCCAGGAAGGCTAAGGACGGGAGTTTGAAGCCATTCCATGTGCATGCTCATACAGAGTTTGCCTTTGTGCTGAACAGTGTAGATTTGTGGATTTTTGGGTGTGTTTTTTGCATGAGTTTGGTGTTTTCAGTTGAGCATTTCATATCAGTTTTGGTTGCTGCTGTATTTCAGACTTTAAGCTGTTAAAATAGAGCTGAATATATGTATTGGGATGTGATTAAACTTCTGAGATAGTTTATTAGTGTTTTTGTGGTGTTTCCGGGCATTTTGTGTTAATTTCGGGAGCCCGATGAGCATAGTTTTTGTCCTACATTTGTGAGCTGTTGCGTAAAGGCTATATAGATCTAGAAATGTCATTTTATAGGCTGTTATGCTGCTGAAATTTCTGTAAAAATTTCCACTTTCAGATTTATTAATAACAGGTGAAGCTGTGAAGCTTTTTGACACTATTTTCGGCATACCCGATTTGGGGTTTCTTGAGAAATTTGGTGGATCTTTGGGATATTAGTTGTTTGATTTTAAAGATCTGATTTGAGGCTTGAAATATCATGAAAAATTAGAAAAGGGACATTTCAGTGGTATCAGAGCCATGATCTTGCCAGCCTGAGGGTTTGTAGAAGTTTGCATTTCAGTTTTGACAAGTACCCAAATCTTGCATGTCAGTTTTGACAACTACCCAGATCTTGCATGTCATAATTTGGTGGTTGCATGTTGCTTCTAATCAGTTGCATGTCCAAATCTATGGTTTCATGCTAATTCTAATCATTTGCATGTTAGTTCTTGGTGAATTTGGTGGTTGTAGAAGTTTGCATGTCAGTTTTGACAACTACCCAGATCTTGCATGTCATAATTTGGTGGTTGCATGTTGCTTCTAATCAGTTGCATGTCCAAATATATGGTTGCATGCTACTTCTAATCATTTGCATGTTAGTTCTTGGTGTTTGAAGAAGTTATATCCTATTGGGGTTACACTCTACTTTATCCAGAATGGACAGGTATAGTACAGAGTCTCAAAGGGAACGATCTTGGACAATTGATAGCCAGAGTCAAAATAGTAGAAAGGATGGTTATTTAGACATTCGAGATAAACTTATGAAAATAAGCCATGACATGTCTAAACAGTTGATTGAGCACCACCGTATAATGAATGACATGTTATCTGACCCAGCTAAGGTGGATAAGTTGACTAGATTTCTATTTGGCAGATTTTCTCACAAGACAGATGACACAATTCCCAAGAACTTGCATGAGGAGTTTGAGAAACTAGTTGATAGCCAGGTAGAGGTCTCAGATTCTACTCTGCCACAGGAGGTGGTGGGAAAGTATATTACACAGATTGATAGTAACGGTCAACTTGATACTCAAATTGAGACAATTGTTTACAGGTTGTCAAAGGGTGATGCCACGGGTATTCAGGATGGTATAGTTACAATAGGCAGTGACTACAGTGTAGTGGGTTCAGATGATGATTATGAGGATGTTGTTGTGCAGGATGGTGAGATACCTGGTAGAGATGAGCAAACATTGAGCATTCATGACTTTGCTGAGAAAGAGTACTAGGCACAGTTAGATGCTTCATCACATGAGGTTGAGGCAGGTAGTACTTCACATGATTTATCCCGCCAGCTGAAGGTGAGTGAAGATAGTATTTTGACTTCATTATCTCATCATGATAGGTATGTGGAGGTAGTTGGTATTGGTCATATTACTCAAGTGAGGATTTTGCTTGAGTTACCAGCTGATTCTAGTTTACAGATATGGACTCAAGATTGTTATAGTGCCATTTGGGATTCAGTTGACAGGAGATCTTTAACACTTTTTGGTAGCAATGTTTGTTTGGGTGCTATCATGGATTTGATTAGCAGATTGCACGGTGTTGTCTTTTCTTGTGCTAGCAGCTTGTCCAATGTTGGTATTAGTTTTTATACACCGATGTTGGGCTTTTTTCATATATCCAGTCGACCATACTTGCTAGAATGTGTTGATGATATTTCATATTTGGCAGTGTGTATAGATGAGTCCCAGGATCATATTGGCATTGATGACATCCAGGAGGATGCAGTGGGAAATTTTGAAGACTTAGTTTCCTTGGGTATAGAGGAGTTGGACAGCAATGCTAATGTTTTTGATACTTCGTATGTTGATATGAGTTTTAGATTTGATTCACAGGATATGGATGGTAATACTCTAGAGACTAGTAACTTTGAGGATACTCGTTTAGACAGTGCATCAGAGGAGGTTTGTAGGAGATAGTCAAGCCAGTGCCATCATGTGTCTAATCAGTTGAGAGTTAGTGACCAAGACATTGCTATCACTTGCCAGCATTTCAATGCTGCTCATCAGTTGTTAGCAGTTTATGGATGGGGTTCTCCTACTAGTGATGAGCAGGGAGGAAGTTATCTTTCCTTGACAGAGTTCCACTCTTTATGGGAGGCTATCCAGATTCTAAGACAGGATTATATGCAGTTGGTAGCCGACAGAGATTATCTTATGAAGTGGGGCAGTACAGCATATGATGCATTGTTGGCCAAGGAAGATGAGGTGAGTGAGCTTACTGAGCAGCTTGTGGTGACTTCTGAGATTCTTGAGAGTACACAGTTGGCTTTCAAGGAGTCACAGTTTCATTTGGCTAAGGTGACCATGGAGTTAGAGCGACTACAGCCTTCACCTGATTCTATATAGTCACAAGCAGTGGTGTTTGGTGATCCGAGGATGTCCATGGCCGAGATTGTCAGAGACAGTGGAGATGGGGATGCATCCATTCTTGATACTAACATTGGAATATTAGGTTCATTCCCACTAGAGTTAGGTTCAGTTGAGTTGGGTGTTGTAGCAGATTGTTGTATGCCTGACATGGTGGTGGCCTATAGTATTGATGGCACAGAGACTAGAGATTTATCAAAGATCATGTGTGATGTTGGTGAGTCGGCAGTTGGCATGGTTCCTACTAGTAACACTACTCCCTTGGTGATATCTTCGGAGGTAGTAGTTAGTTCCAACATGGTTAATGATCAATTGCAGTTAGTTTCATCTGGATTACAATCTGAGCCATTGACTGAGATTGGTGCATTCTATCGGCATTACACTGTGAGGTATGCTCATCAATTTACCTTTGATGACCATGTTGATGAGATAATGATACAGAGATGTACTTTGGTTCCTAGTGCTTATCATCAGTTATGGGACAATTTGATGCCTCAAGATGAGAGTTGTGATGGGCATGACATGGTGATAGGTTCTACAGTTGACAGCTTGATAATACATGACTTAGAGCAGGAGTTTCAGAGTGATGCTTTAGCGGGTGTTGTTATTGATTCTACTCCTTTGGCTATGACATCTCCTGACTTAGCTGGTGATCAGTCACAGTGGGTTGTATCACTTGTTCATGGTGAGTTGTTGACTAAGGTTGGTTTTTTTTATCAACATTATATTGCAAGGTATGTACATCAGTTAGCATTTGATCCTTGTGTTGAGGAGTTGATGGCAGGAAGATTTGGTTTGGGTTCCAATTCTTGCTATTTATCTTGTGATGGCTTTTCACCATCAGGGGTGCATGGTAGTTATGGTTATGAGATAGTGGCCGGTGATTTGCAAAGTTGTGTTGACTGTAGGATTTGTACAGTGTGTGGATTCTCCATACTTGGTACAGTTTCATTCGAGAGCATTCACCATTGTTGCAGAGTTGGATTGTGCATTCCGTATAGGCCAATGGGATGCGTTGATGGTATTTACTGTGTTGGTAGTTTGATTTGTCCACTTTGCTTGGGTTCTGATGTTCTAAGAGTTTGTGCCTCATGGGTTTTTGATTGTGGTAGTGGTGATTTCGGAGTTTGGTTGAGCTATAATTGTCAGTTTGATTATGGATTCCTCTTGGTCATATTGTAGGGGATATTGCAGGAGCCTGTGTTAATTGGTAGTAGTATAGTTCATGACTACATTTGGGATCCAGGTGGATTGATTGGTTTATTGTTCAACCATTGCTTGAGGACAAGCAATGTTTGGGAGGGGAGGACTTGTCATGTCCTTTTTTCAAATAATTAAAAAATAATAATCTTTGCTAAGGCAGGCCAGGCCCAAGAAAGTGAAGTTTCGGAAAAAGGGGGTTAATCTTTGGAAACCGTTGGACTAATAAATGAAAATTATTATTAAAATATGTTTCATTAACCTCTCTTGGACATGAGTTACATTTATGCCCTCTTTTAAGGGGGTTTGGAGCCATTTTGGGCACATTCCAGACTTGATTTTCGCTCATTCTTTGTTATTCTTCAGAGGCTGCCAAACCTATGGAGAAGGAGACCCAAGAACGGGAGTTTGCAGGTTTCCAGGGAGACCCAAGAATGGGAGTTTGCAGGTTTCTAGGAAGGCTAATGATGGGAGTTTGAAGCCATTCCATGTGCATGCTCATACAGAGTTTGCCTTTGTGCTGAACAGTGTAGATTTGTGGGTTTTTAGGTGTGTTTTTTGCATGAGTTTGGTGTTTTCAGTTGAGCATTTCATATCAGTTTTGGTTGCTTTTGTATTTCAGACTTTAAGCTGTTAAAATAGAGCTGAATATATGTATTGGGACGTGATTAAACTTCTGAGATAGTTTATTAGTGTTTTTGTGGTGTTTCCGGGCATTTTGTGTTAATTTCGGGAGCCCGATGAGCATAGTTTTTGTCATACATTTGTGAGCTGTTGTGTAAAGGCTATATAGATCTAGAAACATCATTTTATAGGTTGTTATGCTGCTGAAATTTCTATAAAATTTCCACTTTCAGATTTATTAATAACAGGTGAAGCTGTGAAGCTTTTTGGCACTATTTTCGGCATACCCGATTTGGGGTTTCTTGAGAAATTTGGTGGATCTTTGGGATATTAGTTGTTTGATTTTAAAGATCTGATTTGAGGCTTGAAATATCATGAAAAATCAGAAAAGGGACATTTCACATAAAAAGAGGAAGGAAAAGAGACAGAAAAGGAGATTTGATTGAGCATAGGGAAATAACCTCAATAGGACGAAAATAGTACACTTGAGTCACTAGCACTATAGTGCCTGCCCTTAGTTTACATTTTATTATTATTGTCGAACTCTTTTAGGCCAGTTTTATGCTTGATGATTAGTAGTATTATCTTTTAGATTATCAGATATTGTTTCACACTTGGTTGATTCTATGATGAGATTACTTGGTACCAGTTATTTCATGTATGTGTAATTATACCTTGATGATGATTATTACAATGATTTTAGTTATATGATGATGTTAGTTAGATAGATTATTATATGTGTTTTCTTATGGATACTTACCCCATACTGCATGTGTATAGTGTACGTGTATCGACTTCCCTAAATTACTAGGATGAGTGCGCCCTATCGCATTATCTCAATGGAGAGAGAGGAGAGATAAATTATTGAGTCCAAATCCTAACCTTTAAACAATTTGTCCTAGAAAATTAGGACAAGTATTTGTGATGATCACCCTTCTGAATGTGTCGTATGACATAAATTTGTGATTATAACCCTTGAGTTTGGTCTTGTATGTAGTATTTTATGTTGGGTCTTTGTATTTCGTCTTGTAAGTCTTTTGTGATTTTTCTATTAATTAAGTCAAATTAAAAGATTAATTAATGATTTAATTTAATGGAAAATTATTATGATATTCTCAATATTTAATTATATATAATTAGTTGGGAAATTAATTAAATAAAAATAAGTAAATTTAAAGTTAAAATTATAGTTTAATTTTAGAGTGTAATAATAATATATTTAGGAGATCATTTTAAAATAAATGCTAAATATTATTATTACTTAAGTTAATAAATATTTTATCAATTAATGCTTCGAAAAGAAATTAAAGAATAGAAAAGATATTAATTTATTTAAGAGTTTTAAAATTGCATAAAGTATGTATGAGATTAAAATATAATAAATTAATTTAAAAAAAGAAGGCAAGCGAATTAAAATAAAGATATTCAAAATTGCATAAAGTGTGCATGAAGTTTCAAAAAGATAATAAGGAGTTAAAAAGTTGTGACCAAGGAGTCCTCTCGGGTGATCACACAATTAGTGCCCCGAATTTAGGAGAGAACTCCTTATTAGCAATTGAAGGTTCATTTTTTAGGGTCCCGAGAATTTTGGAGAAGGAATTTTTAGAGAGAAAGTTTTGAGAGAAAAGATTTCTCTCACAATCTTTTGGGTGTTTGCGAATTTAGCATCACAACCAGGTAGATTCTTGTGTTTTGATCACCCAATGAATTACATTATTTAAATATTTTTGTCTTCTTCATGATTGTGAATTGTTTGTCTGAATTTCCTTGTAACAAATCTTTCAATTTTATATTTTGGATTTACCAAAATACATGCGGGTATCTTATGTATACGTAGAGATTAAAATATCGTTAAAACCCTCTTTCAGTAGATTTAAAATTGAAAATTTGTATGGTTGGTCATATTTTCCCTATCAGAGAATTGCTACAACTTTTATTAAAATATATATATATATATATATATATATATATATATATATATATATATATATATATATATATATATATATATATGTATAAATTTGGGGGAAAGATTTTTTTTTGAATTTTAAAATAAAAATAAAAATAAACAAATTTAATATATAAAAAAGTAAAATAATAATAATAAATTGAAGGGAGGTGGGTTTTAACCCCCCTCCCCTTAACTCCTGTCGGTGGCATAATCGTTGCTCACAAGGTGGTTGCACAGCAGCCGCCATATTGATTATGGTTGCGCAAGCCTTAAGCGCTTTAAATATTTGTTATGAGTTTTGTTTAAATTTTATTATTAAAGTTTTAATAATATATACATATATATATAATTTAATATATTTAAAATTATTAAAGGTTTAGTTATATTGTTGTTAATTTATTTAATTAATATAATATAACAATTAAATTGTTAGTAATTTTATTAATAAAATAATGGTTATTTTATTAATAATTTATAAATAAGTCATTAAAGAAGTTAATGATATTTAATTAATTATTATAAAAATATTTTTGGGGAACAAAAATGATTATCAAATTTTAATAATATTTAATTCGAGTACTTTATTAAATTATTATTAAAATAAATTAGAATCGTAGGTTGTGAATAATTAATGGGTGAACGTGGGATTTTCCTAGTTACGAAAATGATTTTTATTGTGATTCGGGCAAATTGTACTAAACCAAGAATGGGTTAAATTGTAAGGATAAATTGTGAATCTCATCTACTTGAGACATACATTGAGACAAAAACTTTACTTTACTGTTAACACAAAACTATGTACTTTCAAAATCAAACCAAACTATGAAACTACTTTGTTATCTGTATGTTGTCTAAGTTTTGAGTTTGGGTGGCTAGAGTGTTGACCAATTTTAGGACATCTACTAGAGGCTTAGGAGTTCTGTGATTCTGGTATTATGCTGATTTAATCTTGATCATTTAAACTCAACCATGGTAATGTGTTGGTATGCTCTACGATGAGTTTGATTATATTGTTAGTTATTGCTTTCAGTGTCCTTGTGGGATAATGAGATGAATGTTATGACATATTTGACTTAACCTTCTTGAGTCTTCGATCAATATTTTTGGGATGTTTTCTAATTGCTTGTAAAGAACTAATAGTTTATTATGAATTATTTTTTGATGCTTTCCAGTCACTTGGTGAAAACTGTGATTCTTTGATTTGTACTTTTATGAGCCTACGGTAGGTAATCTATATGTTAAGTTGGGAATTGGCTTGCAATGGAGGTCGGGGCCCAAAATGGTTGCCAGGGTAACCCATTGTAAGTAGTTTAATAAGTGATGACATTTCATTAAATGGGTTTAAAATGAATTAATAAGATATTGGTACCACAGAAAGTCACTAAGGGGTCAGAGGATTAAAAGACTAGCCGAGTAACCTTTTGACTCGTTAGTATGTCTTGTCAATACAAAAGGATCCTAGTGCCGCATAGAGTCACTAGGGGGGCAGAGGATTAAAAGACTAGCCAAGTAACCCTAGAGTTGGTTCGTGCAATGACACTTGCCCACTAGTAGTATAGATTTCTTACGTGTCTGTGTTTACCTCTGGGTCTAGATGTCGATTTATGTTGGAACCTTTGAGTTAGATTACTTTTAGATTTCCTTGTCCTAGATATTACTTTTGAGTTTTGGATTGATATCCTATTTGGGACTTCAGACTATCTCTTCAGCGTAGTGGGAGTGGACCTTTTTGGGTTACCACACGGTCGGGTGGTAGTTCTTTTTACTCTTACCTTTGAGATCCATCCATTGATGCTATGGTTGGAGTTTCTTGTCTGCATTTCCTTTCATTCTATCTTTGTGTATTATGATGGATGGTTATATCTTTATGATGGATGATTTTACTTATTGTATTGTACTTTGTTTCATGGATCCGAAAGGGATGATGTAACCTATTTTAATAAATGTATATTCTTTTAGTCGTTCATATTCTGTGACATGTACAATGGATGATTGTGCATTCTGAATTTCATTGCCAAGTAGCATTCAGAACAAATGTATATTATTTAAGTGGAATGAACTTGTAGTTGTACTTTCATGTGGATGTGTTATTTATTAGACTTAGTATTATTAAATTTAAATGTGACTCAATGTCTTGGGATCCTTAAGAAATGTAATCTGTTATGTTTGCTTATGTATGATTGTATGTTATTGCTTCCACTATTTTATGATTGTTGTGTATGTTATTCTTTAAAAAAAATGTTTGACAAACTTAGTAAAACTTTAGGTTAATACTTTTGGATCCTTTGGCAGGGCGTTACAAGCACCAAGGCCCCTACACAAAAAAAAACCTTCTACTAGTAAAAAACCAAATAAAAATGAGGAGCAATAGGGTCCAGTTCCACCAAAAATGACATCTTTGAGAACCTGTTCAATCACTTCTTAGGAGAAGAAAAAGAAGAGGAATAATATGAGAGACCCGATTACACTTGATGAAGTAATTGAGACACCTCAATGTGATCCAGGAAAATTTGATCCTAATGAATTAGCAAAGAAGGTAGAAGACTACACATTACAAACTGAAGCAAGAAGTCAAGAACATACAAGTCCCATTGATGTGAAAGACATCTTAATAGAGATAGTCCTCGAGACTAAATTAGATGAGAAATCACCTAAATTGGATCAACTTGCATCACTGGTAGAGGAAGTCAATGCCCATAATGTCGATGCACAAAAATGATTGATGGAAAGGATTGAGAAAAGACTAGAACATAAAATTATAGAGAAGCTAAACCAGACTATTGTCATACAACAAGTTGAACTTGAAAAGATTGCCACTGAGTTGGAAGAGAAGATAAGGGAATTAATCAAGTTGTTCTAGAAGTTGTGTGATGTGCCCTGCTTTACACAAGAAATTTTAGAGAAGTTACAAAAACTTGATGAAGATTTGAAGGCCAATGCTAAAATTAATTGAGCAACCTTGTGTTGATCTTATGGTCAAATCATTTATTAGTTAGTGCCAAAACACTTGATCATTTGGTTTTTCATATTGCTACCAAGCTTCACAGTGTTAACTGAGTTATTGTAGTGTTAACTAAGCCTCACAGTGTAAATCAAGCTATTGTAGCATCAACCAAGCAAAAAGTAAGTGTCAATCGAGAAGAATAGAAAGACAGTGTAAATTGAGTTAGTCCTGTAGAGAAAATTTAGTGTTGACTGAGTTTCAGTGTCAACCAAGCTCTACAATGTCAACCAAGTCCTACAGTGCTTTTTGAGTCATTAGTGTTAATCGATTTCATGTCTACTCTTGATTGATCAATGTGACCAAGCACCAGTGTCACTTGAATTGACTGTGTTGTTGAGTTGACTGTGTTGCCATATAATGTCCCTATTTTGGAGTAGTTAATTATTTATAAAGTTATCAAATAAATAAATATTAAAAGGTAACTTTATTAAATAAAGTGACTTGAATTATAAAATATTTTATAAAGTCACTTAATAAAATAATGTTCTAGAGGTTGCTAGAAGAAGCGAAGAAACAATTAATAAAATAATACTCTTTCTAGAAGGTGACTTAAGAAAAGTTCAAGAAGGAGGCTGACCTATTGAGGAAAAGAATAAATAGGCATTGATGGCTCATTGTCTATCATCCAGATTAATTGTTGATATTTTTTGATGTGCATTATGGAGCCTAGGGTTTCTATAGTAGTCACAATTGGCCATTGAGAATGAAAACTCTAATTGGTACACAATTTTGAGGGTGTGAAAGATCACTTGAATTATTGCAGCTGGGAGGAAGATACTTTAGTCTTCTATTTGTGCTACATTGAGAAAAAATATTCGAGTACAATAGCTGATGTATTATTTTACTTATCTAAATAAAAGGTTGCTTCCTCATTTATTCACAAGGGAGCTTCAAGCCAACCAGGTTTCATTGCATATAGTCCATCATTTCATAACTTTTTAGTTATAGTTGTAGGAGTGCATTTTCATACCAACATATCATATATTTGAATTTCTTGTTAATGCCAAGAGTCTTGTCTTATGGATGAGCATTGTATTGGATCATTGTGTTAAAATAAGATACATTGATTCGTTGATCATTTGTAGTTGTCAATGAGAAATTCTTTATCATCATCTTAAGATCAAATTTGAGTAGGTTCACTACAGTGGTATCAGAGCGGTTTCCTGCCAACCTGACAGAGTTTTATGCAGCCACCATTCAATTTAGTTTACAAAAGTAAAAAAATAAAAGACTCTATTTACACAGGGAACCAACACAGTTGAGAACATGGTTGAGAGACACTCTCAAAGCCCATCCAAAATGATGCAAGATGATGAGGCTTTACAGCATCAAAATAGGCTTCTACAGTCAATGGAGGCAAGTACACAGGCAATGATGGTTATGATGCAACATTTGATTTGGGAAAATAGGAGAAATAATCATAATAATGGCTAGGATGATAGGAGCATAGTAGAATCACAACATAGGACATGGTTTGGAACAGTTGATAGACGCACATGTCCTACATTCAAGGAAGAAACTCCAACATTCACACCTGATGCTATGGTAATAGATATTGTAGATGAACTCTAACAAGTTAGAAATGAGTGGGATTCATTACCAGCATATGTACAGGATGGATGGACATTTGATAGGTACTTGAACTACAGAGCTGCTAGGCAGAAGCAGACAGATAAACATAGTGAGCTACAATAGGTCACCAACAAGTTGGCATTACCCACATTTGATGGCAGTGGGAAAATGAATGCTCGTGCTTGGATTCATAAGGTGGATACTTTCTTATCTCTAAAGACTATGACAGAATTAGAAGCACTCAAGTATGCCACCTTACACTTATATGGGGTAGCTCATGACTAGTGGACACATGGCATGATCACATTACAACATAATTAGGTAACCAATTATCAGGAGTTTGTGGATAAATTGATAGAAAGGTTTGATAAAAATTATCCTGAAGTTTATTTCTAGGAGTTAGCCCAGTTGAGACAGTCAAGAGGCTTAGAACAATTCATCAATGACTTCCAGAAGCTTGCAGTAATGGTGCCTGACATTTCAAAATGGAGGCTAGTCATTTTATTCATAGAGGGATTAACTGAACCACTCAAGGGGTGGGTAAAGGCCTTTGATCCTCCTACATTACAGGAAGCCATGAAGAAAGCACACAATATGGAACTTGTAGCTCTGGAAAACCAGTTTAGTTCGAAGGGTTCTTCATCATTTACAGATAAAAAAGGGGAACTCAACAAGGGTAAGGAGAAGGTTAGTGACTCAAAAGGCAAGTCAGCTACACCTTTGGATAAGGAAAAACTTAATGACCTATGTAGGAAGAAGCTATGCTTCTTTTGCAAAGGTCCCTCTGAGTTTGGTCATGATTGTCCTATGAGGCCTAAGGGGAAGGCTAACCAGGTGATGTGGCCTTATTACGAGGGTTTAGATTCAAACAACTCAGAGCACCATGATGAGGATCCTGATGAGGCAAAGGGTGAACAAGAGGTAGATAGTGCTGAGAAAAAAGAGGCTCTAGAGCTACATTTACAGGAGGCACATCTATCTAGTATTCAAAGAGAGGGATCTTTTAGACTTTGGGGAGTCTTAGTGGGATAGAAGGTTATTACTCTATTAGATATAGGTGCCATGCATAATTTCATTGATGCATGATTTGTGGAGCAGCATGGACTCATTACTGAGGAGTTCGAGGGATTGAGAGTCAAGATAACTGATGGATATACTCTTCGTTGTGACAGGATGGTGTGAGATTTACCTTTGCACCTAAACAACTATGAGATCAAGGCGGACTATCATGTGGTCAACATGGGTGACATGGACATAGTACTTGGGATGCAGTGGCTACATTCTTTGAAGGAGGTTACCCTATGACTAGATGATATGGAGATACGATTCAAGGTGGATGGTAGGACTCATGTGCTTAAGGCTATCCGTAATGATGTCAAGACTATCTCATTTAGGCAGTTAGAGAGATTAGCTAGGAATAATAATATAGAGTGGGCAATAATATGCACCTTGATGCCTACCCAGGAGGAGCAACATAAGGCTAAATATCATTCAGATATTCAAAAATTGAGAATCAAGTATGAGAAGGTATTCAACGAGATTCCACCAGGCAGGCCACCAGATAGAGGCATTGAGCACATTATCGAGCTGGAGAAAGGTGCTAAGCCTATCATGATCACATCATACCGGCACCCAAAATGACTCAAAGATGAGATCAAGAGGACTGTCAAGGAGTTGCTAGCAATGGGACACATTCGACCAAGTAAGTCACCTTTTGTGTCTTCTATTGTTTTGGTAAAAAAGAAGGATGGTACTTTATGGATGTGTATTGATTACATGGTGTTGAATAAGAGAACTATAAAGAACAGGTATCCCATCCCATGCATCAATGAGTTGATAGATGAATTGCATGGGGCTTTTTATTTCACAAAAAATGATTTGAGATCAGGCTATCACCAAATCAGAGTGTAGGATATTGAGAAAACTTCTTTCAAATGTCATTGTGGGCACTTCGAGTTTGTAGTCATGCCTTTTGGTTTGACTAATGTACCTTCCACCTTTCAGTCCACTATGAACAAGGTCTTCCACCATCAGTTGAGAAAATTTGTGCTGGTTTTCTTTGATGATATTTTGATCTATAGCAGGACATGGCAGGAACATTTAGAGCACTTGGAGACAATATTGAGCATTTTATAGAGGGAGTCCTTATATGCCAAGGAGTCCAAATGTGATTTGGCGATGATAGAGCTGTTGTATCTTAGACACATCATTAATTGGAGGGAGTGCGGATGGATCCTGAAAAGATCCATGCTATTGTTGATTGGCCACCTCCAGAGAACCTTACACAGTTGAGGGGGTTCCTTGGTCTATGTGGATTATATCACAGGTTTGTTAGTGGCTACTTATGGCATGCAACACTCATGACAGATTTGTTGAAGAAAGAGGCATTTGTGTGGACTCGGGAGGCACATGACTGTTTTATGCGGTTCAAGGAAATAATGACTACATGCCCAGTATTAGCATTGCCTAATTTTATGAAGCCATTTGAGCTTCAATGTGATGCTTTTGGAGAGGGAGTTGGTGTTGTACTCATGCATGACAAGCATTCTATAGCTTATGAGAGCAAGAAACTCAGAGAGCCCAAGAGATCATTCAAAATATATGATAAGGAGATGTTAGCCATCATGCATGCCTTGGCCAAATTCAGACATTATCTTGTCAGCAACAAATTTTGTATTAAAACTTATCATAATAGTTTGAGGCACTTTTTGGGATAGTGGGACCTGAACGATTGTCAGGAGAAGTGGGTGAGTAAGTTATAGGCCTATGATTATGATATCACATATGTTAAGGGGACACAAAATGTTGTTGTAGATGCTTTATCTAGTAGACCACACCTCACTTCTATGATTCAGATATCAGAGGATTGGCAACACTTGATTGTAGCAGAATATGCCAGAGACACATGGGCCTCTGATATAGTGGAGGGAACAACAATTGACACCAAGTACACTCTTGTAGATGATTTGATTATTTACAAGAACAAGATTTACTTAGTCCCAGGATCAAAAGTGAAGTAGTTGATTTTTAGAGCACTCCATGATTCACCTACAGTAGGCCATCCTGGGTATTTCAAGAGTTATAGGTTAGTATGGGAGCGGTTCATGTGGAAGGGGCTTAAGGCTAATGTTTTGTAGTATGTGTGTGAGTGTCTTATTTTCCACCAAAACAAAAAAGAGCACACTTATCTAGCAGGGCTCTTACACCCACTTCCTATTCCCAACAGGAAGTGGGAGTGCATCTCCATGGATTTTATCATGGGCTTGCCCAAGGCCCAAGGGTGCAATTGTAGCTATGTGGTGGTGGATAGGCTGACAAAATATGCTCACTTCTTCCCTATCACTACTACATACTTGACAACTCAGGTGGTAGAGGTCTTCTTCAGGGAGGTTCTCAGATTACATGGTTTGCCTTGAAACACTGTGAGTGACAGGGACAACCACTTCATGGGTCACTTTTGGTAGGAGGTATTTTAGTTGTGTGGCATGGAGCTTACACCTAACACCAGTTATCACCCATAGACTGATGGTCAGACGGAGATTGTGAACAAATGGGTGGAAGGGTATTTGAGGAATTATGTGGCAAATCAGCAACGAGCTTGGGTGAGATGGATATATCTCTGTGAGTACTGCTACAATACTACATACCATATGACAATACAAGTGGCACCCTTCATGGCACTTTATGGTTATGAGGCACCTAGTTTCTTAGATTTGTTGTTGGGAGACATTCGGGTACCTCGTGCAGGTGAACTATTACAGGAGAGTAAAGATATAGTTGCTACTCTCAGGGACAACATTGCTAGAGCTCAAAACCAGCAAAAGCAGTATGTAGACAAGAATAGGACTGAGCGTAGTTTTGAGGTAGATGATATGGTTTACCTCATGTTGCAGCCATAAAGGCAGTCCACTCTCAAGAAGAGTGGTGCAAAGAAACTCAAGCCACGCTATTATGGACCATTCAGGATCATCAAGTGAGTTGGTGAGGTGGCTTATGAGTTGAAGCTTCCTGTAGATAGTAGAGTGCACAATTTGTTTCATGTACCACGCCTCAAAAATGTGTTGGGTCAGAATGTGGTGCCTTCTGCAGTGTTACCTCCCTTGCATGATGAGGGGAAATTGATCTTAGTGACAGAATCCATTCTGGATAACAAAGAGAAGTAGCTTTGAAGGAGATTAATCAAAGAGTATCTAGTTAAGTGGAAAGATTTACTTGTTGAAGATGCTACTTGGGAGGGAGAAGTGATTTTGTAGCATCTAGCATTGAGATTGCTTGAGGCCAAGCAATTTTAGGAGGGGCGGACTATAATGTCCCCATTTTGGAGGAGTTAATTATTTATAAAGTTATCAATAAATAAATATTAAAATGTAACTTTATTTTAAAAAGTGACTTGAATTATAAAATATTTTATAAAGTCACTTAATAAAATAGTGTTCTAGAGGTTGCTAGAAGAAGTGGAGAAACAATTAATAAAATAATACTCTTTCTAGAAGGTGACTTAAGAAAAGTTCAAGAAGGAGGCCGACCTATTGAGGAAAAAGAATAAATATTCATTGAGGGCTCATTGTCTATCATCCATAATTTTTTATTGATATTTGTTGATGTGTATTGTGGAGCCTAGGGTTTCTATAGTAGTCACAATTGGCCATTGAGAACGAAAACTCTCAATAGGTACACAATTTTGAGGGTGTGAAAGATCACTTGAATTATTGCAGCTGGGAGGAAGATATTCCAATCTTCTGTTTGTGCTACATTGAGAAAAAAATATTCAAGTACAATAGCTAATGTATTATTGTACTTATATGAATAAAGGGTTGCTTCTTCATCTATTCACAAGGGAGCTTCAAGCCAACTAGGTTTCACTACATATAGTCCATCATTTCATAACTTTTTAGTAACAGCTGTAGGAGTGCATTTTCATACTAGCATATCATATATTTGAATTTCTTGTTAATGCCAAGACTCTGGTCTTATGAATGAGCATTGTATTGGATCATTGTGTTGAAATAAGAGACATTGATTTGCTGATCATTTGTAGTTGTCAATGAGCAATTATTTATCATAATTTTAAGATCAGATTTGAGTAGGTTTACTACATGCTGAGTGTCTAAATATCACCTGAATGATCTTCAAAACCTGAGTTTCAACATTGAGTTGACTTAGTGAAGATTTTCGAATTTGGTATTGTAGTTGAACTCAGAAGGTAATTATCTAGATTGGTATATATTTAAGATATCTTGTCATATCCAAATGAGCGTATGAATAACAAATATGAATGTGAATTGAAGAGTAAAGGCTACAAGCAGTATAAGAAAAAGAAGAGTCTCATCTATCACAACAAGATGATCATTTTTACATCAAAGGAATCTCAATCAAAAAATTGAGTTGCAGAGTAGAGATCTTCCATTGGTTCATCCTAACAAGTACATAAGTCAAATCTTCTAACAAGTTGGACTTAACAGTCTTATGCTAAATCTCCTAACCAAGTACATACTTCATTGTATTGTGTAAATCCTTTTACAAGCTGGACCTAATAGTCCTTATTGCTCTAACATGGAAGATCACCAGAAGTGATCACTTTTAAGACTTAACAGGCCAACTTTATACTACAGTACTGAAGCTTGTGGGTATCATCCCCACCCCAGTTTTACTTTCTATTTGGAAGGTTTCTAGGTTACCAAATATTGTGTCAACTATTATGAATGTTTTATTTCTTTCAGTCTTTCACACATGCAATTAGATAAGATTAGCTTAAAGGATTAATTGGTGAATTGAAGTTAAAGTTTTATTAGTTCCTGATTCACCCCCTCCAGTCACCCAGCCCACCATACATTTCCAACAATTGGTATCAGAGCATTTTTTCCTCACTTCAGAAGTTTAATAACTTGAGAAAAGATAAGAGGCAATGGAAGTGTATAGACTTGAGAAAGCTATTGAAAATGAAAAGTTGGATCTACAAATGGCCATGGAACAATTCAAGAAAATGAAGGAGCAACTCTCTCAATCCTTGAAAAGAAGAAAAGACCTACCATCATAGATGAATGCCAATCTCTACATTAAAATAAGAATTGAAGACATTTTCCAAGACAAAATTTTAGATGAAGCTGATGTAGAAATCAAAGACCTACTTGGGAAGAATCCTATTGTACATGAAGAAGTTAGAAAGCTAAAAAGAGAACAAGAAATCTAGTCAGTCAAAATGTGTGAAGACATGGAACAAAAGGACATAGAAAAAGAAGAGAAAATATTACTAACTGAAAAGATAGAAGAAAAGGAAAATGAAATTCAACTCCTATCTCTTTAGCAAGTAGATTTGATAAGTCAACTCAATTGTGAAAATCAAGAACTTATCAACTTAAGGACAAATAATGAAAGATTGCAGAATGATCTCATCATAGAAAGGAAAACCAATGAAAGGATGATCAAATATCAAGAAATCATGAATCAGTTGAATGAGAAAACTCAATTCAAACACAAAATAAAAGCAAGATTAGGCTATACAAATAAAGGTAAATCATCTCAACAAGGAGCTTAGAAGAACAAAAGACCTATTTGTAATCATTATGGAAAGATAGGGCATACATCAAAGAACTGTTGGAGTAATGGTAAATGAAAATTTAGTGGAAAATGCTATAGTTATAACAAGAAAGGTCATAGAGCAAGTGAATGCACAGAGAAAACTAAGTTTAAAGTAAAATGTTTCAATTGCAACAAACAAGGGCACAAATCTTTAAAATGCAAGACCAAGAAATAGAATTCAACATAATAGATTGTGAAAGCTATTTTTGGTTGGGATTATAACACATGGTGTAGATGTCACTTATGTGGTGAGCATGGACATATTGGAGTAAACTACGTAAAAAATTTACATGAGGAAGAGAGACCCTACAAAAAAGATGTTTTAAATGCACATAACTTGGACATCTAGCTAGAAACTATATGAATTGAGCTAAAGTTGAAGATGAAAAGAAAGAAAAGGCTAACAATATCATAAGTCAAATGAGGCAACAATGGATAAAGAAATCTCCAGAGAATGCAAAGTCCTAAAAATGTTGACACCCAAGTCAATGAGTTGGGTGATTCAACCATTTCAAACTGATTAGCCATGGAGATCACTGGAACTATGATTCTAAAGAAACATCTTATATTAGTTCCAGTCTTCAAGCAAGAAGATCCAAATCAACATCTTATATGCATTGGGATCACTGAGTCGAAGACCTTATCAAGAAAAGTTGGGTCGTTGACCTAACCACATGCCGATTTCGAGACATTACTGAGCTTATGCTTATTGAGTTGAAGACTTAGCCGAGCATCCCATGCCTAGAAATTTTAACGGGCTGTCACCGAGGTGTCCTATGTATGATACATTAATGGTGACTTGAAGACAAATTATTGGTTAGAATGAAGAATCGAAAGGTTTTTTTTTACCGTGAATTTGAGAGCAAATAGAGAAGAGAATTTCAAAGCCCCCCAAGTGATTCACTGCAAATTTGTGTAAGTTTATTCCTCCATCATTGAGAAACATGGCATCTTCATCCAGGTGCAAGGTTAAGAAGCGTTCTAAAATGTTAATAATAAATGTTGTGCCTATAGACCCGAAGTTCAAACTTTGTCCAGTGATCTCAGAAGAATTGGACCTAGTTGGTGCACATTCACAAATTCCATGAAAGGTACTCTTAATACATGATAATAGATCTTTTTATCTTTATTCAATTCAAGAATTGGGAACTTTAGAGATGAATAAAGTGTATGAAGCACTGTGTGTGGACGGAAACCTAATACCCGAGCATAAACACCTAGAAGAAAAGTGTTTAACCCATATTCTACATATGTCGATGTATTTCCAAATCAAGTGGATTAGGTTTATCTTGAGTCATGTTCATGACATGAAATTTTGGGTTGACCAACCCATCCAATCACAAAGAAAATGATTCATAGGGTTACCGGGTTTCCCATGCTAGACACACTTAAAACAAAAAATATCCTAGGTCGGGTTGAGCTGGTGTAGTAGACTTTTGTCGAGTGGGATGGCGGAGGAATGAAGCTTGATAGTGTTATAGACATGAAGATCAAGTTTGGAATTCATGTGATTTCTCACAAGATGTATAGTTCCAACCGATTGGACAATGCCCCATGTGAAGCTGTGGACTTAGCATAAGGTGGTCAAGAATAATCTATCCTTTGACCTTGCCAAGTTGTAGTTGAGCTAGTTAAGCAAGAAAATGGAGAGGATCCGAGCGTCGAAGACTAATCTGTGTAAGTTTGTATCTCTTCTTGCATGTTTATTCTTTTATGTTCAGAAGTTTTTCCCTTCAAAAGGTATTGTAGTATGGAAGAAAGACAAACCTATTTTATATGAGATCAATGAGTTTATAGCTGAAATGGGAGATAATTTTGAGGGCATCATGGATGCATATTTTGAGACTTTTAAGGAAAGGATGTGGAGTAGATTCAAGATACCTAAGCAACTAGTTAATGACTATAAACAAGACATATGTTTCCTTGTGGAGTATGAAAAGGTACATATATAGGCAGTTAGGCCTAGAGTTGCATGGGTAAGACATCTTGGTCATGAGGTAAATATTGATGATACTAAGTATATCATTGAGGCTCTTGTCAATGAGCCCGTGGACCCTAAAGCACCATATTTTGGAACATATAAATAGGCAAAAACCAAGATTTCACTGGAGATCAAGATTCCTCAAGCCCTGAAGAGAGGAAGGAAGAAGGTTAAAAAGATTCAGAAGGAAAATATGAAATAGGGTTCCCCTCTTCTACTCATAGAAGGAAAGGGGGATGACATTGAAGAAGAAGAAGAAAGAGCAGAGGAGCATGAAGAAGAAGGAGAAGAGGAACATGATGAAGAAGAAGAGGAAGAAATAATAGAGGAATCTCCAAAGAAAAAAGAGGAAAGTAACCATGACAAAAAGAGCTAAAAGGTCCTCTTCTATATTCTTTGGCAGAAGACTCACAAAGTCAAGGAAGAAGCTCAAACTTCAAGATGAAGATGAAGATGAGGAAGAGTAGCAGATATCTTTCAAAAGGTCTACCCCAACCTTTGAAGAAAGATTGAGAAGACTCATAGAGGGAGGAGGTATGACATATTTTAAATCTCTTAAAAGCAAGGAAGATAAAAATATATATGGAGGAAGCCTTAGTGGCAAAGATAGCTAAATGGAAATACTCTTCGAGTGAATAAACCAATCAAGTTCCAGATATTATACTAAAGGCAGTTGTACCTCATTGGAAAAATGCAGTAAATGTTTCCAAGGATATCAGGGAACAAATCTTAAGGAAGGTAATGTTGGAACTATGAGATAAGGAAGTGAAGGAAGCATTGATAAAGCATGAACAAAAGCTTACTCCTAAGTTCAATGCATTCCTAATTTTGTCTAATGATATTGAATCTACTGTACAATCCAATACAAATAAATGGAAAAATATTTATGGATTGCATGGGATAAAGCCCATTGAGGAAGTTGTGCAATTTGATGATGTTGATGATGATGAAGAGGAACAAGATGATCAAACCGTTAGTGAGGATCTACTTGAGATTCAAGATACCCAATATTATGATCATAAAAGATTGCAACAAAGGTAATGGCCTCCCTCCCCAATTCTTCGAGAAAAGAAATAATTACATCAAGCTTAGTGGAGACTAAATCGAGTCAGAGACAATTGAGCTAAACATTATTCAACCTAGCACTCAATTAGTTATTGGAGCTATCTTACCAAGTATAGTGATGAGTACTATCACCACTACTTCATCTACCGAGCATCAAGCTCCACTCTTCACAACTCAAGCCTGATCAAGTCACAACAAGGTATTGTAAGTACTCCTGTTGTAGACACTTAAAATTGTCCTAAATATTATATTAATTCATTTTAATATTTCCTATGACATTATAATTAATTAATTATATTTGTCATATTCTTCCACTTATTTAATTAAATAGGTTCATTTTCTTAATGTATTTAAATTTAATTTGAATACTTCCCCTCTAATGTATTAAATTCATTTAATGCATAGTGCTCCATAAATCCTCTTTCAAATAAATTCTAATTTATTTAATTCCCTCCACTTTATTAAATTATTTAATCATGTGATTAAGTTAAATCTTATTTAATTTAATCTTAATCTCATCCTAAAACCTCTTTTAATCACCTCTTTAGAAACTAAGTGGTTGCTTACACATGTGTGAGCAACACAAGGCTCAAGGAGCCTCCTTCCACTAAAATCTCCAAAAAGGTACTCTTACACCTTTTTCCCCAACTTGTTTCCCCAAGGTTTCTCACACATGTGTGAGCACACCTTGAGCCTCTCAACCATAAAAGCTCTTTTTGACTTTTGCATGGCTTTTCCTTTAGCCCATGTGTCTCCCTTGTAGCACCTATGTGGATGCCACATAGATGCCACCTCTCCAAGGTCTCTCTCAAGCCTAAAAATAGAGCCCTTATCTCAAACATTTCACATCTCCCTCATTTTGCATTGTTATCATGCTAGTATAGTTCGAGAGCTTCTAGAGATTTTATGCATTGTTACTAACCTTTGGTAGTTTCTAGTTCATTTGCATTTGCATTGTTAACTTAGTTTATTTATTGCATCCTCATTCACCTTCCTTGAGTGTTTTGAACATGGTTGCATCAATAACCATTGTTTGAAATACTCTCTTCATATCTAGTTAGTTCACATACTTTGTATTTTATTTTTAAATATATTGAGATTCAATAGTTGTGTTTGGGAGAGCACATTCACATCCCACAATCTTAAGCACACCAACAAGGTCTCTTATGGGCACCCTTGTTGAGTTTCTTTGAGGTTGTGTGGGAACTCTTTCTTTTTTGTTGTATTAAGTTGTAAAACTTTGTATTAAGTTGTAAAACTCAAATCTAACATTAGTTGTTTTTAATTTGTTTTGAATCTTTGATATGCATATGAACAACTAACATTTTCTTGTTTACGCATACTCCCGACAGGTTAGGTTTTCACACATACACCTACTATTGTTGTTATTTCTCAAATCAATAATGTTTTTTATGTTACAAGTGATTCCACATTAAGTGCAATGATAGTTGAAGCTAAGTCTCAATCGAGCATTGAGGATTTGAGCAAAGGTAAGGAAATAATTCCTTTGCCTAATCCAAAGGCAAAAGCTAAAATGGTAGAAGTTTCTCGTGAGGAAATTGATCTAGAAGAGGACATAGTTATTCCAAATTGGGATATTTCTAATCTCACTCCTGAAGAGATAGACACTTTGGGAGAGGTTTGGAAGAAAAGTGCGAAACAACAGAAGCTGAGAGCAGAAAGGAAGAAGAGGAATCAACTGCTAGAAGACATAAAGGTATATTTATTGATGCACTTAGTATTCAAATTGATGAAAAGAAGCCTATATTAGACCAACTCGTTGACATAGTTCACAAGTTTAATAAAGATTTGAGTGGTCAAGAAAAATTACTACTGAGGGCAAAAAGAAAGTTTGATGACAAAGTTTTGTAGAAAGTGGCACAAAAGATTGTCATTGATCAAGTGGAATTATCCACTACTCTTGTTACTATTTAATAATGTTGTTTCCTTATTTGTAAAGTTAAGTGATGCTAAAAATTTCACCAAGGAAATAAATGACAAGTTATCTAAGATAGATACTGATCTGAAGGAAAGTGCACATCAATTGTCACTTGACCCAAGCACTAGCTCTGCACATTTCATCAAGATCAGGTATTTGAAAAACTTGCAAGCATAATTGTTGAGAGAAGAAGCAGATATTTAGAGTTTGATAATTCCCATCATGGTTGTTGGTGGTGTTTTAAAACTACAGGTTTCAAAAACCCATTGATGAGAACAAAATACATCTAGGGGTAGCTAATTTCTATGTTCAACATACCTATTCAAACATCGGGGCCAAGTATAAAGCTATACTTCTACCTCAGGCTTTGCAAAACTTAGGCAAGTGTACCTCAAATTCTTTCGTATGGTACCAGTTCCTAAAACATATATCTAAATCCAGATAAAGTAGATTGAAACCCTAATTCTTCTATGCTTATGCAAACAACATAGACATGATATAGCTAATGACATGACCTATGAACTTTATAAGTTAAGTCTTTCATCTCTTCAACATAAAAGAGAAAAGATTTTGATTAATATGTTGATTATTAGCAAAACCAATGTATGAACAAACAACATATAGATCCTGTAGCTGATTAGTGCCTTATCTATTTGGAAATTCCAAAAATCACTAACACACATCCTTGGATATCATTGATACATCTCATACATGAAGACTCCAAATCTATCCTATCACTTTGTGAGTCAAACATCTGCATCAAGACTAAACCTCATACTCGACCTATCCTTCCATGAAATCTGCAACCTTTTCAAATATATCAAGCATTTACTTGGCTCTTTGTTCCAACAAAAAAACATATTAAGACATACAACTTTAAGGAGTTGCAACTGGGTTTAAGCCCTTTGTTCAGAAACCACAAAACATTTGTAATGAATCCATTTTGGGGTCATTCATTTTTACGATTTTTTTTATTTTTTATTTATATCCTTTGCGATATTTTCTCTGATTATGTCTTCCCTATTTGTGAGCTTAATCATATCTATTGTATTTGCTAAATAATGTTGTTGTACAACTGAGAGAGAGTGGGTAGAATGAATTAATAATTCAATGTTTTAGTGCAACATGTTTTATCTAGAATGGATTTCTGCTATATGTCTCTTATTATGTCTGTCAATTAGAGGTTTCTAATGTGATGGTAAGAAATGTCTATTGTAACCAAATAGGCCTAATCTAATTCGATTAATACATGCTTTGCCCGTTAGAATGTCAATTTACTGTCAAACATCTAGAAGGGAATGTGGGACCATGCAATACTACTAATTCCTTGATGCAACCCTGATATATATTCTCTTATTAGAATCTATAACGGGGGACATCACAGACAACTATTATTATCTTACCTTATGAGTCGAACATCTCCTTACACTAGTCCAACTGTCCTTCCTGTTCTCCTGATATGGGGGAATTCTATGCACTCGTGACCAATGAGAAGGATTGTTTCCTCCCCGAGCCTTGATTGAGGTGGGGCACAATGGCTATACTTTTCTCCAATATTATTTATGTGGATTGCAATCTCCCTGTATTATTTCACATCTACATATCATGCATATCCATGTTGAATATATAAGGGAGTGTTTGTTGTAATTCAATATGTGGTTATATCCCCTGTTATCGGTGGAATTAACTAGCAATCAAATTCACTTGCACTTAGTTGATGCCTTAAATATTATTTAATGGAATGCTGCCTCCTTGATTAGTTTACGTGATTGTTAATTCTTCGTACCATCTTCAATCTGTGATGCCTTTTCATTTCCTTAGTGATATTCTTATCTTTAGCATCCCAAGTCTTGTCTGTATCCATGTGGATAAACCTTCTTAATCTCTGCCCTGTCTGTCTTTTTGTCTGTACTCCTCTTAATGCTTTATCTTCACCTTATCTGTAGTGGATAGAAAGTTTTCAACGCTGCTCTTATCAAAGTAATTTATAAAGGATGAGATGGTAACACCTCAGATATATCAAATGCTGGATTACCCCCCACTGAAGATGGTTCCAAAACAAACGCTAAAAGTAGATGTTTTATGAATCACCAAAACATTCCCTTGTTATACTTGCTCTAATGAATCAATGCATCTCAAGAGACATATCGTTGTGTTGATCACCTAATATGAAGACAAATCTTTTAATAATTCTGATTGATGGTTTAACGCATAGTTATTAAGATTTGTTTTTAATGATTATTTCTTATATTAATGTTTTTATTATTTTATCATATTATGACTATCTGATTATTTATATTATTATTATAATAATAGTTCATTATATTATCATAGTATTATTATATTAGTGTAACATCATTATTATATCAATATGTTGAGATATATAAAAATTACGTTATATTATGGTAACATATATAACCTTATATCATACTTAATGAATTTATTATATTTCTTTATCATTATATCAATAGTTAATAGCAATGTACTTTTTAATGTCATCAATCAATCATATTGTATTGTATTATTTCCATACAATGATTATATATTGTTGAGTTTCTAAGGATCGTTGCAAATGTAATAGCACTGTTGTCATCGGTTTGTATTTTCCAAATGCATTGATCTCTTTGTATGAGGAATAAATCAAGAAGAGACATGTCCCTTCATGGGACATGAATAGAGGGACATGTCTATTCATTAAGATAATTAATATAATAGCAAACTTAAGTGTGTTTATATATATATATATATATATATATATATATATATATATATATATATATATATATATATATATATATAAACTTGATCTCACAGGTTTATCCTACTAAAGCTACCAAAACATCAACATATATAGTATTATTTTCATAAAATTATTATATCAATAATAATAATATACTATATCAACTATATATGGTATATTTAACAATTATTATATTTAGGAGATAATTTCCACAGCAAGTCAAATTGTGATGTGAATATCAGGATTTAACTGTGTGATTTTGAGTCAAACTCATTGACCCATGTTTCATGAGTAGTGATTCAACATGAATCCATCTCTCATGAGAATAAATGGAACACTTAGCACTCATTGAATCTAGATGATCCTCACAGGGGTGAAGCACCGGGACTTCCCGAGAGGTCACCCATCCCAGTACTACTCCAGCCTGAGCGCACTTAACTACAGAGTTTCCTCCCTAGTTAAACCCAAAGCTTGCAACCCCATTTGCAAAACCTTCACCAAGTGTTATGCCTTATGAACCATTCATTAGAAAGCCCCTTAAGCTCATCAAGTGATAAGTAGGAGATAATTTCCACGGCAAGTCAAATTGTGATGTGAATATCAAGATTTAACTGTGTGATTTTGAGTCAAACTCATTGACCCATGTTTCATGAGTAGTGATTCAACATGAATCCATCTCTCATGAGAATAAATGGAATACTTAGCACTCATTGGATCTAGGTGATGCTCACAGGGGTGAAGCACCGAGACTTCTCGGGAGGTCACCCATCCCAGTACTACTCCAGCTTGAGCGCGCTTAACTACAGAGTTTCCTCCATAGTTAAACCCAAATCTTGCAACCCCATTTGCAAAACCTTCACCAAGTGTTGTGCCTTATGAACCATTCATTAGAAAGCCCCTTAAGCTCATCAAGTGATAAGTAGGAGATAATTTCCATAGCAAGTCAAATTGTGATGTGAATATCAGGATTTAACTGTGTAATTTTGAGTCAAACTCATTGACCCATGTTTCATGAGTAGTGATTCAACATGAATCCATCTCTCATGAGAATAAATGGAACACTTAGCACTCATTGGATCTAGGTGATGCTCACAGGGGTGAAGCACCGGGACTTCCCGGGAGGTCACCCATCCCAGCACTACTCCAGCCTGAGCGCGCTTAACTACAAAGTTTCCTCCATAGTTAAACCCAAAGCTTGCAACCCCATTTGCAAAACCTTCGCCAAGTGTTGTGCCTTATGAACCATTCATTAGAAAGCCCCTTAAGCTCATCAAGTGATAAGTAGGAGATAATTTCCACAGCAAGTCAAATTGTGATGTGAATATCAAGATTTAACTGTGTGATTTTGAGTCAAACTCATTGACCCATGTTCATAAGGCACAACACTTGGTGAAGGTTTTGGAAATGGGGTTGCAAGCTTTGGGTTTAACTATGGAGGAAATTCTGTAGTTAAGTGCGCTCAGGCTGGAGTAGTACTGGGATGGGTGACCTCCTAAGAAGTCCTAGTGCTTCACTCCTGTGAGCATCACCTAGATCCAATGAGTGCT
The DNA here is from genome assembly GCA_028749045.1 of Cupressus sempervirens. Taxonomy (NCBI): domain Eukaryota; kingdom Viridiplantae; phylum Streptophyta; class Pinopsida; order Cupressales; family Cupressaceae; genus Cupressus; species Cupressus sempervirens. Next base: position 827,629,076 of record CM053791.1, read on the forward strand.
AAGTGTTCCATTTATTCTCATGAGAGATGGATTCATGCTGAATCACTACTCATGAAACATGGGTCAATGAGTTTGACTCAAAATCACACAGTTAAATCCTGATATTCACATCACAATTTGACTTGCTGTGGAAATTATCTCCTACTTATCACTTGATGAGCTTAAGGGGCTTTCTAATGAATGGTTCATAAGGCACAACACTTGGTGAAGCTTTTGCAAATGGGGTTGCAAGCTTTGGGTTTAACTATGGAGGAAACTATGTAGTTAAATGCGCTCAGGCTGGAGTAGTACTAGGATGGGTGACCTCCCGGGAAGTCCCGGTGCTTCACCCCTGTGAGCATCACCTAGATCCAATGAGTGCTAAGTGTTCCATTTATTCTCATGAGAGATGGATTCATGTTGAATCACTACTCATGAAATATGGGTCAATGAGTTTGACTCAAAATCACACAGTTAAATCCTGATATTCACATCACAATTATTATATTTGTTTATCAATTATAATCAAAATATTTATTTGTTATTTAATTTATTTAACTCATTAATATAATGATTATAATATAATATTTTACATTACAATTATGCTATAATCTTATATATTCTTTTATTTTTATATTATCAAATATATCATTATTATGTAATAGAATATAATATATTTTACTTTAATATTATTATTCTTAATTATTATCTTTATATAATATGTTATTTGAATATTCATATATCCTTTTAATTTTGGCTCATGGCACATTACAGACAACACAAATAGGAGACAAGAATTAGACTGAAGATAAACTTATTGCTGCATTTTTATTTATCTCCTTGAAACAAATACATGAGGGTGCATGAAAATAACTCATAAAACACCTGAATAAACTAGGACTATCTGTAAAACTTTATAATCTGTTGTTCATATACAAAGAGAAATGTTGGGCATGAATGGTGGGATCACAGCAAGAGCTCTACTCAATAATTTGGAAAACAACCAACCATCAACCACCCGGTTGAATCACAACAATGGAAATTTTTTCCAATAAAATGGAACCAACCCTAAAGAAACAGAAGAGAAGAGATTATATAGAATGGAAGAAATCTTGGATCTTCTATGTTGATGCCATTTGCCCACTTGAAATACCTCTACTTGTTGATGAAAAACTTCTCTCTGCTCTCTTCCTACAATTGAAAATAAAATTCCATCATTCTGTTTGAAAAATATCCTCAAGAATGTTATCGAAATGATAGAATCATATAACTAACTTGCAAGGAGAAACAAAACAACTGGTAAAACTCATGCCAAAATCCATGCCATATGGTTTTAGATGCAAAACAACATTTAAGAGAACATTTCTCCCAAATCTGGAGCTAACAAACTACTCTATTTGCTTCTCAACTGATTCTGAACCTCAATCATGAAAAACACTCATTTTACTAAGAATGCCCTAGAATTTACAAAACTACCTATAACTTCTTCCATTGAAGACCTACAAACATTTTGACTACAAATTCAGAAGGTTTATCTTCTCCCCTTTCAAACGCCATATTGCACTCCATACTTTGGAAAAAAAATGCAAGCCCCTAGCCATGAACTAGGCTTTTAAAATTGAAAATGTTATATAGTTTGAAGTATACAAAATTCAAATTTATTTTAAAATTTCAAATTTGAGCTTCTCAAAATTTAAAATTTATATATTTTAAAATTTGAGAATACTAATTTTAATTTATATGTTATTTTCTTACCTTATCCCTCCTGCCACCTGGGCGCCACGTGGTGCATCCTCATTCTCCATCTCACTCGGGCAGGACCCACATTTCTCAATCGTATCTTCAAAATGTTTGAATTTTTGACCTACCAAACTCACGCTTCCACAACCATACAAATTCATGATCTTACGAGCATCTCTATCTCATGACTAACGTAGCATCTTAACTCTAATATTTCCTTCTCCCTACTACATGATTCCTCAGATCGTCATAGCTTCCTACTTTTGCACTTCCGCTCTCAAGAAATGGTGTATCATCTTATCTCCACCATCCTTCACATCTTGATCTCATGATGATCATAGCATTGCAAGCCTCATTGTTTTGCCTTATGCTCTCATGACTCCTCGTTGCTTCGTATGTCCACATTTGAATCCTTCTGATCTCGCGATTTATCTCCATGATGTGCCACATCATCACATTATTGGTTGGTCCATCAAGTTTCACATACACATCCACATCACTGCTGATCTTGGTCAAAACTTCCATCACACATCATTGTCGCCAACTAGCCGGGGCCCCACTTGTGAATTGTGTGTCTCAAAATTGGAGAGCTTTTGTACATCTTACTTTTATGTGTTTTTCTTAGAAAATCATTAGAAACAACCTTCGCATACCCAATGTGGGACAATGCGAAAGGCATTTCCTCTAAAAAAAAGGATCAACTCCTCTTTACTTCACAACAGGAGGCTTAACTCTTAATGAACCACACCTAGACTACATGCTAAATGTATTTGAAAAAAGCACTCATTTCTTTATTGGCTCCATTGACGATAGCATTGCTGAAAGGTAATAAGTTGTGTTGCAAATTGGTTAGCCTAAGCTAGGAAGCTATTCCCTCCTCTTGATGTGACTTCTTCAATTCTCTCCATCGTACCAAACACCAAGGTTCATTCATATTAAGAAGTCACACCGAAATTGATGGGTAAAACATCTTGGCAATGTTTAGATTTAGTTTGTGTGCAGTTGTGGTTCCCTCCCTATCTTAATGCTGATTAGGAATGTCTAGTTCATTGGTCAAGTGTGTTGGTGTATATGGAATGTTTCTTCATTAGTTGAGGAAGAACAATAGCAACCCCCTTTAACATAGAAATATTTTATGGAAAAATGAGCAGAGGGACCAAAGGAGAGGCACCAACACCATTTACTTCATTATTTTGGCAGGAAAAGAATTTTTCTTTATAAAGAGCTCACTCCTAGAAATTATATTTGATTGAAAATTTCTAAAACCTTACCAAAAATTTTAAGGTTTATCGTTCGTCGTGTGGTCTTCTGTAGTATCTTCTACAGTTTTGTCGTGGCCCGTGTGCTCTGTCATGAGCCAAGATTGTGCATTAGATAGCCTAGAATAATGCCCTAGCCACAGTGCCCTTGCCTATTAGTGTTCTACTCTGGTGTTGTGTGTCGTGAGCTTCCCGTACCGTGGCATGCTTTTCCTTGTTGTGTCATGATTGTGCCTTGTCATGTCTTCCATGGGAACCATCAGTTGTGCAGTGAAGGGCTATGACCTCTAGAGGAGTCAGTCATGGTGTGGACCTAGATCTGAACATTGTGGACCACTCAATGAATTTGTTGAACAACGGTATCAAATTGTGCTAGTCTAGTGGCATGAAAGTGTTTTTGTCCCTATTGGAGTCATTGTTCTTGACGACATTGAATTTGGCATGCCTCCCGTGAGCTGAGCTTTGTTATATCTATCACCTATGAGCCATGAGTCATCGCTTGTGTGGTCTTCTGTAGTATCTTTTGTAGTTTTTATGTGGCCCATATGCTCTGTCGTGAGTCAAGATTTTGCATTAGATAGCTGTCTATAAACTGTTTGACAGAATGCCTAGTCTATGGTAAGGTTGTGAGCTTCTTGGGGTACCTTCTTTTTGTGAGCATGTCTTCCTTCTTTATAAGCCATGAAACCCTTTTCTAATCCAATTACACTTTAGCATCTCGTTGATCGCTTGACTATAGTGGAGTCTGCTAATGTTATCCTACAAAGTGCTATTTCTCAGTCAACTTCACTCTATGTTAAAATCACATAACGGTTGGCTTTGTTGGAATCCAAGAACCGCACTCTACAAGATATTGTGCAATCTCTAGTCACTGAAAATATAGGCCTCAAGGCTAATCTGGAATCTACTATCATGCAGCTCAAGGAGTTAGACACTATCAAGGACAAATAATCAAAGATCATCAATAGACATTCTTCATTGTTAACAGAGACTAAATTAAAGGTGAAGTCTTGGGCTTCTTTATGCAGTTCTGCAGCTAAGGCTCCCTTTTTAGGCATTGAGAAGTTAGTACAAGGGAAGATGGACGATGAGCGAGTTAGGCAGACCCATGAACTAAACTGATGAGTTTGTGGTCTCTCCTCCATTAATGATCCCTTGATTGTTGGATACTCTTTCCTCAAGGATCAGTTGGACATTTCAGACATCACTCTTGACAGGTACCCTAATGGTACTCTCTTCATCCAGTTCCTCTCCCTCTCTGACAGGTTGTGGGCTCTTAGGGAAAAGAAAAAGTTATTCTCTCTTTCCCCTAAGATCTATCTAGATGAGGACCTCACCCGATCACAAGTGGCAGAACTCAAGCAAGCTTGTGCCCTCATTGTGGTAGCAAGACAAGAGGGTAAATATGCAATCATCAAAAATTTTAAAGCAGTAATCTGCAACACCTTTCCTACATGCTAGGTTCTAAGAGTAGTCTCTAAGGTCAAATGACTAGCTTAGCAGTAGTTGAGCACATGCTCTTTGTGTCTCAATTGCTGGAATAGTAATGGTATCCTCTGGTCTATGCCTGGCTTACTTAATGATGTTATTGGTTCTGTCAACCTTCTTTTTATTACAAAGACACATGAGAGCCCCATGTGTCCTCTTCCCAATATTTCTGGCTATCATTGGCTCTCCTCTTTTAGAGATGAGGTCAGGTTCTCTGGTGGGGTCAAAGGTTTTGGTGGGGTCACTTGTATTTTTCAAGACCACCTTTTTAGTAAAATTTGCTTGGTTCACTTCGACAGCTATGCTAGATTCATGTGGATTCGCATTGATTGAGGAACCTTGCTTTGTAGAGATACCTATATCATTGTCTGCTACTTCCCACCAGCATCTTTGTACTATTTAGTTCATAGTACTAAGGGTGGGGACCCCTATGAGGACCTTCTTGAGCATATTACTAGATTCTCTACCATGGGGGATAACATTATTTTGGGAGACTTTAACGAGCGGACTAGAGACCTACAGCCTCCTCTCCATGATCGTAGGTTTGATCCCATGTGTATGACTACTTCTGATCCTAGTTTTGTAGGTATGCTTCAGCTCTCCAAGGATTGTCTGGGGCCCTTCACCAAGTATGGTCATAATTTGTTACAACTTTGTGAGTCTTCTGACTTAGTGATCTTAAATGGGCTCTCTTGCTTTCCTGGATCTAAAATTTTCACTTGTTGGCCACATGCTGGTGGTTCTAGCATTTTTGACTATGCTCTCTCTACTACCTCCTTCATCCCTCTCATTGGTTGCTTTACCATCTCTCACCTTCCTCTGGCTAACCATGCCCTCTTAGCATCACCCTTTAGGAACCCCTGACACCTTCTCCCCCTTGCTTATTCGCTTCTTCTTGTCCCACTCTTCCCTCCCCCCATGCCTACACTTCTTTTCGCTTCTCTGATGGTGATGTGGAGCTCTTCATCCATCACCTCAGATGACTTCTCCCCCAGGACCCCTTCACCGACTTTGGGGACCTCACCTCCATGTTCTACTCACTTGCATCTACCTTGTGGGAGTCTACCCTTCTCTACATTCCCCACTATACCTCCTTGCTCACCCCTCACCCCACTCATAGGTCTTGCCCAAATGAACTAGTGGTTTGATGAGGACTGCAAATCCTTTCATCACATGCTTTGCTCTGCTCCACCCACTACTTCTTCCTCCTCTTCCTCTCAGTTGAGGTTCAACTACCACTGCTTTCTTCGCCATTAGAAATAGAAATTCACTTTAATGTAGTGAAAGTCTCTTTGTGCCATGTTCTTCCAGTCCCTAAAGCTCTTTTGGCACACCATGTTTCCTCGCTCCCCCCCCCCCCTCCCTCTACTCTGGACCTTCATTCCCTTGCCTCCCACACCTCCACCCTCTATGATATTCCTAGCTAGCCCCCTCTCCATATCATCCTCCCCCCCACCCATTGTCACCTCTTATCCTTTTCCCACATTAATGAGGTAGTTAGAGTTATGAACAATAGCAAAATTCCAGATGAGGAAGGATTTCAAGTTGAATTCTTCAAGTTGGGTATCTCTATCCTGGGTCCCTTTCTTAGAGTGCTCTTTAATTGAGTGGTTTCTGTTTTCTTCCCCGACTCTTGGTCATGAAAAATTATCTATCCAATCCATAAATTTGGGTCAGCCTCTAACCCTGGAAACTACAAGGCCATCATGGTTGGGCATACCTTTGCCAAACTCTATGCAACTGTGTTGAACAGTGTCTTGTCCAGTGAAATTGATCAGCAACATTATCGGACTAGAGGTCAAGCTAGGTTTGGTACAAATTTTTAGACCATTGATCACATTTTGGCTTTACAGGCTATCATTGAGGAGGCTTGCCACTGCTTAGTGAAAGTTTATTGTTGTTTTATTGACTTCTGCAAAGCCTTCGACTCTATTCATTGGGAAACTCTCTTTCAACATCTTAGGGACATTGGGATCTAAGAGATTCTTCTTATAGCTATTATGAGGTTATACGAGTGCATTGTGGGCAGATTCAGGACTCCATAGGGCTTCTCTAATCCTATCTAGAGAACTATTGGGGTGAAACAGGGTTTTCCTCTCTCCCCCACTCTCTTTGGCATCTATATCAATGAGTAATGGTTGTTATTTACATCAAGTATTGATCTGTATTCCCCTATTTTTTGATGATTTGATTCTCCTAACATCTTCTCTTGGTGGTCTTCAGTGACTCCTTGATGGCTTGGCCTCTTTCTGTGACTCACGTGAGCTAGTTGTGAATCTGGGCAAGACTCAGGTTATGGTCTTCAATTGTTTGAGGACATCATATCTCCATTTTTACTTCCAGGATATCAAGATCAAGATTGCATCTTCATATACTTACTTGGGGGTTAAGTTTTTTGGACCTCGATTTAATCTAAGACCAACCATGCAGCCCAAAGTCAACAAGGGGCTCGGATCCCTCGCTATTCTTGAGCAACAGTGCTTTCAACACCACTTCCAGGACACCACAACTAAGATGTCTCTTTGTGACTCCCTAGTCAAGTTGACTATCCTCTATGGTTCTACTATTTGGGGATCCTCCCTCTTGGAGTCTGATTGGGCCTCTGTTGAGAGAGTCCAAACTCTTTTTCTTCGGTGCATTATCAAATGTCACCGGTTCACACCACACAACATCATTCTGGCTGAGTTTGGTGCTCACCCTTTCAGATTGGGGACCATCTTTGATTTAGTTTGGCTTGAGCTTTGTTGATTCCTCTGATGATCACCATAGATATTCCTACTTGGTTTACTGTTCCTCTATGGAGGTTGCAGGTTCAGACTCTAGTCACAAGTCTCATTGTTGGTACACCCAGGTCTCTACTCTCTTACCCCTTCCATTTTTCTCTGGATGCTCCATCGCATCTTCATCTACTTTAGTAGGAGTTGAATGAGCATGTTAGACTTGATATCTACAGATAGTATGTCATCACAACCTGGAGGAATCCACCAAGTGGGCTTAGTCCATGCATGGCCTTCTATGCTAAGCACTTTCTTGATATCTAAGATGGGATCATCTTACGTCTCTGGTACCTCACTCGTCATTGGACTCACGCTCTTCACATCTCCTTGGGATCTTTTAGGGTGGGATCTCATCGACTATGTATTCAGACTGATCACTAGATTGGTAGGGAGGACAGGATATGTCGGTTGTGTCACCTCGGGGAAGTTGAGACCGAGTCTCACTTTATTTTTTGTTGTCCCATTTACTATGAGATTTGAGGGAGATTCTATTGTTTATTTAGAGAGTGTCGGTCTCTTCCCTCATTCTTTAGATATATTGACTAGCACTGTCTTCCACTCTACTTTCAGGAGACCATGCGGCTTTGTGAGCACACTATATAGCTCTAGCTTTGCTCAACATCAACTCCTAGGCAACTCATCACCTCTTTCTTCAATCCTACAGTTCTTGCCCAAGGATCAAAGCGACCTCTTTGCACTTTCTCGATTCACACCAGATCTGTGAGACCCCACAAAGATTACACTCAACAATGTTCCTCTAATAGACCTCAGAGGTAACCTTCTAGAGTACTTGATTGCCCTAATGTCCACCTTTCCATTATGGACTACTTCTCGCCTATGAGGAGTTCTCAGTTGTTATTTCTTTTTCTTGGTTCTTTTGTTGTTTTGCTTTCGTGTTCTTTCTGTGGACACCATTTGGTGCTCCCCCCTGTTGGCATTTTCCCTTTATACAATTTCCAATCCCTTAGACCCTCGTTGGTCTCTTGTTGGACATTAATAAATTTATCTTATCTTATCTTATCATGCTAAATCTAAGGGCCCAATTTGTGAATGAAAGGATTGAGTGATTCAATTGAGTTGGCTTTGCACTTCACTTCTCCAAATAGTGGACAGATAGTGTACACCTTTGTGTAGGAAAAGTGATTTCTAATTAACAGTCAACCCTACTCAAGACTGGTAAGCTACCTCTTTTTCTCATTTTCAAAGCTACCACTTTTATTTGAACATTATTTTCTTGGATACTTTGCACATGTTGCTATATCAAAGCAAGGACGTCAACCCATCCTCCATCGGATTTCCAAAAAAATTTACCATATTTGAGGTCTAAGAAATGTGTCTCTCCACAAGTTTCAATTCCTCTTATAACTTTTGAGTTGTAAAGTGATATATATCTATTTAATTTGTTATGATCATGCCCACACACCAAATGATTATAATCATTGTAATATCTTTTTAACAACTCCAATCCACAATGTCTTGTTAATCTGTTGAAGCTAGTTGGGCCCCAAAGTGGATCTTGATAAAAAAATATTCAAACTGAAACACCTGACCCTTTAAATTAATTAATTAATTTCACTTCATTGATTGGATTCAAATCAATCACTGTCTGAACACATAAACTCATTTTGCCTTATTTTTGAAAACTACAATTTTCTGACAAGGAGGCCTATAGGTTGGCTTTGAAAAACTAACCAAAACACCAGACTAAGCCCTGAAAATAAACATAATGATTATTTGTTCTACATTCTTGTACCTTGTAAGATTTTGTCTCATGATGACACCTAGGTCAAAATATGTTGACCGTCAAAGTTGCCTTCTTTGAACTAACTGCAAACAAATATATCAGAAAATGATAAAATGCATTTAGTTTTGGCTTCAAAGATAGGTGAAACTGACACTTGAGGGCTTGAAAACTAGAGCATTAGTTCATTGTCACTCGGAGAGTATAAATTTCTGATTTGGGTACATGAAAAATAACTAGGCACATTTGGAAAGTGGTCGTAGTGGGGTACTCAAAATTGCAGAACTGAGAACATTGGCAGAACAATGATTTTCTCAAACATTATGGACTTGGGAAAGTGTGCAGATGGATTCGTCAAGACTTGAAAATTGGCACACTTAAATAATTTTTAGAGTAGAACACAATGGTATAATCCATTTGGTCTCATCTATCATGGATTCAGAGTTATGACATCCTGAACAAGGGTATAGATCAATCTACACTTTGACACCAATAAAACTTTAGAAACTGCATTTGGAATCGCATTTGCAAACTAGTCAAATGGATTTTTCATAGGCTCAAATCTGGAACATAACAAGTGTCTAACCCCTTGAATGCAATGCAAAAGGAATTTTCTCATTTTAGCCAATTGGGTCAAAGTTACAACTGGTCAAATAGAGCTTCCTAGAATTTTGAGAAATATGCATCAACATGACAACAGTAAACAACCAACTTTGAGGGATTTAAAACCTAGTCAAAACATATTGAAACAACTTGAAAACTAAAGCATAGGTTCTCTAGTATGCATATTAAACATCATGAAAATTTACCAGGTGCAAGATATTCAATTGCAAACTAGGCTTCCTATCACTATTTCACACTTGGGCAAAATGCAGATTTGAACAATGCTCAAAATGACACTTCATGAAATGATTTGGAATGACAATTTATCATTATGGGATGCATGGATATGCTGAATGAAAGGTGTTAGAAACATAAGATACCTCATAGGTCTCAAAATGATAGCCGGGTACACATGCACAAGAAAGCGCTTATAGGGGCTCAATTTGACTCAAAATTAGAATCGTACTAAAAAAGAAGGATGCAATTTTGAGTCCCATCAGATGTAATGCAAAAACATATTGTTCATGCTAAAACATTAATCCATGACAAAAAAAATCTATTGTTGATCATATGATGGAATTATCAGTTGAAGTACAAATAACTTTGCACATTTCCAAAGTTCTGCAAGATAATTGGGACAAAAAAATGTCCATAATTTTGAAGGTACATAGTGATTTCCTTTCACATTTTGGTGTTACATTGTAAATATTCATTTTTGGCATTTGTGTCAAAAAAGGGGGAAATAGTTATATCATACAAAAAGGAAGAAATATATATATATATATACAAGGGAGAATACAAAGGAGGAATATATCTATAAAGGGAGGAATATATGTATAAGATAAGATAAGATGCTACAAAAATAATTTTGAAAAAGAAAAAATAGAGTCATTGTCAGTCGAGTATCAGCACAACAGTCAAAACTGAGTTACAAACCCAAGCACATTGATAGAGGCAGTTTTGACATCTTTTTGAGCATTTGGAATTTTTGGTATGATAAGTATTTTTGTCACTAATGCCAAAGGGGGAGATTGTTGACCTTGTGGTCAAATCATATGTCAATTAGTACCAAAACACTTGATCATCTGGTTGGTCATATTGCTACTAAGCTTCACAGTGTTAACCGAACTATTGCAGTGTTGACCAAGCCTCACAGTGTAAACCGAGCTATTGCAATATTAACCAAGCAGAAAGTAAGTGTGAATCGAGTAGAACAGAAAGAAAGTGTAAACCAAGTTAGTAATGTAGAGGAAATGTAGTGTTGACCGAGCTTTAGTGTCAATCGAGCTCTACAATGTCAACCAAGTTCTATAGTGCTTGTTGAGTCATTAGTGTTAACCAAGTTCATATCTACTTCTGAGTGATGAATGTGGACTGAGCACCAGTGTCAAATGAGTGCCAGAGCTTGTCAAGTTGATTGTGTTGCCGAGTGTCAAAATATCACCTGAGTGGTCTTCTAAAACAGTGTTTCAACATTGAGCTGACTTAGTGAAGATTCTTGAATTTGGTATTATAGCCGACCTTAGAAGGTAATTATTTGGATTGGTATATATGCAAGATATCTTGTCATATCCAAATGAGAGTATGAATAAAAAATATGAATATGAATGTGAATTGAAGAGTAAAGGCTACAAGAAATATAAGAAAAAGTAGAGTCTCATCTATCACAACAAGGTGATCATTTTTACATCAAAGGAGTCATAATCAACAAACTGAGTTGTAGAGCGGAGATCAACCACAAGTTCATCCTAACAGGTGCATCAATCAAATCCTCTAAAAAGGTGGACTTAACAGTCTTATGCTAAATCTCCTAACCGAGTACATACTTCATTGTATTGTATAAATCCTTTTACAATGTGGACCTAATAGTCCTTATTGCTCCTAATAGGGAAAATTGCCAAAAGTGATCATTTGTAAGCCTTAACAGGCCAACTTTATACTACAGTACTAAATCTTGTGGATATCATCCCCACCCCAATTTTACTTTCTATTTGGAAGGTTTCTAGGTTATTGAATATTGTGTCAACTGTTATGAATGTTTTATTGCTTTCAGTCTTTCATGCATGCAATTAGATAAGATTAGCTTAAAGAGGATTGATTGGTGAATTGAAGTTAAAGTTTTATTGGTTCCTGATTCACCTCTCCCCCCTCCCACTCTCAATCACCTAGCCCGCCATACATTTCCAACACCTTGGTCAATCCAAGTTCATTGTTATAAAATTAACCACTTTATGGGAGTTTAGTTAGAACTAAGGATATAAGAGGATAAGCTGAGAGTAGACATTCTTGATCTCCAGGAACTCCTAATACCCCAATTGAAAGTAATGAAAAAGACATTAAAGAAGGCCCGCAAACTCATTGCAACACAAGAAAAGTCTATAATAGAACATATGGTAGAACTGGCATCACAAATACATGCCCAAAAATTGGCCTTGGAAGCTTTAAAGGAAGGGTGGAAGACCACACTTGAGAGTGCAAAAATTTCACATGCAACTTTATTTGACAAGTTGTAAGTATTACTAATATATTAATTTCATTTTTGGCATTATTTTCCTAAAAAATAGGGATAAGTAATATTTTATGGAACTAGGGGGGAATAGTATGATAATGTTGTGATATGATATTTATGTGGATATAGTATATAGTATGTGAGAAATTTTGATATGGATATATAAGAATGATTTATATTTTGAAAAACACTTTGACAAAACATTAGGAAGGTAGTGAAACCCGAGGAGTACAAGTTTGGGGGGAGAAATCTAAAATTTTCATTAAGTATAGTTTTTAACAATTTTAAGCACATGAATGCTTTTTTTCCACTAATGCCAAAGGGGGAGAATGTTACTCCTATATGCATTTGATTGTTGTCATTAGTGCAAAACTATGGTGAAAAGTAAGGTTAGTTAATGTAAGAAATAGAGGTGGGTGAACCCTAACGTCGAACATACATGGATACCAAATGGAGTTTAAGTCATCAATTAGAATGAGTACCAAGTGCAACAATAACCGATTAGTATGATAACTGAGTACAATTATGACTGAGCATGGATATTATCGAGGGTCAGCAAGCTTACCAAACAAGTCAGTTAAAGTTTTCCAAGCAACATAGGAAGGATATAAATGTTTGTAAATACACAAACTTTCATTTTGTTGAATCCTACCAAGATAGGAAATGACTTACCAAGATTGTGGCAAATTTTTAGTCAGATTTATTAGGATTAATGTGTGCTTTTATGGATCCCAATGTAAGATTGAAAGCCAATGAAATAAATGCATAATGTTCTTGATGATAAGGATGAATAAGAATCATTGATTTATTTGATCATGCTTTCCAAAAGTTTCCAAACCCTAATTAGATCACTTGTGATGGATGCCACAAAATTTTTATAAAAGGAGGGATCAAGAAGAAAAACTAAAAGAATTGGAAAAATGATAGTTGAATATTAGGCTAAGCTATTATAGAACATAGCTACATAGTAGTGAATAAGGGTGAATTGGGGGAAATCAATCATAGGAAGGTGATATCACTATAGAGAAGATTGGATCTAAATTAGGCAAAGTAAGTTGCATATTGTCATATCACTATACTGTTACTTTCTTACCATTGTAGTAGAAAATCCCCTAATAGAGTGGACTTAACAATCATATTGTAAAATCTCCTAATCAAGTACACACTTGAAGCGTGTTGTGAAATCCTTTCACAAGGTAGACTTTAATAAGTTTTAGTATTACTCCTAACATGGTAAGTCAGCAAGTGACATTATTGTATGTTATAACCAAGCAATCTTTATTCTACAGTAGTGAAGATTTGTGGGTGCCACCCCCATCGTAGTTTTCCCTCTAACCAAGGGTTTTTGTATGACCAATTTTTTGTGTTATGTGTTGATGAATGCATGTGATGTGATTATTTCTATTATTATATGATTTGGTTACTTTCATTTCAAGTATTAGGTTATTTTGGTTATACATGTAAATTACATGATAATTTTTGAAGGTTAAAATTTCTTGGAGGGATAAATGTTTTAAAGGTATTGATTCACCTCCCTCTTAACACCTTACCATTTTGTAACATTCCAACAACGATACACTTCGATGACCTCCACAGAATGATCATCAACATCTACTGACATGAACATGTCTTCAACCATGATCTAAGCTCGCTCACCTTAATTCCATCTCACTCATCAGATATAAATAATTTACCAATAAATTGTTTCCCTTATACTGGTCTACTACTAGTCCTCACTAAATCAATTGTAACTCATCCAGTCCTTCGTACTAACATCCATGAACACTGATGTAGTATCTGAACACATCCTTGAATATGTATCTAAGCCTGCATAACTTATCTTGTTGAATTCCACCTTCGTTTATCAATCCAACCTCTACGATCTATAAGAACTATGTTTGTCACATACCAAATCATATATATGTTGACATCATTGACAAACCTATCATTAGTGCAACACATAAACATTAAATCCAAGTGCCAACCACTTCCCTTAATCCTAACAATTCCATCTACCACAAGATTCAAAAAATGTATCACCAAAACTTCCATAAATGACAAATTTACACTATAATGACATCATCTAAGGTGGGAAGTGATAATGGTGTTAAGAATGCTAAACTATTCTCCTGGCATATCTCCTTCATAAGGGGTTGGATGTTCTCCATAACTCCTCAAACTCTTTCCATGCACCCAAGATTTTAAGGGAGCTTTGCTACCAAAAAAAGGAAATAATTAAACATTAAAATACATTGAATATAGGTACAACAAAATTATCACTAATGTCATCATAATTTTTTTCATCATACAAAAACCCAACAATATTCCCATACAAGAATTATAGACTTTGACAACTAACTATAGTTGATCAATACCTAATTGGTTATTATTAACAATTAATTAGGTTCCTAACAAACACATCTACATTGTGAGCATAATTCAAGTATCACCTTAATCATAATCAAGAAGTAGCAAAATAAACAAACTAAAAGTATGTTGAATTAATGATGAGCAGAGACATTTTGAAATACTATACTCAAATTTTCATAGTAGTGAGAAAGAGCATCAAACGCTCATGGTTGTAGGGTTGTTAACAATCATCGAATCAAGGCCAAAATGTTCTTCATTACCCAATTGTTCCCTAGCTTAGCATATCACGTAGTTATCCTCTCTTCCAATCGAAATTTAAACTCTCAAAGCCCATACCATGAGAGAATTTTGAAGTACATTCAATATACAATATATTGTCTCTCTTTTTTTCCTTCAAAATAAAATTATTAAATTTTCATTTCCTATATTATAAGAAAATGTTATACCTCTAATAGTAGCTTCCTTAATATAAACAAGTTGTTTCAACACCTCACAATACAGAAAAATCCATCACTCTAGATCAACGATTACAAATTCAACCTCACAAACTTGACAAACAAATCTTATGTATGCCTACAAACACAATCTCTGCTAATTTTCAAAATACTTTTTAGTTTGTCTAAAAAAAAATCAATTTCTAGTTTGCACAACACGGGGAAAATTATTTCTCTTTCACGAGACACTATAAACATATCAAGTCAACAATAATATAATTCAAGTGATGTAATATAATAATCAAATTGAATAATACGACCTGTGATATTAATACAATTACTATTACCGATCCAAAAAACTAAAATTTAAATTATTCATTTCAAGTGTGAATATTAATAATTAAAAACTTAAAAGAAATAATAAATCATTTGTTTGTATGAATATTAATAACTAAATCAAAATTGGAGGACTGGTCTCTAAAATGTATCTCGATATATAAAAACATGAGTTCCTACACCACTTAAGAGAGAGAAATCGATATAAGTGATGAATTAAGAACATGTAAAAATCAATATAAACATGTAATTCACTTATAAAAACACTCCCTTCACTAAAGAGATCCTCATATCCTAAACGGTTTATAACTGTATATATGCTCTATGATGTTTCATTCCTATGACTATTGCGTGCAAACTTTAAGTGGAAAACTTCAGTGGACAAGTGGGGTCGGGCGTGAAACATAAACCAATGGATTGGGGAGTATGAAGAAGTCATGCATAATTTAAAAAACGACTACCGTAAAACATATAGTCGGTAAAAGTGCTTTCTAGACAAGCATGCCATGATTAAATCTCACTGAATTCCAATGCTTTTTTTGAACGAATGGACTATAATATTTTGTCGACAAAACCGAATTCCCGTGAAACCTTTAGTAGCCATCTAAATCAAAGAAAGAGTAGACGTCTAATCAAATGTTTGTTTATGACATTGATTTATCTGATGAGTGCCGTGGGAAAGAGCAAAATAGTGTAAGATGCACAAAAGCCACAAATTACTTGTTCCCACTTTAGGTCCACGTCCTAGATAGCTTGCCTATACTTCTTTTACGCCCATCACCTAATAAAATAAATTATGGAGGAACCATAGTGTCTTTAATAATGAATCCAAATTAGAAGAGATGTGTGATATATATAAAACAATTTTTATATATCAAGATTATTTTATTTACCAAAAGAATAGACCTATTAAGTTAAATAATCATTATTACAATATTCTGTCGTATAAAAAGAAACAAAATCATACCTTTTGTAATGATGATTTCTTATTTTAAAGATTAAATCAATAAATTAAATTTGATGTGAGTAATGATTATTTGTTATTTTAAAAGGAATCTTGTTATGAATAAAGTTTTTTTCGTAAAATATATTTTTCCATATTTGTTAAATTTAGATTTTTTAATTTTATTATTATAATTAATCTTCACTTTTGTTCTTCAAGGCATAAACTATCTTATAATTAATATATGTATAATAACAATATATTTTGTTATACATGAATCTAAATTAATTAAATGAATACAAGAAGAAATAAATAAATTGTCGAAATCACTATATTATGCTTATGAATTTTGTTCAATCATATCATAACTAACTTTGAACTTTTGATCAGACAACAATGCAATACCTGGGATCAGGATTTGTAAATTTCATTCTCAATCATATATATTATAAAGAAAGTAAGAAAATTCAGTATCTAAAATATGACTTCAGCTTGGTACAATCTTCTATTAAGTATATCTATATTTAATCCAAATCCCTCAAAGTCAAATTCCCTGTATGATTAATCTATAACCTAATATGCCCATATCCTCTTAATCAATGGTTCAAAACCCCTTTAACTAATTAGATTTGAAAAGACATAGGCATTTAAGACCTGGCATGTTCTTGATATATGTATAACAACCAGACTTCTTAATCAAAGGTTCAAAACCCCTTCAATTACCAGTTACCCTTTTGCTTAACCATATTTTACGTGCATATTATACGTTTGAACTCAACGCTTGCTTACTTATAACGAGGCCAAAGACACTTCAGCAATAGGGCACCGAAGCCTACGCATTGGGATCCCTATGCGAAAAATATTGCCAGTGTTAAAAAAACAACGGTTCAGATTGTACAACATTCCATTTACCTGAGCGTGAACGTTTCTGCCGTACTCTTCTAGGTAACTGTACCATAGGTTGAACTCCCCGATAAATCATGTGCAGACTTTCATAATATGGATTTATTATAGTGCAGGCTTTCCATTTAAACATCATAATTCCAAAGATATTAAATAGAGAAAATCAATGCATCTAAATTACAAATTCAAACGGCTACACTCGGATTTTTAAAAACTGCAACCCCTCCAAAACATTTATCATGAAACCTAGGATTTTACACATATTTTAAGATCAAATGTCAACATCGATAATTCTGTCTACATCTTTCAACTAGCATGCTATATACATGAATAGCGCGCTAATTACGATAACCCTGCATAGATATTTGCTGCACAAGCCGTGCACTTTGATCAAAAACTACATATATGGCCACATGTTCTATCAGATTGTTACAATGCTCAACACAACTTTCACTGCATGAATGAAAGCCACAAACGCTGAAGATGGATTTCGTTGGAATATAGCCAATAATTTCATCCAAAAGAGCACAGCAAAACAAAACCATTTAACTTACTTTCTACCAAAGAGAAGTCCCCTAAATTTGCTCTTCTCAAGCCGCTCTAACAATTTCTTTGCCCCTAAAACCTCCAGTTCTGCCAGCTTCTTCAGATAAACCCGAGCTCCACAAGTAATCATCAGCTTCTTGCATTTCTTGCTTGTGGCTAGTGCGGATAGTGCTTGGATGGCATACTTTTTGGAAGTATTTTGATTGATTGGATCTAAAAGTTGCACTAAATTGGGTATACTTTTCTCTTCTTTGCGGATCTCCCGACAATTTTGGGGGACCTGTAGCAGACTTGCCAAAGCCTGTGCTGCCAATTCTTGTGCAATGTTTGTTTTGGCCTCTAGCATGTTAACCAGTGAAGGTATACATCCAGACTCCCCCACTAATTTTCTCACATCAGTTGATGTAGAAATCCGACAGATTGTTGATGCTGCAGCTTGCTGAGCAATCAATGAACCACCTCGGAAGACTTTAACAAGACGGGGAAGGAGCCCAATGTTAATTAGGGCTTCAGCATTAACTGATGCTGTCAGATTTCTTAAGGCCCCAACCGCAGGTTCTGGTGGTAGCGAACTGTCAAGATATCTTAAAAGATGTTGAATACCACCTTCAGAAACCACTGTCCGGCGAAGGGATTCATTTCCTGAAGTAAGGTATTGTAGACAGTCTGCCGCATATTCTTTTGACAGGTTACTGTTGCCAGAATCAAGCAGATTTATCATGACAGAAATAATGCCTTCCTCTGCCAGGCACTGTCTTACCTCTGGTACAGCAGATAAATTCCTCAAAGCCCCGGCTGCGGCCGTCTGTTGCAAAATGGAAAAGAATTGCATTTTTAGCTTCCACTGTACATAACACAAACAAAGAATGCTTCTGGAGAAGCTGTTATTGAGAGTTTTTGAGTCGGCTCTAGGATCACACCCCAAGCATTGAAAATTCTACATAAACATGTTAAACTGAGGAAAAATTAATTTAAAATTTCAGATCACAACGATTTTTATCATGATGGCCAAAGAAGCAGTGTCAACCAAAAAGTTGAAAAAGAAAGATTTCCAATAAAAATGTTGTTGATATATTAATTTATTCTTTACTTTCACGCACAAAAGAAAAAAGGTGACAGCTGTATGCTTTTACCAGATTTTGTCATACATTTCAGAAGTGCACATATTTTAGGGTACATCTGATTCCATAGTGCTATCTTTAGCACCGTGGACATTGAAACTACTTTCCTTCTTTATTTCTGATTCTCCGAATATTGTTTACTTCACAAATTTTCTGTGTCTTCTTTCCTACTATTCCAGAGATGCATTTAATAGGAACATGATGCTTTCAATTCACAATCCAAGGTCCAGATGCCCCAAGGAAACATGATTAAGTGATGAAAATAGAACTCCAAAACACATTCGTAGCATTTGAATTGAGGAAAGAACTACCTCCTCATGTGTACCAAAATAAGAAATTTAGAACAAAGCATGGAGTTCCGTCACAAAATATTGAGCACAATTTTCTTTTTGACGCTCTTTCTATTATCACAGTGAATAGCAAACTACTTCTTTAGCATAGTGCACTACTTGTTTAGCATAGCAGCATAAGGAAAGTTCCTGAAATACTTGACAAAACCCCTCCACAAATGGCTTTATGGACTTAAATCACTACAGGAAAGTGAGCTTTGATTTGAGAGCCTTAGAATTGACTAGTGTAAAGAACCTGAAATGCTTAACAAAATCCCTCAACAAACAGCTTTATGGACTTTACTCACTACAGGAAAGTGAGCTTGTTCTGAGAGCCAGCCATAGAATTGACTAGTGCTTAAAATAGACTTTGCAATCTTTACCAAGAATTTGGAAACTTCTTGGATGGAGGCAGGGTAACAATTTTGCACTGAGAAGTCTTCTAAAGATGATATATAGCACTTTGTATTCACCTCAATACAATTATAATTTATTTTTTGTTTTAATATATTGTATACTCCTCTGTCAATAATAATAAAAATTTCATACAATTCCATTCCTAATTTGATATGTGATATGCATTATGACTTCAAAGACAGCAATATTTATTGATGAAAAGCTTTACTAAAATTTACAATGACTGCTATTAGCTATATATGCATGGAAAAAGAAGAAATGCAGGACTTGTAACCCTTCTCCAAGGAAAAGTTCATATACAAAGTCGCCAAGAATATTTGTCTACATGATATTTACCTGAGTAACAGCTGAAGTAGAACCCAATTGACAGATTTCAATCAATGCAGGAATACCACCATGACCAACAACAGACCGTGCTGTTTCTGCTGACACTGTCAAGCATTTAAGGGACAAAGTCGCCTTTTCTTTTGCCAAGGGGCTGCCAGATTCAAGTAATCTAATCAGTGGGGGAAGGACCCCTTCTGAGACAAGCAACTGCTCGCAATTTTCAGCCTCTGCAAGGAAGCATATGACCATGGCAGACTTTTCCCGAATACGAGGCGAACTAGCACTTAATAACTGTACCAGAGCACACACATTGCTGCGACCTGCCACAGCCAGGATGTTCTTCTCATCTTCATTGATCATCTCCAAAAGGCTATCTAGTGCCTTGTGTTTGGATTCCATGTGACCAATCTGGAGCCGGGCTAGCAGTTCCCTGCAATTAATTGACACTTGCAAGTTAGAATATTCAGGTAACAATTGAGACAGCTGTCTTTGTGGTGCAGAGATTTAAAAAAAGATAAAAAGAAAATAACTGTTCTTGCAACACTGAGATGCTTTGAAAATGATCATAACAGTGCCGCATCAATGGGCATGTCAGTAGTAGAGCAGTTGGATTAGAATTTACAACAAGATGAACTGAGAACTGCATAGCATCAATAGGCTTGTTAGAAAGAAAATAAGAGAATTGATAATGTAATTGGAATTTTTGCAGCAGTATAGCAGTTAATCTGACACTAACAAAATGAATAACAGTAGGCAAGTGGTCCTGCACCCCGCTGCTATGATTGTTCGTGTGTATCAGATCTGAAGGCCAGGGGGTCTTTAACTGAATTGGGGAGGTGCTGTTTGTTGAGAGTAAAAGGTCTGAATCCATATCCATGAGTAAGTGAACAATGGGTTTGATAATGAAGAATGGGTTCAGAGCCAAAACATTACACATGGGAGAGTTTGAAGGGCAAATACATTAGGTTAAAACCCACTAATTTACATGAGGACCCAGATACATACTTAAACAACTAGTGTGTTGAAGACAATGTTCAACAAACCAGCTGTTTCAAGCCCGCAATACACTGATTGTTTTCCATTTTATTTTTTAGAGGAAATCTGTAGAAGGGGCTGCCAAACATATTCTTTCTATGGATGGTCTGATGAAAATATTGAACTAATCTTACAAGAATAAATAAAACCTGTCTGAGGAATCGGCATGGCACTATTCAAATTTAAGCAATTAATGAGAAGCCCAGTGTTAGATTATTACAATATAATTTTCAGCTATAGATTTTTAAGAGCTGAGGCAGTTTGGCCCTTGATAGCTGTATAAAGCTACTCTTCTATTCTTGCAAATAACTGTGAATCCTGAAAACGTTTCTGTTACATGGGACTAGATTTGTGCAATAGCGATATAAATTAAAATATGAGTTTCAAAATAGATATAGTTATAAATGATTTTGTTTTCTCCCTTACAAAATGACAATGATATTTCTTATTGTAATCACATACTAACAGCCATGGGGAATGTTACATGTATTAAATTTACATCTTCTGTAAAAACCGTCTTCCATACAACCATTCTTTGGCCTTCCTCTTCCATTTAGCAAGTATTATTTCTTATGAACCATACAATTTCAGAGCTTCATGGTTTTTACATTGTTTAAGTAATTTTAAGTTTCAACATTTAAACATTTTAATACTATTTTAATAGTATTAAATTTTCAAACTACTTCCTCAAACAGAATAAAAGAAGATTATTAAATACTTTAAAAAAGATGAAACTATTGGTAAATGAAAGCAAATAATGAACAAGATCACCATTGATCAGGATTCCTTTTCCAAGGGCACTTCAACACAGCTTAGGTACACCTCGAGGGATCAAACACCCTAAGGGGTATCATCCGGGATTCAAGGATCCAAGTGCAACCTCATTTTCTCCAAGAGCTCTGCTCTAATGTTTTTCCTAAGATTTAAGTCAAAAGTGGGGAAGTCGATTCAAAATTAAGATGAAAAATAAAATATCAAGTGGGTTTGGGGGAAGTGGAAAAGATCAATGAATTTTGCTCCAACGACCAAGATCCCCTTCGCAAGGGAACACCTGATAGGATTTAACTTTGAACTTTGAACCACAAGGGTTATCCTGCTCTGGGAATTGAAGGATCCAAGCCTACACAAATCTTATCCAAGTACTATGCCCTAATGTTTTTCCTAAGATTTATCATTTAAGTCAACCAGTTTAAAACGTGACAAAGTGTTCAAATCAGGTAGACTACGAAAGAGTAATAATGAAAAGCAAAACAAGAACAATTTCTTGAAAGAAGAAACTTTATTCAAACAGTTAGGCAAATGATAATGGCAGAATTCAATGGCAACAGAAAAGTTTTAATTAAAATTTGAGATCTCAAATTAGTTTCTGCGTGAAGAAAAAATTAAACTTCAATTCTGTAGACAAGCCAATTCACCTCACCTTATATTCCATCTTATTGCTTCACGCTTTGCCCCTGAATTAGACCTTGTAATTGTTAGTGCCAGAGTTGCCTCGCCTAATACCCCTGTTTTTACCAGCAGACCACAGTCATGAAGGTTAAGATCCAATTTTGCTGCCAATGCATCCAAATTGCTCTGCATTTGCAACTTTCCACCATACTTATCCTCGGTGCAATCTGCGGCTAATCTTATCGTTTCCTGTAAGCTAGCCACTACTGCCTGTAGTTGTTCCTTGCAAAGAGAATTTTTAGTGAAGCACGGATGGCTTGCCAGGTCTGAAAGCTTGGAAGGAAGCTGGTCTAGTTTGGCAGAGATGTTTTTCCATCTTCCTTTAAAAGATTTGACTGCCTCTATTTTAGAAGTAGCTAAAGGAACCAACTCTTCAGCTTGTTTTAGCCATTCTTCAGTGGTCTTGGTATCTTCGACCTTTTCTTCCACCATAGCTTCGAAAAGATTTCACCCCTCTCAGCAATCACAGGGCTGTTTGAGCATTTTCTCAATCCTGCAAAAGAAAATAGAATTAAAAGTCACACCCTTCAATGGAGATTTAAATTTCAAAAAGTTCCTAATCGAGAGTCGTCTTATGAAACGAAATACTAGGAATAAATGTTCTTCGTGCAAGACATTGGCGATTCTCTTTGGTGGGGGTAAATGTCTAAATCACAATACTCCGTATATATTTCCAAGTAACTAACTTAGAAGGTAAATTTCATACTAAAACCCGTGAATTCAGAATAAAATGTGAAATCCCGTGTCATTCAATCAGAAAGGGGCAAAGGATAAATCAAATAAATTAGTCAACAATAGCATTCATGGAGCGACAGTAATAACCCAACAACTGGTCGAATGAGAAAGGCAAAAGATCTCAAAGGTCGGTGTCTCGATTTAATGAAACCCTTCCAGCAATTTCAGACACAAAACCTTTCGTTCACGTTTTTTTCTAGGTGAGATTGACAGAACCGAAAATAAATTCACGTGTTCCTACCAGCAAGAATGCCATTTTTGTAATGAAATGTACAGATATTCACATTTACGAACCGCAAGTCACTTTTCAGCCCTAAATCGGCAATACTTCACGTTTTCAGACGGAATGGACACGAAATAAAGTTCTCTCGCAGGAAAAGTGCCTTCTCGTCCCTGATTTGAACGGAAATTAAAATTATCTGGCAGTAAGATACCTCTTTCAGCCGTAAATAAACAGATATTAACATTTTCTGGGCAAAAAGCTCGGGAATGAGAACGCAACTAAAGTTGTCCGCCTTTACTCTTCCCGAACTAAAAATATAATGCGACGACCGGTAAGCTAGACATTTCTTGTTCTTTAAACTGCCTCTTTACACGATAGACGCGCACAAACAAGATATTTGAAACGGTGTTTTCAAGGTTTCTATAAACAAACCAGAATCAAGGTTCTCAGGAAAGTATTTTTCAACTAGAATTTCCTGGTAAATTCGACTCATTTACATAAATTCGTCAACAAAATGCAGCGGCATCCGTGCACCCAAAAAAAATTCATTCCTTTAAAGTATTGCAAGCGCAACGCCTAATAATAATCATAGAAAAACGAACACTCACCGATATAATAATGAACCGGAATTCACTTTCTCGGCCTGTTTCCCACAAACTTACAGTGACGCCGCCATAAACAACATATTTCCATAATCATGCACAGTAAGTCAAGAAAAAAAACACGCACACATACAAAGCTTAACAAAATACTCACAATCTCTCTACCTTTGACAGGATTCCTCCTATCAAAACTTTTGAACAACTTCAGAATCGATTAGGTATTTCTGCAAAAGAAATTAAAGTTGTTAACACAAAACGAATCCAATGACATGAAAAATTCTTCAAAAGTTTTAAAAACACTGAATAGGTAGAAGTGGGTCTTCAACGGTTACAAAGTACCTGAACGGTCATTTCCATACAGTGAAACCAGACAAAAAATCCATCATTTTTAACCTTTGTTACTCTACCTAAAAAACAATCTCTGCATTCTTCACATGAATAGAAAAATAGACCTCCTTGTTTGAATGAGCATAATTACCTCGCATCTCTCTTCAATCGAACGGTTTTCCCTGCATTGGGCTACGACATACTTCAAGCGTGCGTGTATTTTAAAATACGTACATTCGTCAATGGTAATAGGCCAGGGTTTAATTGACGCCCGTTTACACGTATTTTCAGTGTATTTAAACGGGTAATTATTTTGAAAATATGATAAGTTCAAATCAAATGAACTCAGTGAAATGTATGTTTAAATGAAATATTTTAACATATTGGATTTCGTGAGAGTTTGTACTGTCAGAGATAATTTGGACAAGTACGGAGATAAAAGAAATTTAGATTATAAATTATCATGATTATGTTAAAGTGGAATGAGTTGAAGTTAATTATTATGCTTATAGTATAATGTTATGATTATTAAATTAGGATAAGTAGTTTTCAAATGTTAAATGTTGTAGTAGAATTTTTTTGTGGGTGAGGTGGTCATTAAGGTTTTAGGTTTTGTGTTTTTCTTAGGTTGTTAAACTTGTAGATTGAACAAGTGAAGTGTGGGGATAATAGTCTTATGAAGTGACATCGTGGGAAGAGGTCTTCCATAAATGGTCTTTCTATATGTGCAAGGCTTTTAGATATGCGGTTGTGTTTGAGTCAATGTTTCAAATCACACTTTGTATCCATCACCATAGAGGAAAAATATAATAGACAAGAGACTAAGAACAAAATAAAGCAAGAAAAAGAGAGAAAATAACCACATAGGAAATGGAAAGAAGAAATTATAAAAAGAAAAAAGAGAATAAAACGAATAGAGAAAAAAGAGGGAAAAGAACAAGAAGAAGAGAGGAAACAAATATTTAAAATGTATATAAGTATGTTTATATAATATTTTAGAATTGTTAGTGTGAAATATGTTTTTTTTTTCTTTTTTCCTTTTTTTGTTCTTCTATCTAGTTTGAGGTAATGTCTCGATATTTATGTATAATTATAGATAGTGTGGTTTAGAATGATTTTTTTGTGTGAAGTCAAGTCTACTTACCTAGCCTTTATCTAGACACACATTTCTTGTTCTAGTTTATTTATGCATGTAACTCATTTATTCATATTTTTTAGTTCATTTTTGCAATTGTAAGCAATTTGGGAAGAGCCAGCTATTATCGTGCATGCTCCAATTACCACACATTAGATTTCACAAAATAAAAATTCACTATCAAGTCATCTATAAGCTAGTACCTACCCATGTTTTGGGAGAAAAAGGTTATTAGTTAGATCGATTGTGCAAGTTTATTAGTGCCAATAGTGTGTGGTTGTTGGACCTTTCTGCAAAAGTATTAGATCAATGTGCAATTTATTGTTGTCAAAGAAAATGGTGATCTCGTAATAGGATGTGTGTTTTGGATGACTATTTAAAAGGACCACTTTTTACCTCAACATACATAACATATCCCACAATATTTGACTTTACAACCCAAAAGTTAAAACAATAGTTATAAGTTGTTAAGTTGCATATGGAGATAACCAAAACAAAAATTATCAAAATTTAATCATTGCTTAGGATTTGTGGGTGCATGAGTTAGCTACAATGACTACTAGTGCAATGGGTTTTATGTACAAGTTATGTTGACCCTACTACTACTCAGAACAATTTGAAACAACTATTTTTGTGCCCTAAACTCATACTGCAAGTAAATTGAGCACTCGAGCTACAATGGAAACATTGGGGGTAAAATCATTATGAGTATTAGATTCACATGTTGATTATAATGGTAAAGGATAAATGACTCAAATACTCTAAAATCAACTTGGGAACTTTGCAGTTGCTTGAAAACAAATTTAATTAAGTTGAAAAATTATTATTTAGTAAAAAAGATACAAATCTAAGAGGAGAAAATAATAAGGTTAGCATATATCCCATTTATTTCAATCATTGGATTTTCAGGTCATTACCATAACAACATGTCTCTACTAATTTTATTAACTTAACCATGCCTATGAATATCATATATATGACTATAATGCAAAAAGATATATAGGTCTAGATAGAGTTCCAAGATAATTTCAGATGGATCTCAAAATTGTGTAAGTTATTTTCATGTAATCATAAGTGATAATGTTAGAATATTAATGAGTATGGATAGGGTTTAGGTGGCCTTCTTCATAAGAATAGTGTTTTTCATCATCTCAAGGCTTTTATAATGGTTGGAATCAATGTAATATTCAATCTTTAAAAATCAATCAAGTATTCATACATAGGTAGGTTGTTGGGTTTAATTTAGGGCTTAGTCAATATTTCGAATTATTCTAGAGCATCAAATAATGCAAATGTGACACTCTTGTCTAGATATTATCTACTATGTCATATCTAAGTACCTTTCAGGCATTGTATTTATGATCTACTCCTTCATATCTACCCATCTTGCCCACATTCTTGTCTATGATCTATCACCATTATATCTTTATATACATGTAATGTTTACATCTCATAATGTCATCTTAAATAATGATTGTGTTATTGTATATTGTTATGTCAATGGCTATCTTGGTCTTATATTATATCATCTTCTATATAATCTAGCATTGTTACATTGTACTATGTTTTAGATTGTATATGATGATTTATATTGTAATACATTAGCTCATGAAGTATACATTTCTTGATCTTACACTATCATAACCTTTAGAATCTATTCTTGATCATTATCGATGTATCATTACCTTATATATATCTACTAAGATTATATTTCTATATTTTATCTTGTCTAGGACATGCATATATTTTAGGGGCATTATGGTAAACCATTTTTCTATTTGAGTTATCATTGATCTATTTGATGTGCTAGAGGCGTCAAACTATGGCTACTATTATATTATGCACATTGTGTATCTTTATCCTATTTGCTATTGAGTATGTATTATGTTTATCTTATCTTATCACTACTATATTAATCATATTCTCCATTGTTTGTATGTGATGATAATGTCGTTAATTTGATCATATATTCTTCCAAATCAAGGGAGTCGTGTATTTCATCTCTTCATAAAGATTTACTATAATATTTGATTATATTGTTTTTGATGCTTGTCATACATAGGGTTTTTCATCTGTTGTTTGACTTCATTTTTTCCAATTTATGTCATTTTTAGGATATATACAATTCGATCTTGGAAATCCTATTGCAATAATCATACTTGTCATATAAGGGGACTTGCCCCACTATTGAACTTGCGTGTCATTGATCATATTAATCTTGTTGGACTTCATACCACTATTAGATCTCAAACCTTTATCTTAGTAATATGCCAATAATCCCATCTAATGTATTATTATGATCATTGATGTCACATCAAAACATGTCATATTTACCTAGGTGTAATTAAAAATAGATGTATCTATCATGATTGTCTTGCCTATATTGGGGACAACATTGTTACAATTTTATCTAATCTATAATTTAATGATGATTAATTTTATGATACATTCTTTATTGTTATTATTTTATGTGCTTATATGCTTATCATACATCATTACTTTGTAACATTATTATTTGATCACAATGTTTTGTATTGTTTCTCTATAAATATATGATTATATGCTCACATGTGGCGACTTGAATTAAATAATAAAATATTCATTCAATTAATTGCATCTTTTGAGAATATCAATTTTAAATAAAACCATATATAGTCACTAATGTTCTTATTTTATATATTAGATCAATATTGTGTGTGAGAAGCTACTACTAGAATTTTCTTCCT
The DNA here is from genome assembly GCA_028749045.1 of Cupressus sempervirens. Taxonomy (NCBI): domain Eukaryota; kingdom Viridiplantae; phylum Streptophyta; class Pinopsida; order Cupressales; family Cupressaceae; genus Cupressus; species Cupressus sempervirens. The sequence goes on from CM053791.1 coordinate 827,657,130, forward strand.
CTTTATATATAGGAGTTTATGGAAGAGACCAAAAGGAAGAACTTCACAAACTACATATCTACAACATCTACTCCATTGATCCATTTATTTAAGTGGTTTGGTTTTTCATTTTTGAAAACTTTAAAAAACTTATTTTATTGCAAATGCATATTAACTAGTGCTAATAGAGATGTGTGTATTTAGGACTCACCCATGCATCAAAGTAGTGGCAAAATATCAAATTGTGATGTTGCTATCAAGATTTAACTGTGTGTTTTGGGTTAAAACTCATTGACCAATGTTTCATGAGTAGTGGTTCACAAGAGCCCATCTCTCACGAGAATAAATGGAACAATTGGTCATTGACATCTATGCCATGCTTCACCTCTACTAAGTGTTAAGTGTTCCATTAACTCTCATGAGGACAGGTTCTTGTGAATCTCTACTCATGAGACATGGATTAATGAGTTTGATCCAAAAACTAAACAGTTGAATCTTGATAGCCATGTCAAAATTTGACTTTCTTTGAAAAATATTTCCTACTTATCAAATATCAAAATGTTTTTTTCCCTCAAGTATTCTCACTTTTTAAGTCTAGTTGGTAGATAGGGAGACCACTTATAAAGGATCTCTTCTCATGAGACCACTTAGAAAAGTTGTCATTGTCCACATTTGTCCAAACATCCAAGCTCAATGGCCTAGTGTAGGCACAAAACCTTTAAGATCAATAATTTAATGAGGAAATGAACCTTGGTGATTGCCTCACCATCAAAATGGCTTTTATCGCAACCCTAAATGTAAGGAAACATGAAAATAAATAAATAAATAAATATATATATATAATTATAATAAATATAAAACTCACTTATTGTTGGCTTCGTGTAGTTAACACGGTGATGGATTACACTGATCCGAAATATTGGTTCAAAAAATTTCACACTTTGTAAACAGAAACACTAAACATACATAATAAAATTCTGATTAAAAAGCATAAAAACACAATCAATAAATTTGACTAGAATATTACACAAGTGAATCCTCATCCCAATACCACAGATATAAGAATGTTAAAAAATAAAAATATAGAGGAATTACAAATATACAGTTGACTATGGGGGTCAAGAATAATGTTTTTTAAAGCAGTGCTTCCTGGAATTCAAATTTCTTGTCTGTGTCGGCTGTTTTATATCGACGGCTACTTTTTGTCCGATTCGCGGTCGTCGAATAGAAGGTTTGCATATAATTGTGGTAAAATGGCTGGCAAATTGGGAAACGGGATTTAAAGCTTTATTAAATTCAGAATAATAATAATAATAATAAGTCGTTTTCGAAGCGTTCCGTCTCGGGAAGGGAATTTTGTACGTTTTATGACATTTCCGCGCATGCGGCGGCGACATCCGTTTTCTGTCGAATGTCTGACGTGGCATTATGCTGATGTGGCAGTTTCAAATGATCTGTGGAGCGGGGTTTCGCCCTGAGAGGAGCGGGTACTGATGCTGACGTGACGCGTTTGAATTATATACGTGGCGCATTGCATTGATGTTGACGTGGAAAGATGCTTGGGCATTTGAATGCCTAGGTTGTTTTTAAATTTATTTTTGAATCCACGAGATTTGGGAAACGTAACTCGGCCGTTTATTAATAGTTGGCATTTTGTGCTTGTCTGACGTTGCAATCAAGATTTCCCTGCCATCGCTGACAGTCTTGTGTGATAAGCCCTTTCCATCAAGTTGTTCCTTGTCTTCCCACTTGCTCCACGTGGACTGCCACTCCAATTTCAAACACGGCCATGAAAACAAGGGCATTTCAAACTCCATTTCAAATGTTTTATATTCACATTTTCAAACAAGTTCTGAGTGAGGTTCACAATTAAATTTTACAATAACAATTAATCAGTTTCTAAAGTTCACTAATCAATTTATTTTTTAATTGATTTTTAAACAATAATTACTAATTTTTTATTGGCTAATAGCGATTTAGCCAGGGGTAATAATCATTTTTCGACACAAAAATTACAAGAAAAATCAATGTCTAGAATGTTCTACAATCTAAAAAAATCTAAAAATTTGTCACACATTTTATAACTTTCCAATAGTTATAAATATATTTCTACAACATTCTGTTGTCTGAGATCTCACAGCTTTGTCGATGTCCCATGCCAATCTTGGTAGGACTGCTTACAAAGACTCAGAAGCAATCAAGCCATGTGTACCGCTTGAAACCACACAAGATCTGGGTAAAAACACCATCAATAACGTCCTATGAACACTATATCCCCTTGTCGCCTTTAAGCATAAGTTTTTTACAGTAGCAAATGAGTATAAATTACGCCATAAAGGTTTGAACTGACGAAGCTACAGTATCGAATCGTAAGCCCAACGCATTGGGAGCCTTTCTCTAGTTGGTCCTCATAATTTTTTGAAAAATCCTTTGTTTTTTCTTTACCAAGATGGGTTGTTTTCAGCCACAGAGAGACAGATGACTTTGACCTTTACTGCTAAGAGATTTAGATAGCTGCAGTATGTCAGTGTAGCGGCTAATTATATGCAAAAGCCTCGGCATGGGTGTCCTCAAGCACTGATAGCTTTTCTCTTTGCTTGACGTAAAAGCCCATTGGTGTATCCACTTTAAACTCTTCATCCATGACAACCTACATAGCATCCTCGTCCTTCAACCTTAACTCCACGCTCCTCAGAATTGAGTTGATAGTGATCTCCAGACAGTCCACAAGAACCCTAATCCTATCAATCTCTACATTAACATGGTTGTTGGGACCTAAACCTATGCTTTCTCAAATCTTGCATTGACATGGTTGCTGGGACCTAAACCTATGCTCTCTCAAACCCTCCCAATGAATCCCATTTCCGTATTTAGCATTGTCCTTGCCTCTCACATTGGTGGTTCCCCTGGTTTTACTGCTCCCAACTTTTCCCTTGTGCAAATTATGATTTTGGCAATGGTAGTTATTTCACATGTGCCCAACTCACCCAGGTTGGAACACAACAGTGTCATGGTTCGGATTCACCAAAAACAAAGATTCATTTGTAATCAAGATAAAACATATACCCTTTCTTTCAAAAAAATCTTATTTGACCATCGATGAGATCCATTTTGTACAAGCAAGATATCAAATTTGCTCAAAATGGTGTCAAATCTTAATCAAGACTGGCAAAACCATCATGGAAGGAGATGAAATTAATCTAAGCATTGAAGGAAAATTGAATACAACCATACAAAGACAATAGGTAACCATTATATATTGTGAAAAAATTGGAGATTTGTTAGGCTGATGATGAATTTGATACAAAAGACAGTGCATAGTTAATCTTTTATGATTTGAATTTTAAGCCCTGGGCACAACGTAGAAGCAATCATTAAAGGGCAATACATAATTCTAAACAAAATAAAAAATATTAAAAAATCATATGATTAATACAATTAAATATACAATTTGATTTTAAATAATTGTCATTTTAGTTACTTTGTAAAATATTTATGGTGTAATTTTTAAAAAAAAATTATTTCTAACAATAACAATTAATCAGTTTCTAAAGTTCACTAATCAATTTATTTTTTAATTGATTTTTAAACAATAATTACTAATTTTTGATTGGCTAATAGCAATTTAGCCAGGGGTAATAATCATTTTTCGGCACAAAAATTACAAGAAAAATCAATGTCTAGAATGTTCTACAATCTAAAAAAATCTAAAAATTTGTCACACATTCTATAACTTTCCAATAGTTATTAAAATATTTCTACAACATTCTATTGTCTGAGATCTCACAGCTCTACTGATGTCCCATGCTAATCTTGGTAGGACTACTTACAAAGACTTAGAAGCAATCAAGCCATGTGTATCACTTGAAACCACACAAGATCTGGGTAAAAACACCATCAATAACACCCTATGAACACTATATCCCCTATACAGTAGCAAATAAGTATAAATTACGCCATAAAGGTTTGAACTGACGAAGCTACAGTATCGAACCATAAGCCCAACGCATTGGGAGCCTTTCTTTAGTTGGTCCTCATTTTTTTTGAAAAATCCTTTGTTTTTTCTTTACCAAGATGGGTTGTTTTCAACCATAGAGAGACAAATGACTTTGACCTTTACTGCCAAGAGATTTAGATAACTGCAGTATGTTAGTGTAGCAACTAATTATATGCAAAAGCCTTAGCATGGATGTCCTCAAGCACTGATAGCTTTTCTCTTTGCTGGACATAAAAGCCCATTGGTGTGTCCACTTTAAACTCTTCATCCATGACAACCTACATAGCATCCTCGTCCTTCAACCTTAACTCCACGCTCCTCATAATTGAGTTGATAGTGATCTCCAAACAGTCCACAAGAACCCTAATCCTGTGAATCTCTACATTAACATGGTTGTTGGGACCTAAACCTATGCTTTCTCAAATCTTGCATTGACATGGTTGCTGGGACCTAAACCTATGCTCTCTCAAACCCTCCCAATAAACCCCATTTCTATATTTGGCACTATCCCTACCTCTCACATTGGTGGTTCCCCTGGTTTTATTGCTCCCAACTTTTCCCCTATGCAAATTATGATTTTGGCGATGGTAGTTATTTCACATGTGCCCAAATCACCCGGGTTGCAACACAACAGTGTCATGGTTCGGATTCACCAAAAACAAAGATTAATTTGTAATCAAGATAAAACATTTACCCTTTCTTTGAAAAAAATCTTATTTGACCATCGATGAGATCCATTTTGTACAAGCAAGATATCAAATTTGCTCAAAATGGTGTCAAATCTTAATCAAGACAGGCAAAACCATCATGGAAGGAGATGGAATTAATCTAAGCATTGAAGGAAAATCGAATACAACCATACAAGGACAATAGGTAACCATTATATATTGTGAAAAAATTGGAGATTTGTTAGGCTGATGATGAATTTGATACAAAAGACAGTGCATAGTTAATCTTTTATGATTTGAATTTTAAGCCCTGGGCACAACGTAGAAGCAATCATTAAAGGGCAATACATAATTCTAAACAAAATAAAAAATATTAAAAAATCATATGATTAATACAATTAAATATACAGTTTGATTTTAAATAATTGTCATTTTAGTTACTTTGTAAAATATTTATGTTATAATTTTTTTTAAAAAAATATTTCTAAAACCTTATTTTTAATATTTTTACTAATTTTTTTCATTATATTTATATTCTATTTTTTTAATTTCATATTTTCCACTTAATATAGATATAGTTTCATCATATAAATCAAGAGAATTTATTCATTCCAATAATCTTATAATCTTATAAAATGTAATATTCTATAGTGGAATGTGTTGTTAAATTAACTATCACATGCATTTCATACGTTCTCACCCTTGCACAAGGTAGGGACTCAAGCTCTCCTAGAGCTCTTGTCATTCTAGTTGTTGATTGCAGTTGGCTATATAAGCTACCAATAAGACATAAAAAGAGATCAAAAAGAAGATCAGAAAAAGATCAAAAAGAAGCAAATTGAAAGAGATTATAAAATATACTCTTGATAAACTAAGAGAGGTTGAAATATGGCTCAAGTGACAAATCATTAAGACACAAAAATAGATCATAAAGATGCAAGTCAACTTATAAATGTGGAAAGAAAGAAAATTGACATAGGACAACAAACATTATAATTTTAGAGAGATGGAAGAGCATGAAGATGAAGAAGTTGCATGCAAGGTAATAAGAGACTTTCGAGACAAACTCTAAGGCGAAAACTAAATCCTAAACTAAAACATATGGAGGTGTATATCTCATGTCATCTCTATAGGTTCAATTGAAATGCATTACCTCTTCTCTTTGTACTAGTACTAATTAATGTGTCATCTTTGTCTTTGATAATTTAGATCTTCTCTATGACATGCAACTAATATCCCTTGTCCACTAGTTGTCCAACACTCAAAAGATTATGTTTCAAACCATCAATAAAATAAACATCATTAGTATTAGGTTTTCCAGCAAGTGTAATAGATAATTTTCCTTTTATATGACAAGTTGCATTATTTCCAACTCTTAACAATTCTTCCATCATAACTATTGATTTCAAAAAACTTATTCATATTGCTAGTCACGTGATGGGAACAACCACTATCAATAATCCAATTAGATTTCTTCTTTTCAACTTGTGATACTATTGCCTAGATATCAAAATTGCCTCAATTCTTACCTTTTTGAGCTATGGTTATTCTCGGAATATGCCTCATTTTAAGCACTAAACTGGTCACTTACTCTCAGAGTTTTTAAGAAATTTCGCCCTTCAAATATCTTTGGCTTGTTCCCAGCTCTGTCCAGCACTTCAAATTTTCAAAATCCAGCTTCCAAGTCAAAAGTATGTATTTTCAATGGAAGGAACCAAAATACATATTTTCAATCAAAATCCTAACTATTAACCTTTAAAGAGGTTAAGATAAAATTCCAAAACACGTAATCCAAACCATTAACCTTAACTTCTTAACCTTTAAAAAGGTTAAGGTTTGGGGGTCAAAACACGTATTCCAAACCAAATCATTGACTATTTAACTTTTTGAGAAGAGGTTAACGTTCGAGTCCAAAATACGTGTTTCTAAGATAGTTATTAACCTCTTTGTTTAGATGATAAATGTCAAAAAATACAAGGAAGATCATCTTAGAGGCGAATTTAAGATGGAAAATTACATGGTAGACATGAGAACATCAACTACAAACTAGTTGTCATAATACCTCGTGAGTAAATCACTTCTTAGTGTAGACACTTAAAAACCTTTAAAAAATAAAGTATTTTTATTTTCTAAATTTTTTTTGATGACATCATCATTTATTAATTAATTAATTTTTATGCCATTAAATCCCTTTATCTTAATTAAAAATATTTAATTAAGGAATCCCTCCCAAAAATGTTTAAATCTTATTTAAACATTATTTCCTTATTTATTAATTATTTAATTAATAAATTGACCAAAAAACCCAAAATAAATTAAAAAAAATTTTTTGCCCAAAACTTGGCCAATTTCCTTAAGACCACTAACCTCTTCCAAAATCTTCTAGTCCTTCTTTAATTTTGATTAAAGGCTAATCCCATCATTTCCTAGCCCTAATCCCAACTCAAAATATTTAATTAAGATTAAATATTAATCCTCATGTTTATTAAAAAAGTTTTAATAAATATCTCCTCAACCCAAACCCTTGAAATAAATAAAACTTTATTTATTTCCTAAAAATCTAATTTATCCTCATCCTAAGAAGTTCTAGACTCTTCTAGAAAGTCTTCATCCTCATCCTAGGAAATTCTAGACTATTCTAGAAAGTCTTTATCCTCATCCAAAGTCTAGACTCTTCTAGAAGATGTCTTTAAACCTAATCCTAATCCCCTCCTAACCTTGTCACATTCCCTAAACATGGGTTAAAACTTACTAACCCAAGCCAAAGTTAACAAATATCTCCTCTTTCACCCACCCTCATTAAATGCCATCCACTTGCCTATCCCTAAGCTAATCCTAAACCATCCTAATCCATCCTCTAATCATTTGCACAATCCTAACCAAGCGTAAAACCTTCCTAATCAAGCCCAAGTCGAAATTCCTCTCATCTCCCTCAAAATATCCCAACCATAAAACTTTATGAAGCCCACTAGGCCATAAATGACTCTTCCAAGCCCTTTTATTGCTCTTACAAGCCATTATGAGGGTTTTTATGAAGATTTTATCTCTTGAGCCTCCTTTGTTGACTCATCCTTCCCCTTTCCTCCATCCTCTCACCCTGTGACATGTGTCACTCCCTGATTTGTTGTAAGGAAGCACAATCCATGTGCTCTCTTCTCATGCAATCTGAGCCCTCCATGAGCTTTTTCCCATCCTTGCATCTTAGCCCTCAATCCCTCAAGCCTCTTGCCTATAAATTGGATCCTTCCCCTTTGCAAAATAACACAATCCATGATGTAAAGTCATAATGCCATTTTAAGAAGCCATTTTACATCAAAACCATACACTCACACCCAAATTCCAACTCCATTTGAAGCCCTTTTTGAAGCATAAAGCTTGAGCATACATCCTATCTATTTAGACAAAGCTACTCAACACGAGAGCTTTTCATTGAGAGAGCCAATTGATGGCTCATATTCTCAATTGAGAGCTCATCTTAGTCTATCTTGAAGTTTATGAATTTTGTTTAGTTTGTAGAAGCTTTATTTAAATTTGGTTTCTATTAGCATCCTAACATTGCTCATATACATTTTGGCACGCCCGGTGGGACCTTGCATGGGTCATCTTCATTAGCTTTTTTAGTCAAGTTTTGTATGTCATTTGCTAATTTTGACTAATTTTGTTTGTTTTTGTGATTGGTAGGATTGTATAAATTGGTTTTGTAGGTCCACATGAGCATGAAAAAGACAAAGGAACTCATAATCTATCTCATAGTGTTTGCAGATTTTTCAAACTTATAGGTGGACAAAGCACTTGGAATTCTTCTTCCTCTTTTTGTCTATATTCTTCTTATTCCATCTACTTCTTCTTCTTCTTCTTGTGGGAGATCTTGGCCATTTTTTTTGAAGGAAGCAAAATCATACACACTTCTTTTTAGTGCTTAAAATGAACCCCTAAATCATACTTAAATCCATTAAAAACTAAAAATTTGCAAAAAAAAAAAAAGAAGCCTTGTAACAAGTGAAACTAAACCAATTCAATCATTTGCATCCTTGCAACATCAAGGTTTTAGATGCATTCATGCAAAGTTAGGAACACTTCATTTTTGGAAATTTAAAAAGAACTTCAAGTTTCCATTTCAAAAGGTTCAAAATCAACACTAAGTGCACACTAAAATCTAAATCAAACTCAAAGCATCAATCAAGGATAAAATGAACCTCATTTGCAAATATTTTAAAGTTCTTTTAAAAATCTCATGAAAACTAAGAGTCCTAAATGGTTGCCAAAAATTGTCCTAAAAGCTTTGTTATTTGTTCCAAACAAATGTCTTGTTGCAAAATCTTGAATGTTTCTTAGGTTTTTCATGCATCAAAACAATTTAGGAATATCATTTTTGGGCTTAAAATATGCAAACTAGAACACAAAATCTTGAATGAAAACCAAAGTCCAAAGAGTCATTTTCACTTTTGAGTCCAAAACAATCTTGAATGATCTAAGGTTAAAACAAAGCACTTCAAAGTTCTTAAAACAACACACAAAATCTCAATCTTGAATGCTCAAAGGAAAAAACTTGAATGTTTAATCACTTGTCTTTGAATGCATGTTGCTAAACACACTCTTGAATGCCATGGATTAAAATCAATTTTTTCTTGAATGCATGATTAAAACAACAAATCCAATCTTGAATGCCAAGGATCAATTAACCATTGCAATATCAAACACTTCATTTGGAGCTTCTAAAATTGAACAAAACAAATCTCTTTTCCACATGCAATTTAGGTAAAGTTTGATTTTTGGACATTTAAGAAACTTTGTTAAGATAAATACAAATTTGCAAAAATCAATTTGAGTAGTTCCTTGGACTCACCTCTTTTCTAATCACCCATCAATTCAACCATTGGTTGCAATCTCAGCGCCATTTATGGGGATGGGTCTACTTGAAAAAGGTGTTAAATGTTCCACAATCTAACTCACTCACTTGGTCTTTGAATGTTTGCTTTAACTTTATCAAAAAATTTAAATGACCAAAACTCTAGATTAAATGGATCACACTTCAATTTTGGGCACTAAAATTGAACAACTATTGACGTGGAGGGCCTCCGAGCGCGCGCTTGACAAATCGAGTCTCACACATCTTTTCTTTGGGCTTAAAACAAAATCACACCCACTCTTGAATGCTTTAAAGGAAATTAATCGATACTTGACGTGGAGGGCCTCCGCGCACGCGAGTTTTCTTTTGTTGACCCTAACTCTTCTTCTTGTTTGCATTCTTCGATCGATTTACTTTTGTTGGCGCTTCAAGTTGGAATTGAACATTGTCTCTTAAACATGAGTGCTTGCAAAGTCTAGATTAGCACACATAAGAGTCAGTTGGTAAAAGAACAAGCGTGTTTTTTTTTTTAGCCCAAGGTCATCCAAGTCTTCTCTCCCCTTGTCGTCTTTCGAGGCCATCTTGGGTGCATAAGATTAGGATCCAAAACCTTATTTCTTTTTAGGAGGCTTGCTTGGGGATTTCATCACCCCTTGGACGCTGTCAACTCCAGCGTTCTGGCGGAGTATAAGAATCGGGAGGTGAATCGAAAGACACCTCTCTTGGAATCAAGATTTTTGTCACTCAGGCTAAGCCTCAAGGAACTTTATACCCTTGAGAAGTGAAAGAGGAGAAGTGGGTTACCGCTCCTCTCAGCTGTGTGACATCTTGTTGGTTTCATCTACGGATTTGGGCCTCACGTACCTTTGGGTATATCAAGGACTCCCTACTAAACCAACTGTCAGCCTTGTAGACAACCATCTAGAGTGTTAATGTGTTTGAAGTGACTGATCGAAACATTTGTAAAACATACACACTCCTCAGCGCAAGTATCACATTCTGAGAATCAAAAACTTCTATCTGGTTGTTCCTATCTATTGCTTGCTTTTTTATTTGTTGAATGAATGTTTGCCAAACTTGGTCAATCCTAGCTTAGGGTACACTTAGCGTAGTCATTGCCTATTCCAAAAGTTGAACAAGTTGAAGCAAAATAACCGAGGTCTCTCAAAGCCAAGCAGATTCAAGAATTGATGTCAGAGCAACCCAAACCCAAACAGAATTTCCACAAAGTTAAACTCAAACCATCTCAGGCATACCAAGAACTTTCAGCCAAGAGAAAGGAACTAACACCAAGTCCTCGAATTGCCAAACTCCACAAAACAGAGGATAAAGCTGCCGACGAAGCACTTCAAGAGGCCTGGTTAGAGCTCACCATCAAATTTAGCCAACATCCAGGAGTTAATCCTGCTTATGCCTTACCAAATAGGCATGATTTCTATGATTAGACACCCTTGTTTCTCCACACCTTCTTGGATAAGCTTCACCTTAGAGTCATCTTTGTAGAAAAATTAGCCATCTTAGGTTATCCCCATAAGCATTATTAGCTCATCCATCTCATTTAGGACCAAACCATCTAGCCAACAATCCAAAATCTTCACATCCAAGCCTTCAAAAATTGTTTTCACCTTGCTAAAAGTTTTCCATTCCTAAAATCTTTCAAAACCACCAATCTCACCAAGGTTATCCCTTTGAGCAAGCTTTGTCTAGGGTAATATAGCTTTGCCATTTGTTATCCCTCATCACCTTGAGCTAAAGGTTGGGATCCACAAGTGGTCAATCTCGTGTTCTTCCTAAAGGATCATCAGTCTATCCTTAAGTTGACACAATCACCGCCAAGCTTGCACATAGGAAAGCAAACCTTTTGTGCTTTGGCAACATATCTTTGAAGTTAGAATCCCCAACTCAATCCTCCTTAGGTTTTTTCATATAGCTTTGCCTCAACCTAGGAAATCATTTGCATAGAAAAGCCTTCCTCCCTTTTGCATCCACCAGCATTTGTTGCATCTCATCCCTAGGAGCATTTTTCATGCCACCCATCACTCGCTTAGCCAAGAAGAAAGAAATAATGGAGCCCTATCATTTGGATCGAACAGCCTCACCCCCCTTGAGCACTCAGCCATCCTTTAGCCCAGAGAAAGCTATGCCATCATCTATTGACATTGAAGCTTTCATGAACCAACCAGGAAATGCAATATTGGTAAACACCATTATACACAAGAACAAAGAGACAATCATGGCTAATTTTTGAAGGGACAATGTAGGAACTTTTGACTTTGGAAGACCCCCTCCATTATCAGATCCATCTCAGCCGTTGTTTGGACAGCTGCCACCACCCATAGGCTCTTATGATCCAAATTATCCTCAATATATGCCAAAAGAAGAGCCTCCAGCCAATCCATATGATCCAATAGACCCAAACATACCATCATCCACCCAAGTTGAAATCTCCATGCCACAAGCCAACCCAGCCACCACCACTCCATCCTTGGTTCATACCTCTCCGCTCCAAACCCCCTTTACCCAAAACACCTCACCATTCACGCCCTTCACTATTGCTGTTGCTGCTCCCCAACCCAGCCTTCCAAATCCACCCATCTCCCAAATCAGTGCTAGCATCTTTGGCCAACCTAAGCAATATACAACAGGGATGCCGCCCATGGGGCCAAGTAATCAACCTTTCATCACCCCCAGCTTGTTCACCCCAGCCCAAAGCACAATCCCATCATTTCCATTAGGTCTTGGGAGCTCAATGCCATCAGCCACAAATCCACAAGCTACTACCCTCACTCCACAAAGCTATCAAACCCCACAAGCTACTACCAATGTTCTACCCAGCTCTCAAGTGACCCAAGCTCCCGCCCCCACTCTACCAAGCTTCCAAATCCAACCACCAAGCTATCAAACCCCATCAATTCCATTTCCTAGCTTTCAATTCCCACCACCTCCACCACCAACTAATCCATTACCTCCTATTACCAACTACTTTTCAATGCCACTTCTAGGAGGTAACCCACCAATCCAGCCAACCACCAATTATTTGCAGGTACCATCCCAAATGGGGGCGCAGCCCACATACCTTTGTCAAACCCCACAAGCCCCCTGATCCTTTCCCCAAGCTTCACAACCATTTTATACCTTACCTCCAGAAAGCAATTCATTTATCCCATAGCCAGCTTATGTTCCTCAATCCCAACCTCAAATCTCATATCAACAGCAAGCCTCACAGCACATGCAGCACTATGTGCCACCTCCCCCTCAGCAAACCGTCATCCACCATGCAGCTGCCCAAAAAATGTACAATCCCTATCAGCAAATCCCTCACAACCATCCATATTCAGTGGCCCCATCTAGTGCATACCTACCTCAAGGCACTCCTACATTGGGGGCACCCCAGCCGTCACCCATTAATTCAGAATGGGAAGCCATGAAAATAGCTTTGAAGAACATCCAAGAGGGAAATGATCCAAAAACTTTCAAGTTTGAGAATGTGTGCCCTTACCCATTTGACAGAGCCATTACCATGACACCATTCCCCAAGCATTTTGAGACACCCAAATTTACAAATTTAGAGGAAAAGGAGACCCTGTCACACATATCAAAGAATTTTACATGCACTGCCAAGAAGTGGCATACGATGACATCTTCCTCTTGCGTCTCTTTCCCAAAAGTTTGGCCGGACCAGCTCTTGAATGGTTTTATAGAATCCCCTATGGCACAATTAAAAATTTTGCCGAATTATCTGAGGCATTTGTAGCCCAATATGCCCATCTTGTTGAAATAGAGCTATCAGTAGTTGATCTTGTCCACACCAAGCAAAAAGGTGGAGAAAGCCTTCTCGAATGTCTGCAAAGATGGCAAACCCTTACCACCCGCATATCTTGCACCTTGCCAGAGCGCCATTTGGTGAAAATGTTTATTGATAATGCCCATCCTAGCTTGGCTCACCACATGACCATGAACTGTTTGCAGACCTACAAAGATATCAAAGAGAAAGGAATGATCCTTGAGCAAGGACTCATTAAAGATGGTGTGGTCAAGATTTACAAGGAAGCCAACCAAAATCAATCACATTCCAATGACAAGTCTAGGTATTGGAACAAAAACAAGCATGTTGCAACAGATGGCGTCACTGTCACCAGACATGTGAATATTGTTGGTCCTTCTCACAACCAGTCCAACCCACCCTATCAACCAAACAATCAGCAAGCTATCAACTACCAACAACAGAATAACCACAGCTATCAAAACCACAATCCAAGACCAAACTTTTCAAGGGTCTAGCAATCAAGCTAATGCCATCAATGTAGCTGCAGGACAAAAGCCCTGATTCCAACCTACACCTAGAAACTATACACCCCTTGGTGAGCCACTGGATGTCATTTTTGAGAAATTAGTCAAGGAAAACCTCATCAAATTTCCTCCTACCCAGCAAATTGACCCAAGCCAATCCAAAGCTGCATGGTACAAAGACAATGAGTACTGCAAATTTCATAGGGTAAAAGGTCACACTACCCTCAGATGCATGAAACTGAAAGACTATGTGCAGGACCTCATTGATCGGAAGGAAATCACTGTTGGTGCCCAAACCTCTCCCAATGCAGGCTTACAGATCTATCAAAATGTTTTTCCTCCTCACAACAATCAAAATCCTGGAAAAGCACCTATCCAAACCAACAACAACAACACTAACAACCGTCAGCCAAACCAACAGCATGGGAAGAACAATGACCACACTTCATCCTATATAGACTATGGTAGCCTTATAGGTTGTATATCCGAGAAAGAGCCTTCTGTCAATGTTATCAATATCCAAGGACCAAACAATGAGTGTGCAGTCACCACTCGAAGAGCCCGATTTAACATCGCAGGCCCACCCGTTTCACCAGCACCATCAGCTCCATCAAAAAGCCAGTACAATATCTTGGAACACCTTGGGAACATGCTAGCCCAAATCTCCATTTTAGGCCTTCTTCGCACTAGTCCTGTGTACAAGAACATCCTTGACAGTGCTCTCATAGAATCTCGTGTCCCTTCTGATATCAATGCTACTGATTTTCGTAATCTTGTTGGACACCTTTCATCCTCATGTGCCCTATTGTTCAAACCCACATACATACTCATGGTCGAGCCAGATCACACCCTTTCACTTCGCATAGCCATCATGGTATCCAATTTTGCCGTGAAAAGAGTAATGATAGATAATGGATCAGCCTTGAATATTTGCACCCTAAAATTCATAAAACAAGCTGGGTATACTAAGGCAGATATCATCAGTGAGGTTATCACCATCAAAGCTTATGACAACTTGGAAAGAACCACAGAAGGAACTATTTTGCTGCCAATCAAGGTTGGGCCAGTCATCCAAGAGACACTCTGCCATGTTATTGATCTAAACCTACCATTCAACATCCTCCTCGGTCGCCCATGGATTCATGCCATGAAAGCCGTTCCATCCACTTACCATTAGTGCGTCAAATTTTTGCATCAAGGCACTGAGGTAACCATCCATGCCGATCCAGAACCCTTTGCTTACTGCAATGCGATTGAAGCTTCATATACAAACCATTGCCTTGGAATTGATATCGACACATCCATCGCCAGCTCATCCCACACTTGTAATGACCCAGAAACCATCCTCGCCTCTACCCTATCTACCGCGAAGATCAATAACAAGGGCTGTGGAGAGTATAGTCTATCAGATGCATTTGTTTTCGGGGCACTCCCACTTGATCCACATGCCCATGGACGACAGACATATCACAAAGCTAAGGAGATTCTACCTCTCGATACAAACAGTTTGGCCCAACAACCTTTGTATCCTCGAAAATCCCTCTTCATGAGGAGCTCACTCCAGATAGCAACAATTGGTTACATAAGGATGCACCTCAAAGGAATCAGGCACGCCTTGATCACTTCAGCTAGAAGTATCCCCAGGAACATAAGCTCATCACTGACAAATGGAACTATCAAGGTGGTGGTCTAGGACTAGAAGAAAGAGGCATGCAATGCCCCATCGATGCACAAAAGTGGGAATCGAAGTCAGGTCTTGGCTTTGGCATACCCACAACTGAGGGCACCAATACAGACGGTCACACTTTTTTGAACATTCACCGCGACCTTGTCAAAATCGAAGACATTCCTAAGGAAGTTGAAAAGAGAGCCTATGATGATATCCTAGACCAAATCTCCCTCGGAGACTCTGTTCTCCAAGAACTATCCATCCACCTCATTGACCTACAACTCGCCCATCCACAACGCATAGATTGGGACCAACCAAGCGTCATACACATTGATGAGTTCACATCAGAGGAAGCACTTCTGAGATTCATGGGAGCTGAAACACCTCACAAGAAAACAAAGCCAAATTCTGCCTATATCTACAAGCTAGATCCCAAGGGGTATTTTGGAGAAAATCCCCAACCTAGTTCCAATACACCCAAAACTGGAACTAAGGTGAATCTGAGACTAGCTAAGGCAGTGAAGAGAACCCCTCAGCAAGAACATCCAGAGCCACAAGCAGAACATGAGGATTTAGCATTACCTCCTCAAGATAATCGACCAGAGATATCTTCTATTCTAATTGAGGATACTAGGGAAGTCAACATCGGTACTTCAGAGATCCCTAGGCTTGTTCACATTACTGCATCCCTATCACAAGACCAAGCTGATCTCCTCTTTGAGGTCTTAAGAGAGAACATTGGCCGATTTGCATGGTCATATCAGGACATGCCAGGGCTTGATCCAAAGCTTGTAGTTCATCATCTTGCAGTTAATCCATAGATCAAGCCCGTCAGACAAAAGCTTAAAAAAATGCACCCCAAGGTGGCATTACTGGTCAAAGTTGAGTTAGAAAGAATGTTAGCTGCTAAGGTTATCCGACCTATCGACTATTCAGAGTGGATCTCCAACATGGTCCTCGTCACTAAGCCTTCTGGTGACATCAGAATATGCATTGATTTCAGAGATCTTAACAAAGCTTGTCCAAAAGATGATTTTCCCTTGCCCAACATAGATATGATTGTAGATCTTACAGCTGGACATGAAATTTTGTCCCTCATGGATGGATTTTCTGGGTATAATCAAATCAAGATTGCAGAAGAGGATCAGCATAAGACAACATTCACTACCCCTTGGGGAACCTTTTGCTACAACATGATGCCTTTTGGCCTAAAGAATGCTGGGGCTACCTATCAAAGAGCTATGATAGCCATTTTTCATGATCTCATCCATAACATTTTGGAGGATTATGTGGATGATATCTTGGTCAAGTCTCATACCTTCATGGATCATCTTGTTGACCTGGAGAAAGTCTTTGATAGGTTAGCCAAATATCATCTCATGCTGAAGCCCAAGAAATGTGTCTTTGGGGTCACATCTGAAAAGCTTCTAGGCTTTATAGTTTCTAAATGAGGTATAGAGATTGACCCCAAGAAGGTCAAGGCTATCTTAGACATGCCTCCTCCCCAGACACTGCGACAGCTTCGTTCTCTTCAGGGAAAGCTTCAATCTGTTCGGTGCTTCATCTCCCAGCTTGCAGATAAGTGTACACCATTTTCACATTTACTGAAGAAGGATGAGAACTTCAAGTGGGATCCTTTATGTCAGCGCAACTTCGACCATCTCAAGCAGTATCTCATCAATCCCCCTATCTTGGTTCCACCAGTTCCTGGTCGTCCCCTGATTTTGTATATACTAGCAACACCTACTACTCTAGGGGCACTTCTAGCATAGCTCGATGACTACAGCAGAGAAAGAGCCATCTACTACATTAGTAGAACCCTAGTTAGTTATGAACTCAATTACACTCCTATGGAAAAAGCTTGTTTGGAAGTTGTTTTCTCAACTCAAAAGCTTCGCCATTACATGCTAAGTCATACCATCCAACTAGTCTCCAAGATTGACCCTCTCAAGTATATGCTCTCCAGAACAACACTTACAGGCCATTTGGCCAAATGGGTTATGCTCCTTAGTGAATTTGACATCCAGTATGTGGACAGAAAGGCAATCAAAGGGCAAGCTGTAGAAAATCACCTAGCTGATGCACCTCTAATAGATGCTTATCCGTTGATCACAAAATTTCCAGATGAGCATATCTGTCTAATTGAAGAACAACCCCCATGGAAACTTTAATTTGATGGCTCATACACATCTCATGGATCAGGGGCAAGAATATTGTTGGTCACACCTCAAGGAGATTACATTCCAAAAGCCTTCAAGCTACAATTCCCTAGCACCAACAATATAGCTGAATATGAGGCCCTCATAGCAGGATTAAAGATAGCTGCAGAATGAAACATTGCTGTGCTACAAATCTTTGGCAATTCTCAGCTCATCATCAAGCAAGCCCTAAATGAATATCAAACCAAAGATGAAAAGCTATTACCCTACAAAGAGCTAGTTTATCAGCTAACCCATCATTTTACAAGGGTTCATTTTACACAAGTGCCTAAAATACAGAATAAAGCAGTAGATGCTATGGCTACTATAGGCTAGCTCTTGGAAATTCCCCAAGCAACTACACAGTATGAGTTTTTAGTGGAGCATCTCCTCACACCCGCCTATGCGAATGAGGATTCAAACCATGTTTGTATCTTGGTTGGTCCCCAATCCCCTTGGTACCATGAGATTCACGCTTACCTTAACAATGGTATCATATCCCCTCACCTCACACGTACCCAACGCCATAACCTCATTCAAAAATCATCCCACTATGTTATCATAGCCAATACCCTATATCGTCGGGGTTATCACGATACTCTCTCTCGATGTTTAGACCAAAATGAGGCCTCGATGGTGTTAAAGGAAGTACACTTTGGACTTTGCAGTGCCCACACGAGTGGTATTGTCCTAGCGCAACAAATCCTTAGAGTAGGCTACTATTGGCCTACCATTGAAGAAGACACCTGTGACTTTGTCAAAAAGTGTCTCCCATGTCAGCAGCATGCAAATCTTGTGCACACTCCAGCACAGGATCTACAACCTATTGCACCACCTTGGCCTTTCGCTTGTTGGGGCCTTGATCTAGTTGGAACTATCACACCCCTCTCATCTGATGGACATAAATGGATAATAACAGCTACAGACTATTTCACTAAATGGGTGGAAGCAGTCCCCCTAGTCTTAGCTACAGGAGTTCAGGTCTCCAAGTTCATCTTGTACCACATTGTTTGCCGCTTCAGCATCCCATCCACCATCTTTACCGACCACGGAGGTAACTTTGAAAATCTCAACATGGAAGAATTATGCACTTCCCTCCGCATCCATCACCGCTTTTCTAGCCCATATTTCCCACAAGGTAACGACTAGGCAGAGGCAACTAACAAAACCCTCCTCAAAATTCTAAAGAAAGTTGTCAATGATTCTGGCCGTGATTGGCACCTACAAATAAATCCAGCCCTATGGGCCTATCGAACTTCCTTTCGTACATCCATAGGCACAACTCCATACTCCCTAGTCTATGGTGCCGAAGCGGTACTACCTATAGAGGTTGAACTTCCCTCCTTGCGCATATCTTTGCAAGGGAAAATATCAGATGAAGAATACAGAGTAGCTCGGCTCACCCAGCTAGATCTCTTAGACGAGAAGCGACAACAAGCCTATGATCATCTCACAGTCTATCAAACTCGTCTCAAAAAGAATTTCAACAAGAAGGTGCTTCCACGACACTTTCACCCAGGTGACATGGTCCTCAAAGAAAACATGAAAGTCCAAGCAGATCGAGAAAAGAAAGGCAAGTTTGAACCTACATGGCTTGGTCCTTATGTTGTCACTGCTTCCTTTGGCTCCGGAGCCTATCAGCTATCTACACCGGAAGGAGAGCTCTTGAATGATCCTACTAACATCATTCATCTCAAGAAGTTCTATGCTTGAAGATCCTTGGTATACCCAGCTTTTGAAAAATACAAAAAAAAAAAAAAATAGTAAAGAGAAATAAGCGTCCAATGGTGAAAACTTGGCAATTCAAGCGCCTTGGATAGGTACCTTGGTGAAAACCTGGTAATTCAGGCGCCTTGTGTACTAATATTAATCCATTATCTATCACTATCCTATCCCTCATCCATTCACCCACCATCCCATAAAACACCTGCTTGTTCCCTTGGTGTTCCAACCAAATATCCAAAATCTAATGGAGCTTGTAAATACCTCCTGTACAGCTTGTAAAATCTTGTACCTCAGCTTGTAAAATCTTGTACCAAAGCTTGTATTATACCTTGTAAATCTTGTACCATACCTTGTATATCTGAATCTTGTCCAAAGTTTGTACCATATTCCAGCCTGTAAATCATCTTGTATCCTAGCATGTATACTATCACGTGCACACACAAAACCCCATTTTCACTTAAGCTTTTCGCAAACCATCTACCTATCCACCTATCACCTATTATAGACATCCCATCCTTCACAAACATTTCCATCTCACAAAAACCAAAACATGAACAAACTTGTACATTTGTAACATATCTTGGTCCATCAGCTTGTACATCCTCTTTAGCTTAGTAGCATTGTATCTATCCAGCGTTCGTGTCAATTCATCCTTGATCAACATCTTGAACCCATCGCACATCTTGGTTAGCTATTCCAATGCATCCTTTAGCTAGATTTCCTGTCACCAAAGTGTTATCTTTCTTAATTCAGCTTGCCAGACGCATCACTCATCCAAATCCACCAGCTTAGGTGATCTCCGATAGGTCCTTGCAGGATATAGCTTTCCTCATGTCTGATCTTGGTCCGTTAGTACCTCGTCCTAACCATCTCGTTGGCAAACGGTTCTCTTTTGGATTTTCACTTTGTTTTGATTTGGACTCTTCCCTGTTGGGTCTTGAAATATCTTTTCCAAGCAATCTCCTTGTTCCCTCCTCAAGGTTGCCACGATCTGCCATATCATGGTATACTGCGAATGGGGCACTCTGAGCGTACGGTTTTGATCAAGTCTTTTCATTTGTTTATTTTTTGCTTGTGGGTTACCCAGTGTCGGTTCCACACTATTTCCTCCGGGTTTCATGTGTGATGCAGGGGCAATCCTTGTGTGTTTGTTTCGAGTCAGTCTGTCAGTCCTCTGGATGGTTGGTGAAAAGGCCTTGATGTTCTTGGTAACCTTGGCAATTAACCAACAATCCTATAGAAAATCTAGTGCTCAACTACATGGCGGTACTTCTCTTTGAAGTATCCCCCCGCTCAAAAAGATTCAATGGTTTTCCTTCATCTCCATTATCCCCCATCCATATCCAACATTTGTCTCTCCTACCCTAGCTTATGCATCAGTATCTCTTTGAATCACTCCTCACCTTTAGCTTTAGGGATCCACAATCCTAGTCTTAGGGATCCACCAATCCAAATCAATCCACCAAGCCTCATCTTTCGAGATCCACAATCCTAGTCCTAGGGATCTTCGAAACCCATCTTCTGCCAATCTGACTCTTTGAAATCCTGTTGCATCAGCTTTTTAATCCCCTCATCCATCTCCCCATCCTGAATTCCTTTTATAGCGCTCTGCTCCTTCATCCTCTGCAATCCCTGAGAACTTAAGCTTGCTTCCTCTTGTGCCTCTAATTCTCCCTTTATCATTCTCCCATAGTGAGAGTTTGAGCTAACTAAACCTCTTCTCTTAAGCCAATTTGAGTCTTCTTGCTCATCTCGAATTCTTGTACTTTTCAAGAAGTCGTCGAGCCTCGCTTTCCCTCCCCGCCGCCTTCTTGAGGGGGCATCTTGCAGTCCATTCTCTCCTCTTCTGCTCTAACCTTGGGCATCTTATTTTCTTATCTTTGATGCCATGCCCCTTGCGGCATCACATCAAAGAGAGGCAAAATGTAGACACCTAAAAACCTTTAAAAAATAAAGTATTTTTATTTTCTAATTTTTTTTTATGACATCATCATTTCTTAATTAATTATTTAATTAATTAATTAATTAATTTTTATGCCATTAAATCCCTTTATCTTAATTAAAAATATTTAATTAAGGAATCCCTCCCAAAAATGTTTAAATCTTATTTAAACATTATTTCCTTATTTATTAATTATTTAATTAATAAATTGACCAAAAAATCCAAAATAAATAAAAAATTTATTTTTTGCCCAAAACTTGGCCAATTTCCTTAAGACCACTAACCTCTTCCAAAATCTTCTAATCCTTCTTTAATTTTGATTAAAGGCTAATCCCATCATTTCTTACCCCTAATCCCAACTCAAAATATTTAATTAAGATTAAATATTAATCCTCATGTTTATTAAAAAAGTTTTAATAAATATCTCCTCAACCCAAACCCTTGAAATAAATAAAACTTTACTTATTTCCTAAAAATCTAATTTATCCTCATCCTAAGAAGTTCTAGACTCTTCTAGAAAGTCTTCATCCTCATCCTAAGAAATTCTAGACTATTCTAGAAAGTCTTTATCCTCATCCAAAGTCTAGACTCTTCTAGAAGATGTCTTTAAACCTAATCCTAATCCCCTCCTAACCTTGTCACATTCCCTAAACATGGGTTAAAACTTACTAACCCAAGCCAAAGTTAACAAATATCTCCTCTTTCACCCACCCTCATTAAATGCCATCCACTTGCCTATCCCTAAGCTAATCCTAAACCATCCTAATCCATCCTCTAATCATTTGCACAATCCTAACCAAGCTCAAAACCTTCCTAATCAAGCCCAAGTCGAAATTCCTCTCATCTCCCTCAAAATATCCCAACCATAAAACTTTATGAAGCCCACTAGGCCATAAATGACTCTTCCAAGCCCTTTTATTGCTCTTACAAGCCATTATGAGGATCTTTATGAAGATTTTATCCCTTGAGCCTCCTTTGTTGACTCATCCTTCCCCTTTCCTCCATCCTCTCACCCTGTGACATGTGTCACTCCCTGATTGGATGTAAGGAAGCACAATCCATGTGCTCTCTTCTCATGCAATCTGAGCCCTCCATGAGCTTTTTCCCATCCTTGCATCTTAGCCATCAATCCCTCAAGCCTCTTGCCTATAAATTGGATCCTTCCCCTTTGCAAAATAACACAATCCATGAAGTAAAGTCATAATGCCATTTTAAGAAGCCATTTTACATCAAAACCATACACTCACACCCAAATTCCAACTCCATTTGAAGCCCTTTTTGAAGCATAAAGCTTGAGCATACATCCTATCTATTTAGACAAAGCTACTCAACAAGAGAGCTTCTCATTGAGAGAGCCCATTGATGGCTCATATTCTCAATTGAGAGCTCATCTTAGTCTATCTTGAAGTTTATGAATTTTGTTTAGTTTGTAGAAGCTTTATTTAAATTTGGTTTCTATTAGCATACCAACATTGCTCATATACACTTAGAAGTGCAATGATTTGGTTGCAAAATCATTCAAATCCTTCACAACAAAGTCATGAATATGCAAAGTGAAATACAAATGAGAGTAGTTGATGTCTGATTAGAAATGTTTGAGATGTTGGAAAGAGTACCTAACCAAATCACAATGAGGATGATTGTGAAAACAACTACTAACATCTCCAACCTATTTGTATAAGAGTAGGATTGGAAACCAAAGGTAGATGCAGTTTCTTCATGCAATAGTGATCTTGTGAAATACGACATGCGAATATATCCACCTGTGATTTCCTTTTTGCTTGCACAACAAACAGAGAGAGTCATTATGTTGTGATAACTCAGCATCAAATTCCCTAAAGACAAAATCTGATGTCATCTAAAATGAGCACTTCATGATTCCCAACGTATTTATGTTGGTGGTGGATTGTAGTATGAGAATGGAGCCACTACAAATAAAAGATGGAGGAGGAAATATGACAATGCATTAAGGTGGTGAAATTATGGTATGAGAATGGAGCCACTACAAATAAAAGATGGAGGAGGAAATACGACAATGCATTAAGGTGGTGAAATAGTTTATGGTCCAGATTACAATGTTTTAGAAGAATTCCCCTCTCACATGAGAGTCAGTTTTGAACCTTGAAACCATAGATGATTATCATAGCAATTTGTGGAAGCTATTCTTGTCATCAAGGAAAACTCATAGTATCCCATGGTTCTGCCTGAGCTAGCTTCGACAGATTCAAAAGGACTTGATGATAAATGACATTTGTATCTTTTGTTAGAAATACAACATTAGATCGAAATGTTTTCCTATCCATCCCCTAACCTGCAACATTCAATGCGGATGCAACATATGTGATCTGACAGAAGGTTCCTATAGGCGTCATATTTCATGAATTGGTTTAATACGTGATTTGAAGTCTTTCAAACTAAATGTGCAGAGGAGAGATTCATTTCCAATCCAAGACATTTAAAAAGAACATAAACATCGAAGCTAAAAGATCAAGAAAGGTGGACTGGATATGACTTGTTTGATGGAATGCACAATTAGAATGTGGTTGAATTGTTTGACCAAATAAAAAACTTCAAATAGCGGCTTTGTAAATTAATTTGGCAATTAGAAAGGTCCCAACATGGGCACGCAAATTATTTGACATAATTCATTTATGGATGCAACCCCTTAGCAACCACACCATGCTTTTCTACAGCACCTGAAACGAGAAGAAAACTTAAGCATATACATACATACATACATACATACATACACACACACATACATACATACATACATACATACATACATACATACATACATACATACATACATACATACATACATACATACATACATACATACATACATACATACATACATACATACATACATACATACATACATACATACATATATATATATATATATATATATATATATATATATATATATATATATATATATATATATATATATATCTTGTATCCATAATGATGGAAATATGTGTTGCAAGACAAAGTTCCATATATATGTTGCTTCGAATGATGTATTGATCAAATATAGGCAGAGTTATTAAAAGTACTAAAACCGAATATTGGAGCTAGCTTGGACACTTTTACATAGTAGTATATGGGAATTGATGGATAAGTTTTCAAATGGAGTAGATGTTTGAGTGTCTCTGAATAAGTTTCAAATTGAATTGTGAAGTCTCTGATTTGCGAAGTACATTGAGGAAATTGAAAACATTTAAAGTAATCAACAAAAATATCAATAGCCGAACCATGAAATAAAAATACCAAAGGCCAAATTATGCTCCCATTTTAAAAAGTACACTTCCCAACATCAGTGATACCATTTTAGGAAGTGTTAGCCTTCAAGATTTTTGGTCATCTCTTGAGAGCGAAGACAAGATCCCTTTAGCTTGAAAAATATTGGAAAGCGGCCTAGCTTGAGTAGGAGGGCACCCCATCTCGATACAGTGCCCTGATCTAGTGTTGGAATGCATGAAAGCCTTTCATCCAAATACCAAGGAAGTCATTTCATCAAATAATAAAGTGATTGTCCACCTGGATCCTATTTCTATTGCCATTGCCTTTCGATTACCTACCAGAGTGCAATATGCCAACATCAATTTAAGAACCACCAAGGAGTACTATATGGAAAATCAAACTCAGTGTTTGAACACCATTGCCAGGTCATGGCTCTTGCAACCAAGGAAAGGGAAATCTCAACTAGCCAAGTCCATCCATAGATCATTGTTAAAAGATGTAGCAAATATGGTAACTCTATTAAGCAAGATAATAGGACTTCAGGATTCGCATGAGTTTGAAGGTTGGATGTTCTTATTTATTAACATGATTTGTGAAGGGAAGCAACACATTGATTGGGTTGAAATTATCAGTGACTCACTATATAGACAACTCATAGAACTCCAAGAAAATGATTATTTCTACATGACTTTGTACCTTTTCTATGTTATTGCAAGCACCAAAAGCTAGCTAGGGCTTAACCGACAAGGTATATATGATGATATGACCATTATTTACAACCATCTTCCTCAGATATAATATGACAATAGCTTGCACCATTTTGGAAGAGTAAATGATGCATTCACAATGTTGATTGTGAGAGAAATTCAGGGAAACATGGGACTCATAATTTCATCAGAAGCAACAATGAAAGTACAAAAGTATGGAAATTTTTTCATATAGTTTTCGAAGTTCACTTATATCAGGTTAGCTACCTATGATGGGTATCCCCTTATGCTACCTAGATTTGTCGATGATAAATTGGTCTTGATTTAAATGTGTAGACAAATTAGTCAAATCAATAAGCTTTGCAAGAACAAGAGGATAGATGAAATATCTTTTCCTATCAGCATCAGATATTATAGTTGTGATACTGCATTAAATGCAATGAACATAAAGAGATCCATCGCCACAGTTAATTTGCATCCTTATAATATGTGTTTCCCTTATGATAGAAAAGGCTATGCAGTTAATGAGTTAAAGCTAAAACCCAACCTCGGTCACTTTCCAACTCTAGAAGATTTTTGGGAAGATTGTGCAAATGATTTCAAAGTTAGGAAGAGAGATTGGATGTGGTTTACTATAAGGCAGGTGATAGACTTCAAGGTGGATATCAATGTGACAAGTATAAATGATGATGAAGCTTCCTTGGTTGATCCCTTCTACTATGAGAAAATTGAATTACTAGACCTTCCCCTATTGATTGGTCAGTTTAGGAGTTAAAAATCCTGAAGGAAAGAACTAGCTATTTCCTTAAAAGAACAAGGGATTGGGTCAGTAGAATCAGGGCAAAAAAAGTAAATGGTGAATTTCAAGGTAAAGAGAGGAGAAGTAATCAAGGAGAATCATCTCGAATGGCATTGGAGGCAACTTCTAATGAGAAAATGAAGTAATCAGATACCAGTGATTTAGACAAAGATGAATATCTAAATCGATCGGCTAAATTTACAGTCAAAAGAAGGAGGACAAAACTGAAAGGTAAATCTGATAGAGTGAATAAGGAAGAAAGGAACCTAATGAGAAGGATCAAAGAACCCCTCAAACTGTTGAACAGCATATCCTAGTTACATCCTCTCATGACGTAGTAATTCCTTGTTCGAGCCTCTCTCCTCTTGAGATATCATTAATAGACATCACGTAGTTAGATAATCAATTATCTAATCCAGAGGATTTCTTGATGATTGCTGAAAATACAACAAGTGACATGCAAGTTTCTCTTCCAGCTGTTGCGCATTCATGGCTCCAAACCAATCTACAAAAGAAAAATAAAGTTGTTCAAATCATCCCTCCTTCATTTGATGTAATCTCTAGCTTCCTACAAAAGCGTCCTAAAGTGAAAAAGACTAAAGTGATGTCCAAGTTGACCGTTGATAAAACTTTAGGCAATCTATGCATAGAAATAACAAAGCCCATAATTGAGAAGAATGTTGATGAAGTATCCGAGTCAGATTTCATTCTAGATAAGATTGATATTGGTCCATCTACTACGGAAAGTGACTCTCAGAATTTTGAAGTGACTGTTGCCCAAATGTTACAAAGAGAAAAGAAAGAGAAAAGATCAAAAGAGCAACTCAAAGAGCAAGTTCAAATGTTGGTATCTTACATCAATTTGATTAGTGATTCCTCTAATGCAAAGGGAATAGTTACTTCACCAGCTTTAGCAGGCCCTGATGGTATTCTTGATCATATTGTTGTTGAAAGAGTAAACAAACACAAGTCACATAGTATGATGATTGAAGCTTGGATAAACAAAATGATAGAAGATGCTTCAAAACTCATAACTCGAGTGAAGGAAATATATGGAAAATCCATCGAACAAGTACAAGAGATGTCTAAAGAGCTAGAAAGTAGCAGGAAGTCACCTAGCAAAAGGTAGCTGGTGAACTACAAGAAATGTCCAAGTTAGATGCAAACACCCTAGTTCTTGAGAAAATTATTGTTGATCCAAGTGAGAATTGGACACGTATCTAGAGTAAAAATATTAATTGGAAGATGATAAATATTAGCAAAGGGATCGTTGAATTTGAAAAACTAATAGCTTCATGGGAATAGTTGAAAATGAAAGTTGTGGATGAACTAGTCTCTAGTATCATAGGTGGGGCGGTAGTAAATGATCTTCAACATATTGATTGCCAATTTGTTCTTGATTCTTTCAGTATCCAAATTCATTCATAAATGGAGAATCGAATATCGAATGCCAAAACTATGATGAAGCTCAATCTAGTCGTAGTCACTCTGGAAGATTGCAACATTTCAGCCTATCAACAAGAGTCAAAAGAGATCCAAGATAAATACTTTACTGCCAAACTTAGGATGGAGAACGTGTTCATTCCCAATTATGATTCAATGGTGACCATCCTCAATGCTTATAGGGCTTTCTGAGATAAGTCAATCATGTCCATATAGATAGAGTTCATAGCTAGAAGACCAGTGATTGGATATGTATGCATTCTTAGTAATTCTAGCTAAAGTTTTGTTTTTGGAGTTTTCCTTGTATAGTTTAATTTTAGTAAGGTTAATTAACCTCTCCAAAATTCTTGAGAAAATTATTTCTGAACTAAGTGAGAATTAGACACGTATTTGGAGTAAAAATATTAATTGGAAGATGATAAATATCAGCAAAGGGATCACTAAATTTGAAAAACTAATAGCTTCATGGGAATAGTTGAAAATGAAAATTGCAGATGAATTAGTCTCTACTAGCACAGGTGGGGCGGCAGTAAATGATCTTCAACATATTGATTGCCAATTTCTTCTTAATTCTTTCAGTATCCAAATTCATTCATAAATGGAGAATTGAATATGGGATGCCAAAACTATGATGAAGCTCAATCTAGTCGCAATCATTCTGGAAGATTGTAACATTTCAGCCTATCAACAAGAGTCAAAAGAGATACAAGATAAATACTTTACTGCCAAACTTAGGATGGAGAACATGTACATTCCCGATTATGATTTAATGGTGACCATCCTCAACGCTTATAGGGCTTTCCGAGATAAGTCAATCATGTCTAGATAGATAGAGTTCATAGCTAGAAGATGAGTGATTGGATATGTATGCATTCTTAGTAATTCTAGCTAAAGTTTTGTTTTTGGAGTTTTCCTTGTATAGGTTAATTTTAGTGAGGTTAATTAACCTCTCCAAAATTACGTATTTTTGAGGTAGTTATTAACCACGAAGAGGTAGTTCTTAACATTCGTGTCTATATAAGGAGTCATTTTTGGCCTTGTAATCAAATTTTTGGATTTGAAAAGAAGGGGACACTATGTTAAAGTTTTGGTAACAAGACAATTTTTGGAAAGTGTCTACAGATCTTGTTCTTGTGATCAGAAATTTCTTTTATGTTCTTGGTGCAAGGAAATAAAAAGGAAACACATTTTGAGTTCTCTTTCTACATATCTGAAAGTTGAAATGTTGATCCTTTCTTTGTAATGGGTGTTTTCATGGTATTGTGCAAATGTTCATGAATTGTCAAATCAACATTGTGCTAATAGTAGCCTTCAAGCGTAGATCTTGATTGTTGTAATTAGCCAGTTTAAGTTAGTCCAGGAAAGCTTTGAAGTAGTCTAGTGCATTTGTCATCAATGGCTTTTTTATTTATCCTTTAAAGTTTGATTTTATTTTTATTTGAAAACTTCAAAATTATATCATACAAGGGAGTTTCCCCTCTAAATGTAGATGAAGGCTACATATCAAGGGCCTATCCAACTGTTGTGAATGGTTTTCTACATACACCCTTTTGGGCCATTTTTACAGTGACAAATCAATTTACCAATAGATATTAATGCTTTTTCTTCTTTAACTTCTTTTTGTTCAAGGCTTTCTTCCTTAATAGAAAAAAATCCTATTTCATCATCTTCACTCAAGATTTCTTCTACCTTACCATTTAGTTCTTCCTCATCAACAAATAAATATTCCTTAGGCTTTCTCAATTTGTAGTGATTTCTAGTCTTTCTTACTCTCTTAAGACATTTAGAAGAATAATGACCATATTCATTACAAGTCCAACATTTAAAGATTTTCTTAACTTTAGCCTCTCTTTTCATAAGTAGGGAAAGCCCTTCCTGAATCTTATGTTCTTCTTCAACTCTTGTTTGGCTGCTACTAGCATAATCTCCACTTGTACTTGTATTCCTCGTCAACATAGTCGGCCATCTCGTCACCACTACTCTTGTTGTTCCTATCCTTTTGTTGACTCATATGCGGGTTATGTAACTCGAGAGCCATCATCATCTAGTTCTTCCAGCATGCCCCTCCTATGCATGAGCATTGGGTCTCATCTTGGCTCCTCTTACGGTGTTAATCAATGCTCCCCTTTAGTGCAACGGTCTACTCTCCCACCATTGGTCAATTCTCACATTTGCTTCTCTCCTTCATGGTCAGATCCTTATTGCTCCTCCCCCTTGCACTGACCTAACTCTTCTTGCTCAGTTGTTCCAATGGAGTGGTTGCAGTCCCCTCATGGAAATCATGTTGTTGGTTCCAATAGTCTTCCGACACATAGTTCGAACATACAACATATGGTCTCCAACATCTCCCTGCCACCAACATCCCAATGTCTTGTCTCCAACTACTCTCCACTTGATCATCCAAGTATGTCTCAATCTTATTGCTCTCTTGCTGTTAATAGCATTAATTTCATTAGTTTCCTTCCTCGCAATGCGATTCAACCATGTATCTCTCCTCAAGATATACATAGATCATCTGATTTGGGCACGAATTCATGTCCCCCCCCCCCTCACCTCCCCTACCATGCTTCCCCATTAGAACCTGTCACTCCTATGGTGGGCCCACCTCCTTCCCCTCTCTCTCTAGACTACCCTTCTCGAGTGCTAGTTATGTTATACCTCACCTCTTCTTGGTTGGTCACACAAGGCCAACCCGTTTATTTTTCCTCTTCAAGTCCTCGGGCTAAGAGTGTTACACTCGTTCCTTCCCCTTCCTCTAGTAATCTTTTAGTTAATAATTGGGAATCAAGATTGGTTGTTGTAAGAATCTACCTTAGGATAGAATTTACCCAAGACCAAGGAACTCAAAAACACAAGCACAAATTAGACCAGAGTATGATCAGAATAACTGTATAGTTCAATACAATATATAAGTACACTAGGAGTGCCTGAATATAAAGGTCTCTGAGATGCATCTAGAATGCCTCAGAATTAGCATCATGATAAGTCCTACAATAGGGCACATGTCCACCAGATATGGGTTATCCCTCATTAAGTAGGGAAGTAAGTGCGATGATGAGAGGATAAGCCTACAATGGTGTAACACGCACATTAGTGTTGTAGACAACATGTGTTAAATTAGGAGTGCGAATAACTATGTTGTCTACAGGACAACTCAGTGAATGATGCAAACTCCTGTGGTGTAGACACCATGTGCATAATTAGAGTTGCATACTTCTATGTTGTCAACATGACAACCCAAAAAGGTACACAAACTCCTAAGTGTCTCATAAAAAGAAATAATAAAATAATGCACTAACCTGAGTAAACTTAAGTAAAGTGTAAATAGTAAATACCTATTTACACCAACAGTTGTCAACCTCTCTAGTGTCATCTTATACCCCCTCTCCTTCAATTTCCTCAAGAGGGGCCTCAAATTTTCCCTTGTTTCCTAGTACATTCAAGTTATTAACTTCTTGATAGAAATTGAAATTTTTGTTTATGCTCTTCCTTTCAAGATGAGTGAGGAGGTTAGGCAAGATTGTGTGGTGGCTCTCAGGCACGCTAAGCCTCCTAGAAACAACATTCTCAAGGAAAAGTTTCTAGCCTTCAAAAATCTTTTGAATCACAATGACATTATTGTTTCTAAAGTAGATAAAAGCAATGCCACTATCATTTTGGATAGACAAGATTACTTATCTAAGATGCACGATCTTCTCCCGAACTCTAGTTGCTACAAAATTGCCACTCGCAATCCTTGTTCGAAGATCCTTAAATTGGCCAAGGCGGCAATTGGTGGATCTTCATTTGATGAGACTACCAAGAGGCATCTTCTTCCCTCCAAAGAGATCACCCCTCACATTTATGGGGTCCCTAAAGCCAATGTTCCACTTAGAGCCATTGTCCGCACCATGGGATCTCCCACATATTCCTTAGCTTCCTTTCTCGCTAAGTTAATTTTTCCCCTAGTTGGTAATAATGATTACTTCATCAAAGACTCTACCAACTTTGTTAACTTCATCAAAGATGCCAAATTGGATAGTGGGAACATTTTGGTAAGATTTGGTGTTGTTTCTTTATTCACCAAGGTCCCAATTCCTGACTCTATTGAGATTTTCAAGCGCAAAGTCAATGATGAGTAGAATTGTGCTTGAGATCTACATTTTTCTCCTTCCAAGGTGGCATCTATGAACAAGTTGACGAGGTGGTAATGGGTTCCCCACTCTCCCCTGTCATTACCAATCTTTAAATGGAGCACTTTGAATACATGGCTTTGTGCTCCTTTCCCCTCAAACCTAAATGGTGGAAACATTATTTCGATGATACTAATGTGTTTTGACCTCATGGCCTTGACAAGTTGGATTAGTTTTGTGCCCACCTCAACAACTTGTCCCCTTCCATCACCTTTACCAAGGAACTTGAATTTGATGGTTGTATTTCATTTCTTGATGTGTTGCTCCTCTAGATACGTGAGGCTCCCTCGGGTGTTAAGTCTTTCACAAGACCACTCACACTAACCTTTATTTGCATGCCTCCTCGTATCATCACCTAGGCCAAAAAGTTGGGGTCTTGAAAACCCTAGCTTTGAGAGCCCTTTGTATTTGTGATGATGACAATGTTAACCAAGCGTTGTCCCATCTTTGTCATGTCTTTAGGCTTAATGGGTATTCCAACAAACAAATGTCCAAATCTTTCAAGCAAGCCAAGTCTTTCATTTCCAAACCCAAACCTGCTCATTCTCAGTCACTTTCTCACCTGACTACCTTCCTCCCCTTCATTGAAGGTATCTCTCACAAAATCTCAAGGATTTTGATGAAAAAAGGTGTTTGGTGCGCCTTCAAGACCTTATCCTCCCTTAGAACCCATTTACCCTCTCTCAAAGACTCTAGAGATGACTTTTTTGCATTGGGTGTCTACAAGATTCCTTTCTCTTTTGGTTCACTTTGCATTGGTGAAATAGATAGATCCTTTGTAACTAGAATTAAGGAGCATAGTACTAACATCAGGCTTGAGTGGGTTCTCAAATCAGCTTTGGCTAAGCACTTATCTTCCACCAAACATCACATTTGTTTAGATAACACCCAAATTCTTCTCAAAGAGAATAATTTCTTTAAAAGGAAAATGAAAGAGGTGACTGCGATCTTCAATCACCCCTTGTATCTTAATCATGATGATGGGTGGGCTCTCAACCTATCTTGGCACCTTCTTTTATCCTGACTCAAGTATCTTCATCCTCCCCCCTTCTGACCCCCAATGCCCCCTCCTTTTCCCCCCCATTCTCCCCTCCCTTGCCCTGTTTCTTCCCTTCATGGTGTCCTTGTGATTTTTCTTTCTCTTCTCTGTAGTTGGTCCCCCTCTATTCATCTCCTTGCCCCCCTTCCTTCGACCTACTTCCTTTTGACCAGGTGGTGGGTGTCTCTTTGGTTACCTTCTCTTTGCCCCCTATTCCTCCTCATCATTGTAAATGTATTTTTAAGGTTTGTCTTCTTCGATAGGCAATTAGTCATTCTTTCTTTGTTGATTCAGATGGGTGTTCCTTCTTTTATCATTGTGCTTTTTTTTTCTTCCTTTATTTTTGCTTTTGTTTTTATTTTATTTGTTTTTTATTTTTATTTTTATAGTTTATATTTGATAAATATATACACACACATATATATTTACACACACATTTCTACATATATGTATATATATTCATATACATATTTGAATATATATATATATATATATATATATATATATATATATATATATTTGTGTATACAGTCACACACATATATACATATATTTAAATTTGTCAGTGTTTATACATTCTACATTCCTTTGTATATTATATTCATATATATACATCATTAGATATATATGTCTATGCGTGTGTGTACTCATTTTTCCCTATATAATATATAAATGCATTGTTTATTAGTATTTTGTATGTTTGATTGAGCTTATTCTCTTCAATCTTTCCTTTCGTCTTTTGGTTTGTTTTTACTTTTACCTTGGGCTATTTTGTTCTTCCCATTTTCACTTTAGTTTTCTTCTTCTTTTTCTCGGCCTCTTATGCTTCTCTCAATCTGTGTGCCACCTTAGTGTCTCACTTTCTCCCCTCTTCTTATAGTCCTTTAGTCTACAATCTTATTCTTTATGAAATTCTTACACTCTCACATCTTGATGATGGATCATGGAGTATGATCCAAAATGTTGATGGCTAACAATTTATACACAATCTTGGCCTAGAAAGAAAATTGCATAGGTTGAACACTCAATGCACTGAAAGTGGT
The DNA here is from genome assembly GCA_028749045.1 of Cupressus sempervirens. NCBI lineage: Eukaryota > Viridiplantae > Streptophyta > Pinopsida > Cupressales > Cupressaceae > Cupressus > Cupressus sempervirens. Next base: position 827,690,899 of record CM053791.1, read on the forward strand.
TTTAACATTAGGAAGTTCTCCACCTTGTCCTATCCACATTTCTGTTGACTATAATCTCCCAAGAAGAGTTTCTCTTGTAAATTTTGGTGATAAGGGAATAACTTGTTCAATTATTTATGTTGTTTGTCTGTATGTAGGTGTGAAAATCTTCAATTTTTTCCATATAACCCCATTTTCAAATTTGATCCTCTATAAGTCTTAATTCTTGCAACAATTTCTAGTATTTTATCAAAATAACTTCTGTAACACCCCGTTAGGGAACCCAAAATAAATTAACCCAAAGTTTCACTAAGTTTTTCAAACTTTTTTTTTTAAAGATAGCAATTAAACAACAATAGATAAAATATAGCAAAAGCATTAACTCACATGCATACAACCATCAAAACAAATTATATCTCTTAAGGGTCCCATGACGTTGAATCACATTTAAGTTTAATTAATACTAACTCCGAAACATAACAAATCCACCATCAAAAATAACTACAAGTACAATTCCAATTAAATAATATACAATTACATAGGATGTCACTTGGCATAATCAGAATGCTTAATAATCCATTATAGAAGAAACTTCAGAAATAGAAGGAACAATGGAAGAAATGTCGAAAATGATAGAAGGAACCATGAGAGGAACTCTGGAACTAAAAAAGACAACGAGGAACAAAAAAATGTAGTCAGTGAACTTTGAGAAAAACTCAATGAGACATTTGTAAAAGGATTAGACATCTCAAAAGAAAAGTTAGAAGATGATGAGACAGGAAGATTGAGGTTAGTAATCGAGTTTGATTCAATTAATTTGAATTAAGCTTGTTCACAACACTAGAATTTGAAAGTTCATCTAGAGATCAAACTAGAGGTAGCGAAGTTGGGAAAAGGTGTATTGAGATAAGTCTAGATAGTATCTAAGCTCGCTTGTAATTTGGAGCTTATTAGAACTAGTTATGAGGAAATTAAGAGTTACTATTATTATAGAGAAAGTTAATTCTATAGTAGAAGATGAGAAATATGTTTTTACAAAGAAGTTAGTGGAGTGAAGTTGTGTGGAGCATTGTCATGATGGAAGGAAGCTATGGTAAACTTCTAATAGCATCTGAACATCGAACAGAAGATCTTGATTAGATATTTGATTTCAAAATGTAATTGATAGCTTTTTCATTTTTACAAAGTACACAATTAATGAAAGTTTGAATTAGAGGAATAAAATGGAGCATAGACTTGATTACCACTTCATTCTGAGTACATCAGAAGCATAGAGGACTCAAAAGTGACTTAAGGCAATTTCAAAGAAAACCCTATTTTCGAAAAGAGGTATTTTATCATTTATTTGAATAATTTATTGGATAAAGTTTATATTTGATAGAATCATGGATATGTCAGTAGTTCATAATGTTGAGAATGAGGAGAGACCAAAATTGAAGGTTATTTCCTTAAAACCCATAGAAGGAAACCCTAATTTAGCATTATCCATTACTCTGAACAATGTTGTGTATTTGGAAGATAGAGGAAGTTATCTTAATAGTAAGTTTGACTCTATTGGGAGAAAGTTTATGAAAAAATATATGGAATTAGTCTTTAACCATGATACGAATGTAAAGCTCGGATTTGAACATTTAGAGGAACTAGATCTTTTCAAATATCATTTCTATCGAGAATCGGACACCAATGAATGGACTCAGATCATACTAAGTATATTTCATGATGGAAAAATATGGATGGAAGATAGTGTAATTGATATTTCAGCTTACCTTATTCATGAGGTAACTGGTCTTAGCAAACAAGGCAGTGTACCTATGGGTGAGAAACTAGTTAAAAAGAAAGTTGAGAGCTACACAAAAGCAATTTATAGTGGGAAGCCATGGTGATCAGTACCATTAAACAAGATGATGTAAGATTCTTGAGTAGAACCATTGCCTACTCTATATGTGCAAGTTCTAAGATTGATGAATTGTTAGCCAGATTCATCTATGTAGCCTATAAGATTTTTGTTGAGAAGGAACAAGTTAATCTTAGTGAAATTTTAAGAATGCAACTTCTTGAAAACTTGGAGAAAATTAAGAGGACCAAGAATGGTGTGTTTAGATTTCAGTCACTGATCAATCATATATTCTTTCATGTACTTAAGAGATTTCCATATTTTTCAGTCATAGAGATCATGAGTAGTGAGAGATGTACAATGGAGAAAATTATAGATGTATGTAGAAGACATCCAGCAGATAAAATCTTGGATAGTGGGAATTTGATAATAAAAACATTTCAGAATGAGATGAGACAAAGATTTAAAATTGCACCTAAAATTGTAGAAATATTTAAAGAAGATATATGTGTTATGGTTGATACAGATTTTACTTATATTCAAGCAATAAAACCTTGGGAAACATTTCTTGATCCCTTAGGTTATGAATTAAGTGATGAAGTAGCAGTTGGATACATTGATTTATTGTTGAAATTTGAGAAGGACCAAGCTGGGTATAGATTTGGGACTTCTGAAGAAATTACCCAACCAGCTCATTAGGCATCCCCAGAGAAAGCATCTCACAAAAAGATGGAGACAATAATGAAGAATGACAAAAAGCAAGTCACAAGGAGTCAGACAGACCATGAAACAAGGTATAACATATGTGCAACCTTTGTTAGCGTCTATTGTAGAGACATCTTCAGGACAGGGCATTCCTTATGCAACAATATAAGATGTACAACCAAGTGATCCAAAGAGAAAATTAGAAAAATTAATAGAAGCTGCAACAACCAAGACAAAAAGGGTCAAGCAACAAGCCACTAGACCAGGAAAGAGTCAATAGATGTTGCTGACAATTGTTGAATCTAATGAAGAAGAAGAGCAAGGACAAGAAGCTAAAAAGGCAAAGAAAGTAACTACTTCTAAACAGTCAGCAGAAAATTTTTGGCAACCCTGGAAGCCAAAGATAGAGAAGATTAATTCAGCTATTGCTAATGAAGGGAACTTTGTTTAGATGAAATTTTTTTATGACTAGTATAATAATATTGAGAAAGATTAGATTGATATCTCCACTATGAGATACGTAATAGCTAACAATTGAAACTTAAGGATATTCAAAGCATGGAATCAGAAAGTCTATGACAAACTTATTGAGAAGAAGGCACCAGCTTGAGAAGAGGACATAGAACTTCAAATGTCTATGATAAGAATAATATACAAGACTGATGATGAAGAAGAAGTTAGGAATTTGTTTAGCAGTTTGGCACCTTACTTGAGAAACAAGGTGAGACCATTTCTTTTTATGTTCCATGAGAAGGACAAAATAAGAAGTGAAACAACTACTGACATAAGTTAGATGTTGAAAAAATCTAAGGCAACACTATCACCAACACCTAGAACCTCAGAAGTATCAGTAAGTGGTGACACAATGCAAATTGATCAAACCAATTTTACTATTGACATTGATGATACTAACCCTTTTGAGACTTTCGAATAGACTGAATCTCATGCTGAGGATGTTGAAGATCAATTGAAACAAATTGAAGAGGAGAAGAGGCTATTAGAGGAAGGAAAATAGAGGAAGATAAGAAGAAGAAAATAGAGGAGGAAGAGAAGAGAGAAAAAGAAAGAAAAAGAAGAAAGAAGAAAGAAGAGTCAAAGAGGTAGTTGAAAAGAAGCAGAGGGAAGATGAATCTAAACCTTCTAGTTCATCTACTCCACTTTTAGTTGCTATCCTAACAACTGATGATGATGATCAAACTGACTTAATCTCATCTTTGTCAAAACTGATTGAAAAGAACAGAATAGTGAAGAGCCTGCAAATAACCTTGATGGAGATTACCGATAGATTAAATAGTACTTTGGTAGTTCAACATATAGAGGAAAATCCTAAATAGAGGGCACAAGTAGTGCTAAAATATTTTGATGAGGAATTTAAAAATTTGCTAAATGTTGTAGAGTCAAAGGCACAAATTTCACATGATGCTAATTTGTTTAGAACTAGTTGTCAAAACATCAAGAACGATTTGTTAAGTCTTGATACTTGTATCAAGGAACTTCGAAAATGTCAACAAGATGGAAAGGTATTGTACATCAAGTGTACCCTATCTCATAAGTTGACCAAGGATCTTGATAGTAAGATTGAATGTAAGCTGAGTGAGCTAGAGGTTCTATCAAGCCAGATGTAATAACCTTCTAGTAAAATTGATGATTTTGAAGGACAAGTGGTAAGTATTCATTGTGATATCAAGAAAATGGAACTTCGAAAAGAATTTTTTTTGAAGAGACTATAAGATTTTAGAGAGTCTATTGCTTTGAAAATATCTATTGTTGAGAGACAGTTGGAGGAGTATGTCAAAGACAAGGACATCTACTCAAACTTTTTATACTCTGATCTTAATGTAGTTGAGATTGCATCATATGCCATATGTGCAATTCTCACCTCTGTTGAATCAGAAAAGGATACATGGATAAAAGGTTTATACAATATTGAGGCAAGTTTTGATGATTGCATGAAGATACTATCAGTTTAAGGCAGAAGAACAAAAAATTTGATAGCAATTTTTGACAGTTTTTGACATACCTTTGTCATTGATGTCAAAGGGGGAGAAGATGCATAAGAAAATTGTAAATTAGGTAAAGAGGAGAAGATAAAATTTTAAGGTATAAAATCATATTGTAAGGGAGGGCATATGTAAGATGTACAAGTTGTAATAGATAATTAATGTAATGTTATTGTATTATTTTTGACAATTTTTGATGCTTAGCCAATTTTCCTTATTTTGTTGCCATCAATGCCAAAGGGGGAGATTGTTGAAAATTGGATAATGAAGATATGTAATTTTTGTTATTTATGGCAACACATGATGTACATACTTGTAGGAAACCTCATAAATAAAGATACGTAGCTTTTGGTACCCAAAAAATTGTCTAAGTATGAATTTGGTTTACAACAATGTATTATTTTGTATGTAACTTGTTACTGACATCATATTATGACTAGAAAAGTTAGATGGAGATAGTACACAATTTATGATGATGTGTACAACCTTGAAAGTTAGTATAGACAATACGGAAAATAGATATTTATGTCTTACTAGTTGAATAGAACAACGAAATTAAAGGAAAGGAATTACTTTGTTTACAAAATAATTACTTGTCCAATTAGGGTCAACATCCTAGATGTTTACTCTAAGTTGGAAAAGTGTATTATGGTCGTAGTTGACGTAGCATTAATTTGTGTAAAGGGATGGTATTTATGCATTGGACATCTTACAAATTCAAATCGAGAGTGATATGTTGTGTTGAGCAATTGTATGCAAACTTCTGTGAAAGCCATATATGTGAAGTTGATTTTGTGATTCGAGATCGAACTAATGCAAACTTCTGTGAAATCCATATATGTGAAGTTGATTTTGTGATTCGAAATCGAACTAAGGAAGAAGTTACATAACCTATATTCTAGAAGTCTAATTACTTGTTTGGGCAGTGAGCTCTTCTTGTAATTGGACGTACATGTTTGGGCAATGGGCTCATCTTGCATCTACTATACTACAAGTCCTAACAGGGTTGGAATCTCCTAACAGGGAATCAAAGTCTCCTAATAGTGATTCTTTATACTGAATTTTCTCATTGACTCCTAATAAGGTCAATCCTCAAACAAGGAACTTATACATCAGTATATTATCTAGTGGGTATCATCCCCACTGACGTTTTCCCTTGGCCAAGGTTTCCCTAGTTAACAAAATATGGTGTTATGAGTTATCTTTATGCAATGTTATTGTTACTGTTCAACATTACTTGTTTTCTTTGTTAAGTATGGATTAAAGTAATAAACAATATCCAATTGGTGACTAAAGTTTGTAGATTACTAATTCACCCCCCCTCCCAGTAATTCTTACTTCTAACACTTTGTACATCAGGTTTTTGAGGACTTTTGCATTCTTTCTCCTAGTTTGCATTAGTGCATCTTCATCACTTGGTTGGCACTAATCTTCCTAGATCTAGTTACCTTAGAGTTGGAATTGAAAGGATCAATATCCTTAACTTCCCTTTGATGTACAAGGTTGTTGAACCCCCAAAATGTGAAGTAGTTGAGACCTATTCAAGTTGCTTCACATTTCACCTTTTATAACACCTTACTGAGTCTTTGAGGAGACTCATATATTATGATGCCACTTTTTGGGTAACAGTTATATTCAAGCTTAAGGATACTAAATTCCTTCAAATATTATAAGATGAAAAAATCATGGTGGAAAAGAAGAAGCTTGCTCCTAGTTATACTTTTGTGAAGGATATAGATGAGTTTAATATTCCACTTGCTCAATTTATACAAAAGCTTAAGGAGGAAGGCAACTCGAAGAATTAAGGCCAAGAAAGAGATGTTCCAACCAATCTCTTTATTTCCTCTCTAGTGTAGTTTACCACTTAGAGTTCCAACCATGAAGAATTACTTCCTTCTTTAACATGTTATTTTAATGCATTGATGTAATACTCTCCATGGACAACTACTATGATTGATTTTTTTAAATTTTGGGTGGGGTTGTTAGATTTATGTTGTAGTTGAACTAGGTAAAAATTATCATTTGATGAAATCTTTCAATGTAATTTTCTTGATATGCAATAGCAAAAATATGATATGGTATAGCTTTCTAGGAAAAGTGAATGACCAAAAGCATGACATCATCAACTTAGGAAATTTGATCCCCTAACAACCTGTATTAAACACCAAATAAATATACATTATAGAGTTAGTATATATTATAAAAATTATTTATAAATAAAGGAATTATTTTATTTTTAACAAAAAAAATTTAACCTTCGGTGTCAAAGCTATACGTGTGTGTGAGGTAGAAGGAGCACAATGTGGTGTACTTGCACTAGCTGGTACACCTTAAAATGCATATTAATCATGTATCAATTTAAATTATTCTATAAATGAAAAATTATAAATAATAATAATTATCAAGTGATTGATAAAAAAATATTATAAATATAAATAAGTACACCTTTACCTGTTGCTTGTTAGAAAATACCCAATTCATCAGGTCATCAGTGAGAACAATATCCTTTAATGTGTTATCCTGACATCTACTCCTATAGTGTGTACATGAATGTGATTTGTAGCATCCTCATTTGTATTGGTATCTACCCCAAAATATACATGCTAAAAACTGAAGCAATATGATCGATGATATTTCAATAGCTATGTGGTGTAGTTAGTGATGAGGTAGGTGTTGGATCATCCTTTTGATGAAGAAGATAAATTAACTTTGAATCATGTTTAAAAATGGCATCAACTATAGATATTGTTGCCTAAAGAGTTTGTAACTCCATAAAATCCTTTAGTGCTACTAGGATCGTGATATGAATCATAGGTCCAACAACTAGAGAAATATTATTTCAAGGGTTTACCACCCTCTGAGGCTCCAGTCTATCTTAGGAAAAGCCTTTCCCTCTACCATGGAACTATCTCATGTCAAAGTAGTTTAGACATTGATCAAGGATAAACTCAAATTTTACTATTATGAAAATGTAAAAAGGAACCTCATAATTGTAACAAGGTGGTTGGTCAAAGACCATATATCACCTATATCAAAAAATGTTTCTAATCACAACACATTTACACCAATGTATAGGAAACATATTTAAATTATGAGGTAAGGTTGCAGTTGTTTTAAGATTAGTAATAGAGCCCACATATAATCTTTACTTATAAATTATATGTACACCTCATCATTTGATAACCTAGTAGAGTATAATGTACACCTTATTTCCCTACATGTGCCTCATTTTGTAACTTTCTTGGATACCTATGGATGTATCTAGGGATGAATGACACATGTTATGGGAGGTTTCCAAGCTATTCATAATGTGATGTATTTGAGTTTTATTTTGTGATAGGAAATTTATGTTACTCTTGTGTGGTTTGTACATGGTCTACTAGAGGAGCTAAAGGTTTTTGAGGCTCTTGTTGTTGAGAGAAACATTTTGGGGCTCTAATTTATGTTTAGGGTTAGTGTTTTGACGGTCATCAGGTTTTATTTTGGTGGGGGATGTAATATTTCAAAAATATTCCATGAATTTAATAAAAAGAAAAAAAAATCAAAAGATTTCTATTGCTATTCAATTTCAAACAAAAAACAAACAAATCTAATACATACCTATGTGGCAATGCAACATGGTTAAATTTTGTTATTAATGTTAGGATTTTCCTATGTTGCATAATGAGTTCAAGTTTTAAGTAGGACCCTCTTGTTGTTCTTAAGTTGCAAAGACTAACAAGAGTTTGAAATGTCATTTTCACAACCAAAGAAAAAAAAGGTTTTCAAAACCCAATAAGGTTTTCAATATTATAAAAACCCAATCATGATTTTATTATAATAAAAACTCGATAGGTTTGTTATTGTCTTATAAGCCCGATCAATTTTCCATTATTAGACTTGGTATTTACTAAATCAAAAGCCAACCAAGTTTTGACTTTTTGAATGTTCCCCCCCATGTAGACCACTTATTTAGACATCATCTTTTTGCATACACCTTTAGAATGACTAGAAATTGGGTCGTCACTAAGATTGGTATTATCTTTCATACTCTCAAACATCACATTGACATACAAGACATTTACAGAGAAGTGTAGAGAATTTAAGAAAGAGCCAAGACATAAAAAAAGCAACCAAGTACCATCTATAGTGTTGGAAAAAAATTAACAAATTAAGAAATACAAGTTCTAAAAATTCAATAAAATGTAGACATCTCATGTAGATGAAAACCCCTAAATCCTCTTACTAGTGTGCTTCACAGTGGATGAATATAGGCCCTAGCTGAGGAGAGTAGACCTCCCACAAGTTCAAACATGATCTTTCATATTATGAATGCAGAGCCCAAGATTTGAGTTTTAATCACCCTGGTACTTACTGTGACGAAGCTCAAATAACATAACTAAAAAAGGTTTAATGACAAAGAAAATAAACAAAAAATATATATATTGTAATAATCTTGCATCATTCTCCTCATTTTTAAATGTTGGTTTTCTACAAGAAATCATCTATTTCAAATCAAAGGGCCTTCAAAATAATGATCTAATTTATTTATTTTATTTCACCTTGTATTTTTGTTGCACAATGAATTCCTTTAAATACTATAACATAATAATATGTTACATAAACATGTATGAGTTTAAATCTCAATGACTAGTAAAAGGAAAAAGAACATTAAAGTTTGGATTTGAAGATCATTCTTGTAGTCCATGTGGTTGACCAAGGTCAAATTTTAGTCAGATAAAATGACTTACAAAGCTAAGATTACATTATGAAGGAAGGAGTTGAATAATTGCATGTTAGTGCAAATGAAGGGGAAGCTAATACAAACATAAGTTATATTTTAAGCTTATTATGTGCCTTAATAATCAAATTATTTTTTTAGTATATAATTTCCTAAGTTTTTTGTGGTCTAACTTGTTTCGTTTATTTTCTTTCCTTAATTTTAATTTAACATCAAGTTATTAGTTTAAGCACTGAATGGATTATCAAAACCTAGAAAGGGAATGAAGCTTATAAACATGTTTACCAAGAATCACATTAGTTTTTATTGGGTTGTCCAATAGCTATCAAGGTTTGTAGGGGGTTTAGATTCCACAATCTTCTTAATATAGAGGATCCCATGGATAAATTTAGGGCAGTTTTGTCGCCAATAGTACATGAAAAAATGGAAATCCATTACGTCATGGATTCTATGGGATGACAATGACCTCTACAAAGTCCTTTCTAATAATCAAAATTTTAGTTTATAGTAGTTAACTTATTATTTCTTGTCAAAATCGACCCCTTGCTAAGATGACTTAGAAAATTTTAAATTTCCTCACAACAGAATCAAAATTGTGCATCATCTTTTTTTTTATATAACTACTAGGAGTTTTATTTCCCATCTTAAGAAATAAAATCTCTTTAATTAGGACTTTAAATCATTCAAACATATTCTTGAGTCTATCACTCCACATATGTTTCCCAAAATAGAGGTGAGAGGTTTCAAATCTTGTTAGATAATGAATTATGTCTAGATATGTCATTTCACAATTACAAATCATGTAGGAGATACATTTAGATTTCTTCTCATATGGTTTCACCTTGGATCATACAATATTCTTTAGTCTTATTTGAGTTTGGTACTAAAAAAATTGGTCCTCACTTATATTATAGAGATAAGTTTGTGATGGAAATCCAAAATATTGTGTTGCCCAACTAAGCCACTCAGATATCATCCAACTACAATTCTTGTCTCTTCAAGGACTAGAGGTGGCTTGATGGATGAACACTTATAAATTTTCACATTAAATTTATCTTGTGGGTATGTGCAAGATCATGGTGTACCAAACTATGGCCTTAAGTGGCAGTGAAAAATCAGCAAATCAGGTTTATGTCAACTTGACACATAATTTTGAAGTGGTTATGGACTTTATATCAAAAAGTTGTAAGAAAATAATTTTTAAAAAATTGAATTTAGTTTCTAAACTACTAGGCCTTATCAGGAGAAAAAAACAATTGATTGGTCAAAAGTTTGAATTTTAATGCAGTACTAAGAAAATTTCAGGGCGAAAATAAAAAGTAGGTGTATGTCTGACCACCTTAATCAAAATCAAATCATAATATTTTTTTAATATAATTATAGATATGAAAACTAGACTCATGCCCGGATGTGACGCATATTTTTTGATATTTTTATTCCAAATAAATAATTAAATATGAATTTTCTACCAAAACTTTTTCAGATTAAAAAAAGTCCCGTGTCTGACCACCCTAACTAATAGAAAATTTGATCAATTTTTTTTTTTCTTTTCTTATACTAGGCGAAGTATAGAATGTGACGCAACTTTTAGATTTAAAAAATGTTATACCGTTTGAAAGTTATAGCTATTTTTCATTCAGTATGTCAATCAGCACTTTACAATAATTTTCATTGATAATTAACTAATAAATACTTATCGAACTCAGAATTTGACAGAAATTATATTGATGGAATCTAGAGAGCGATATTAAAAAACTCATTTCGTTTTATTCAATTTCGATTAAAATAACATTGTCAGACGGCTACCCGAAGTTTGAGTATCACTAAAACTCTCTATAAACACATCTTTGGGGTTGACCGGGCAGGCTTGGTAAATACCAAGCCTGATCGGATATCCGATATGGCTCGGTAGTCAAATTCCAAAAATCTTCAAATTTTGGAGGGAAATTCGATTTAAACGTTCTAGTTTTTTATTTTTAAATTATTTTACTTATATTAATATGTAAAGGCATATTTTAATATTATATATATATATAATAACGTAATGTAAACATACAAGATATAATCTAGTAATATATAATAATATCTTATGTTAATCTTATTACAATCTATAAATATAATATATATTATTATTATTTTTACTAAATATAATAACGTAATTTATATATATATATATATATATATAATACGTATTATATATTATTATATTAAAATGTATGTTATTAATATATACAATAACGTAATATTTTCCTTAAATGTAATATGTATTATATATTATTATATTAATATGTATAATAATATAATATTTATATAACAACGTAATATTTTTATTAAACATAATATATATTATAAATATTATTATATTAATATGTATGTTATTAATATATTTATATAATAACGTAATATTTTCATTAAATATAATAATGTAATATGTATATGTATATATATATATATATTATTATATTCATATGTATATTATTAATATATATGTATATTATTAATATATAAGAGTCAAAGGGGGTCATAGGGTGACCTATAACCCTCTTTGACCCATTAAACGACGATATATGTCTCTAGGGGTCCTAGGACCCCTAGGGACATATGTCATCTTTTAATGGGTCAAAGGGGGTCCCTTTGACCCATTTAATGACGACATATGTCCCTAGGACCCCTAGGGACATAGCCGAATCATTCATATCGGTCAAAGGGGGTCATAGGGTGACCTATGACCCCCTTTGACCCATTAAACGATGACATATGTCTTTAGGGGTCCTAGGACCCCTAGGGACATATTCGAATGGGTATTATGGGTCAAAGGGGGTCATAGGGTGACCTATGACCCTCTTTGACCCATTAAACGATGACATATGTCCCTAGGGGTCCTAGGACCCCTAGGGACATAGTCGAATCATTCATATGGGTCAAAGGGGGTCATAGGGTGACCTATGACCCCCCTTTGACCCATTAAATGACGACATATGTCCCTAGGGGTCCTAGGACCCCCCGGGACATAGTCGAATCATTCATATGGGTCAAAGGGGGTCATAGGGTGACCTATGACCCCCTTTGACCCATTAAACGACGACATATGTCCCTAAGGGTCCTAGGACCTCTAGGGACATATTCGAATGGGTAATATGGGTCAAAGGGGGTCATAAGGTGACCTATAACCCTCTTTGACCCATTAAACAACGACATATGTCCCTAGGGGTCCTAGGACCCCTAGGGACATATTCCAATCGTTCATATGGGTCAAAGGGGGTCATAGGGTGACCTATGACCCTCTTTGACCCATTAAACGACGATATATGTCTCTAGGGGTCCTAGGACCCCTAGGGACATATTCGAATGGGTAATATGGGTCAAAGGGGGTCATAGGGTGACCTATGACCCTCTCTGACTCATTAAACGACGACATATTTCTCTAAGGGTCCTTGGACCCCTAGGGACATATTCGAATTGTTCATGTGGGTCAAAGGGGGTCATAGGGTGACCTATGACCCCCTTTGACCCATTAAATGACGACATATGTCCCTAGGCATCCTAGGACCCCTAGGGACATATTCGAATGGGTAATATGGGTCAAATGGGGTCATAGGGTAACCTATGACCATCTTTGACCCATTAAACGACGACATATGTCCCTAGGGGTCCTCAGACCCCTAGGGACATATTTGAATCGTTCATATGGGTCAAAGAGGGTCATAAGGTGACCTATGACCCTCTTTGACCCATTAAACGATGACATATGTCCCTAGGGCTCCTCGGACCCCTAGGGACATATTCGAATCATTCATATGGGTCAAAGGGGGTCATAGGGTGACCTATGACCCTCTTTGACCCATTAAACGACGACTTATGTCCCTAGGGGTCCTAGGACTCCTAGGGACATATTTGAATCGTACATATGGGTCAAAGGGGGTCATAGGGTGACCTATGACCCCCTTTGACCCATTAAACGATGACATATGTCTCTAGGGGTCCTAGGACCCCTAGGGACATATTCGAACGGGTATTATGGGTCAAAGGGGGTCATAGGGTGACCTATGACCCTCTTTGACCCACTAAACGACGACATATGTCCCTAGGGGTCCTTGGACCCCAAGAGACATATTCGAATTGGTAATATGGGTCAAAGGGGGTCATAGGGTGACCTATGACCCTCTTTGACCCATTAAACGATGACATATGTCCCTAGGGGTCCTAGGACCCTAGGGACATATTCGAATTGTTCATATGGGTCAAACCCATTAAACGACGACATATGTCCCTAGGGGTCCTAGGACCCCTAGGGACATATTCAAATGGGTAATATGGGTCAAATGGGGTCATAGGGTAACCTATGACCCTCTTTGACCCATTACACGATGACATATGTCTCTAGAGGTCCTAGGACCCCTAGGGACATATTCGAATTGTTCATATGGGTCAAAGGTGGTCATAGGGTGACCTATGACCCTCTTGACCCATTAAACGACGATATATGTCTCTAGGGGTCCTAGGACCCCTAGGGACATATTCGAATGAGTAATATGGGTCAAAGGGGGTAATAGGGTGACCTATGACCCTCTTTGACCCATTAAACGACGACATATGTCCTTAGGGGTCCTCGAACCCCAAGGGACATATTCGAATGGGTAATATGGGTCAAAGGGGGTCATAGGGCGACCTATTACCCTCTTTGACCCATTAAACGACGACATATGTCCCTAGGGGTCCTAGGACCCTAGGGACATATTGAAATCGTTCATATGGGTCAAAGGGGGTCATAGGGTGACCTATGACCCCCTTTGACTCATTAAATGACGACATATGTCCCTAGGGGTCCTAGGACCCCTAGGGACATATTTAAATCATTCATATGAGTCAAAGGGGGTCGTAGGGTGACCTATGACCCCCTTTGACCCATTAAACGACGACATATGTCCCTAGGGGTCCTAGGACCCCTAGGGACATATTCGAATGGGTAATATGGGTCAAATGGGGTCATAGGGTAACCTATGACCCTCTTTGACCCATTAAATGACGACATATGTCTCTAGGGGTCCTAGGACCCCTAAGGACATATTCGAATCGTTCATATGGGTCAACCTATGACCCTCTTTGACCCATTAAACGACGATATATGTCTCTAAGGGTCCTAAGACCCCTAGCGACATATTCGAATGGGTAATATGGGTCAAATGGGGTCATAGGGTGACCTATGACCCTCTTTGACCCATTAAATGACGACATATGTCCTTAGGGGTCCTAAGACCCTTAGGGACATATTCGAATGGGTAATATGGGTCAAAGGGGGTCATAGGGTGACCTATGACCCTCTTTGACCCATTAAACGAAGAAATATGTCCCTAGGGGTCCTAAGACCCTAGGGACATATTCGAATGGTTCATATGGGTCAAAGGGGGTCATAGGGTGACCTATGACCCCCTTTGACCCATTAAACGACGACATATGTCCCTAGGGGTCCTAGGACCCCTAGGAACATATTTGAATCGTTCATATGAGTCAAATGGGGTCATAGGGTGACCTATGACCCCGTTTGACCCATTAAACGACGACATATGTCCCTAGGGGTCCTAGGACCCTAGGGACATATTCGAATGGTTCATACGGGTCAAAGGGGGTCATAGGGTGACCTATGACCCCCTTTGACCCATTAAACGATGACATATGTCCCTAGGGGTCCTAGGGCCCCTAGAGACATATTTGAATCGTTCATATGAGTCAAAGGGGGTCATAGGGTGACCTATGACCCCCTTTGACCCATTAAATGACGACATATGTCCCTAGGGGTCCTAGGACCCCTAGGGACATATTCGAATGGGTAATATGGGTCAAATGGGGTCATAGGGTAACTTATGACCCTCTTTGACCCATTAAATGACGACATATGTCTTTAGGGGTCCTAGGACCCCTAGGGACATATTCGAATCGTTCATATAGGTCAAAGGGGGTCATAGGGTGACCTATGACCCTCTTGACCCATTAAATGATAATATATGTCTCTAGGGGTCCTCGGACCCCTAGGAACATATTTGAATGGGTAATATGGGTCAAAGGGGGTCATAGGGTGACCTATGACCCTCTTTGACCCATTAAATGACGACATATGTCCCTAAGGGTCCTAGGACCCCTAGGGACATATTTGAATGGGTAATATGGGTCAAATGGGGTCATAGGGTAACCTATGACCCTCTTTGACCCATTAAACGATGACATATGTCTCTAGGGGTCCTAAGACCCCTAGGGACATATTCGAATCGTTCATATGGGTCAAAGGGGGTCATAGGGTGACCTATGACCCTCTTGACGCATTAAATGACGATATATGTCTCTAGGGGTCCTAGGACCCCTAGGGACATATTCGAATAGGTAATATGGGTCAAAGGGGGTCATAGGGTGACCTATGACCCTCTTTGACCCATTAAACAGTGACATATGTCCCTAGGGGTCCTCAGACCCCAAGGGACATATTCGAATGGGTAATATGGGTCAAATGGGGTCATAGGGTGACCTATGACCCTCTTTGACCCATTAAACGACGACATATGTCCCTAGGGGTCCTAGGACCCTAGGGACATAATCCAATCGTTCATATGGGTCAAAGGGGGTCATAGGGTGACCTATGACCCCCTTTGACCCATTAAATGACAACATATGTCCCTAGGGGTCCTAGGACCCCTAGGGACATATTTGAATTGTTCATATGAGTCAAAGGGGGTCATAGGGTGACCTATGACCCCCTTTGATGCATTAAACAACGACATATGTCCCTAGGGGTCCTAGGGGTCCTAGGACCCCTAGGGACATATTCGAATGGGTAATATGGGTCAAATGGGGTCATAGGGTAACCTATGACCCTCTTTGACCCTTTAAATGATGACATATGTCTCTAGGGGTCCTAGGACCCCTAGGGACATATTCGAATCATACATATGGGTCAAAGGGGGTCATAGGGTGACCTATGACCCTCTCTGACCCATTAAACGATGAGATATGTCGCTAGGGGTCCTAGGACCCCTAGGGACATTCGAATGGGTAATATGGGTCAAAGGGGGTCATAGGGTGACCTATGACCCCCTTTGACCCATAATAGCCATTCGAATAGGACCCCTAGGGACATATTCGAATGGCTATTATGGGTCAAAGGGGGTCATAGGGTGACCTATGACCCTCTTTGACCCATTAAACGACGACATATGTCCCTAGGGGTCCTCGGACCCCAATGGACATATTTGAATGGGTAATATAGATCAAATGGGGTCATAGGGTGACCTATGACCCTCTTTGACCCATTAAACGACGACATATGTCCCTAGGGGTCCTAGGACCTCTAGGGACATATTCGAATGGGTAATATGGGTCAGAGGGGGTCATAGGGTTACCTATGACCCTCTTTGACCCATTAAACGACGACATATGTCCGTAGGGGTCCTAGGACCCCTAGGGACATATTCCAATCGTTCATATGGGTCAAAGAGGGTCATAGGATGACCTATGACCCTCTTTGACCCATTAAACGACGATATATGTCTCTAGGTGACCTTCTTTGACTCATTAAATGATGACATATTTCTCTAGGGGTCCTTGGACCCCTAGGGACATATTCGAATTGTTCATATGGGTCAAAGGGGGTCATAGGTCTGACCCATTAAACGACGACATATGTCCCTAGGGGTCCTAGGACCCCTAGGGACATATTCGAATGGGTAATATGGGTCAAATGGGGTCATAGGGTAACCTATTACCCTCTTTGACCCATTAAACGACAACATATGTCCCTAGGGGTCCTCAGACCCCTAGGGACATATTCGAATTGTTCATATGGGTCAAAGAGGGTCATAGGGTGACCTATGACCCTCTTTGACCCATTAAACGATGAAATATGTCCCCAGGGGTCCTCGGATCCCTAGGGACATATTCGAATCGTTCATATGGGTCAAAGGAGGTCATAGGTTGACCTATGACCCTCTTTGACCCATTAAACAATGACATATGTCCCTAGGGGTCCTAGGACCCCTAGGGACATATTTGAATAGTACATATGGGTCAAAGGGGGTCATAGGTCACCCATTAAACGATGACATATGTCTCTAGGGGTCTTAGGACCCCTAGGGACATATTTGAATGGGTATTATGGGTCAAAGGGGGTCATAGGGTGTCCTATGACCCTCTTTGACCCATTAAACGACGACATATGTCCCTAGGGGTCCTTGGACCCCAAGAGACATATTCGAATGGGTAATATGGGTCAAAGGGGGTCATAGGGTGACCTATGACCCTTTTTGACCCATTAAACGACGACATATGTCCTGAGGGGTCTTAGGACCCTGGGGACATATTCGAGTTGTTCATATGGGTCAAAAGGGGTCATAGGGTGACCTATGACCCCCTTTGACCCATTAAACGACGACATATGTCCCTAGGGGTCCTAGGATCCCTAGGGACATATTCGAATGGGTAATATGGGTCAAATGGGGTCATAGGGTAACCTATGACCCTCTTTGACCCATTAAACGATGACATATGTCTCTAGAGGTCCTAGGACCCCTAAGGACATATTCAAATCGTTCATATGGGTCAAAGGGGGTCATAGGGTGACCTATGACCCTCTTGACCCATTAAACAATGATATATGTCTCTAGGGGTCCTAGGACCCCTAGGGACATATTCAGATGGGTAATATGGGTCAAAGGGGGTCATAGGGTGACCTATGACCGTCTTTGACCCATTAAACGATGACATATGTCCTTAGGGGTCCTCGGACCCCAAGGGACATATTTGAATGGGTAATATGGGTCAAAGGGGGTCATAGGGTGACCTATGACCCTCTTTGACTCATTAAACGATGACATATGTCCCTAGGGGTCTTAGGACCCTAGGGACATATTCGAATCGTTCATATGGGTAAAAGGGGCTCATAGGGTGACCTATGACCTCCTTTGACTCATTAAATGACGACATATGTCCGTAGGGGTCCTAGGACCCCTAGGGACATATTTGAATCGTTCATATGAGTCAAAGGGGGTCGTAGGGTGACCTATGACCCCCTTTGACCCATTAAACGACGACATATGTCCCTAGGGGTCCTAGGACCCCTAGGGACATATTCAAATGGGTAATATGGGTCAAATGGGGTCATAGGGTAACCTATGACCCTCTTTGACCCATTAAATGATGACATATGTCTCGAGGGGTCCTAGGAGCCCTAGGGACATATTCGAATTGTTCATATGGGTCAAAGGGGGTCATAGGGTGACCTATGACCCTCGTGACCCATTAAACGACGATATATGTCTCTAGGGGTCCTAGGACCGCTAGGGACATATTTGAATGGGTAATATGGGTCAAAGGGGGTCATAGGGTGACCTATGACCCTCTTTGACCCATTAAATGATGACATATGTCCCTAGGGGTCCTAGGACCCCTAGGGACATATTTGAATCGTTCATATGAGTCAAAGGGGGTCATAGGGTGACCTATGACCCCTTTGATCCATTAAACGACGACGTATGTCCCTAGGGGTCCTAGGACCCCTAGGGACATAGTCGAGTCGTTCATATTGGTCAAAGGGGGTCATAGGGTGACCTATGACCCCTTTTGACCCGTTAAATGACGACCCTCTTTGTATTATATATTATTATATTAATATGTATAATACTATAATATATATATATATATATATATATAACAACGTAATATTTTTATTAAATATAATATATATTATAAATATTATTATATTAATATATATGTTATTAATATATCTATATAATAACGTAATATTTTAGTATATATAACGTAATATTTTAGGATATACTATTTATACTATTTTAGGATAATAATTATAATGTAAATAAACACTAAATATTAATATTATTATATGTATAGTAATAATAATAATACTATTATAGCTATAATAATAATATATATTAATACTATATATTGTAGCTTAATATAAATAAACACTATATATTTACACTATTATATCTATATTAATAATATTAATACTATTATAGGTATAATAATAATATTGATACTATAGGTATATTAATACTATTTTATATTAATATTATTGATATTTTATACTAATACTAATATACTATTAACTTAGTTATAAATTAAAGTCGTTTGCCTCCAAATATTTTCATAATATTAATATTATTGTGGCAAAGGAGGGAAACCTTAGCAAGTTTTCCCCCCAAAAGTCCTTTTCCTATATCGGATATCCGATCCTGGATCGGATATCCGATCTATTATCGGATATCCGATTATATTGGCATCAATTTCAAATATTTGACTGTCCCTACAGACCCGACAACATTACTTTTTTACCTCTTTTTTCACGGGATTTGTAAAAAGTCGTGTTTTGGGGCCCAACCAATCGAAAAGAATTCAAAAATATAACCTTAGGTGTTCGAATTTGTCATCTGAATGGGGAGCAGCAGTCGTCGAAAGAATAAACATAAAAGGAAGATATCCAATGAAGACATTGCAGCATATAGGGAAAAGGACAAAATGAAACACCGAAAAAAAAGACAAGGTATGCTAAATATCAATCAAGTTGACGATGAATTAATAGAAGGTGAAATCATAGAGTCAGATAATGAAAATGTACAATTGGGGAATGAAAATGTACCTATTGAAAATGATAATGCGGAAATTGAAAATGTAGAGATTGAAAATTTTGAAGAAGAAATGCCACCAAGTCATAATCCAAATTGCATAATTGACCATGTCGAAGATGACAATGCACAGGAACTTAATACACAAGAACCTTACATATCTCCTAATTATAATCGACATGAAGGTTCTAAAACACCAAAATGGATAATTGAAATTGATGAAACGATTATGACTAGTTTGGAAGGAAAAAAATCAGAAAGAACCATTCGGTTATGGGCTTCAAGACTATATCAGATGTTTTTCGGCAACAAGACAGTGGTAGAGCAATGTCAGATTTTCATGCACTTATTAAAGATGCAAAAGATGAGACCTATGCTTTCCAAATTGAAAATTCGTGTCAATAAAAAGTTGGAAAGAAATGCCATTATTGTGAAGAATCTTTTCAGTGCTCTCAATAGCGTTGGGAAAAATAGCAGAGAGAAGGATAATAGAGCTGCTCGAAGGGTTATTACAACCTCTTTGGTAAGTCATCATTTGAGAAAGGGTAGATATATGAGACAAACTTGTATTGATTTGAATCTAAATCATACTACTTTGAGAAGAGCACTTAGTTGACGAGAGAAAATTGATGATCCTCTTCAAAATGAAACATGGGCATTTGGTGGGAGACTTCCACGTTTTGATAAGAAGCTATCCGACGATGTGAAGGAAGAAATTATACAATTTTGGCACTCTAACTCACGAGTATCACCCAATGCTAAAGATGTCTTAAAGTTGAGAATTGGTATCAGAGACCACACGCCACATCCTAAACACTATTTGGAGGTAAGTCAAACTATGTTGTTCAAACAATTTAGAGAGAGTCATCCAAGTGTTCATATATCACAAAGGGCTTTTGAATCTTTGAAGCCATTTTATTGTGTGCCACTCAAAATTCGAAATACATGTTGTTGCAAATATCATGTTGAGTTTTCTATGCACCATGAACTATTATGCTCCATCTGTTCTACTTTGCATAGTAAAGAAATGTTGGAGGATTGTGGGGCTAGTGGGCTTCCAAAATCATCAAGAGACTTGTTAGATCAACTCTTATGTCGTAGAGTTGATGGTTGTTCCTTTTATAAAAATGCTTGCTTAAATGAGAAGTGTTCAAAATGTGGTGGCTTATCCAAGTTTGACACATGTTTCCATGAGGGGTGTGAACAAGATCTTGGAAAGACAATAGTGAAAAAAAGGGTCTATGAAATGGTGAAATACACATTGAAGAGTGGGAGTGAGAGCTCTAGATGTGAATTGGTTGGAAAAGATATCAATGTGGCTAATTTTATTTCAGATTTCAAGGCAAATCTTTTTTACAAGTATGCAAGACATAGTCACAGGTGTCAGTGGTTGGATCAACAATTTAGAACGTGTAAGGAGACTTTTCCCATTGGCACTATTATATCAGTTGTTGATATTGCTGAGAACTACACATTGCAACCTCAAAATGAGACACAATCTCAGTATTACAACTCTATTCAGATTGCAATTTTTGTTCACATAACATATAGACATGCCCCTGATAGTGTGGAAGATAATCGAAAGATTATTCAACAGTATCATTTTTATATGAGTGATGATAGATCTCACTCTCACGAGTTTGTGCAACATTGTTTCGAGAATTTTTTTTATTTCTTACACGAGCATGCAATTGCTATGGATAGACATATCATTTGGTCAGATAATTGTACAGGTCAATTCAAGAATGCTCGCATGTTTTATTGGTTGTGTAGGATGCACGTAGAGAGAGGGGTGCCTCATATTTGGAGTTTTTTTGAGTCCGGCCATGGAAAAGGGGAACATGATGGAGCAGGGGCATGTGTGAAGAGAGCTCTAGTTAAGGAGCAACTGAAGATTTCAACAACAAAGCTTCTTGATGCTTGTAGCATTGTTGATTGGTGTAGTTTAGCATTATCACAAGGGGGGACTCTTAATTCAGTGGTACACAGGTTCTTTTGGTTGGTTGAGGAAGGGTCCATAGGTGATAGATCAGATTGTGCTACAGTGACAGACTCATCAAAAATGCATTCATTTCGGAGCTCTAATTCTAGTACATGGACCATTTGGACACGACAACTAGCTTGTTTTTGTCGTACTTGTTTTCAGTGTGATTGGGATCACTGTGAGTCAAGTGAGTGGGTGGACACATGGGCTCCACATTATCTTACTCCATTGTCTATCATACCCTCTATCAAAAATGATGACATGGAAAGTTCACTTGAGCATAATCATCTATCAGATCTACTTCAGCCAGGACATGTCTTTGCATTGGTTGCACCACAGGGGAATGATGAGAAATCCGATTATTGATTAGCATGTTGTGTAAGAGGAAAACAAAAACTTGCACAACCGATCACAGATGATGATGGATTCACGTATCCTACTAGTTCAGTGGTTGTTGCTGGAACATGGTTGCGGACATACATGCTTAGAAGGAACATAATTCCTGCATTCGAAGACTATCAGAAGCACAAAGTAATTCTCATATATTCGCATCTTATTATAGCAACAAATGTAAAGTTATTGAAGCATCAAGGAAGACCAAAAGTAAAAGAACTTTTTACTATTGCTAATGCTGATCATGAAGCCTTGTTGGAGACCCTAAAACAAAGAGAGGACCCTATTGGAATACTTGACTAGGTATATATACTTCTTATGTTATTTTCTTCATAATGATTTAATGAATTGATGATTATCTTGTTTAATACAATAAGTTACTAATTTTTGTATGATATTGGAATGTAGGTACATCATGAAGAGTTGGAGGGGGGTGGTATTGGGGAGAATTTCTAAAATTTATGATGTATTATGATGTAAAATGTGTAGTTTTTTGTATATGGTTTTTGTATTTTGGTAGGTTCTTTGTAAGGAATTATAAGAGGAAGATATTGAACAAGTTCTTCTAAATCATATTTGCATGTGATACAAGGCTATAACGACAATTTTAAGAGCATTTATAACTATATGAAAGATAATTGCATGCGGATATCTTATTACAAATTTGGTTTTTTCCTTATTTGACATAAAGCTGACATTATGATTATTAAAACTATTTATATCAAACTAATCAAATAAGAAAAATCCATAAAGTACAGATGAACAATTAGAATACTTGATTTCTTCCATTTTACAACCAATCATAGCATTTGAAAGCATAAAGAGTCATAATATTGTATAATTTTTTAAAAGACTTTCATATTGAAAAGTTGTCTGAAGCACATTTGGGATAAGCCATAAAATCCATGAAAGAAGATAGCATGTAGGATAAGCAATTAAAGCCAATAAGCAAGATAGCACATGCATACTGACATGATATGAAGTTGGATATGAAGGCTATGAGTGGATGAGTCATTAGAGGTATCAACAATCCCATCATAAATGAGATCTTGGATTTTATGTTTCAACAGTATGGAATCTTTAGTTTTATGAAATTTTCTTCCATGGAAATTAATTTAAGAATGCCCCGTGTGTATGTAAAGGTCTTAAGGGAGATTAATTTAAGAATGCAATATTCTCCTCTAACCTTTTCTCAAGTTTAGAATTGATTTCTATCATGTGCTTAGAGAGATGAAGGTAAGAAAGATTATTTGTCTCTTCTAGCTCTTTGTATTGAACATATAGAAAGAGAGATGACAAATGAACAAATTTAAGTGTAGTCAATAGATCAAGGAAACCATTTAGTGAAAGAAATTCTTAGTATGCATACCATAGACCATGAAGTTAGAAAATACCAATAGCTCTAAGACCAAAGAGCCATTTTAAGTATGTTCAAGCACTAGAGACATAGGAAATCAAAGTCAATTTATGAAACTCCCCTTAGCAAAAAATGCAAACAAATATTTGCATTTGACATTTTGACTTGGTTGAAAAAGTTTGACAATAATTGATAATATTGCAAGCTTGATGTTCAAAAGCAATTTTTTTTCCAAGAAAGATAGTGACACATGGAGTAGTCTTCAAACAATCATCCATCATTTGCGGCCACCCCGTACCGAGGAGTCTCCAAGGTGCTCTAAGTGCATTTGGAGGTTGATCTTTCGAGGGTCATAACTCAGAGCTCGTGAGGGCTATTGATGAACTATCAAATGCTACAGGATGATGATCCTAAGGCCTAAAATAACCTATCTCATTTTTGAGAGATCACATTCCATTTGGATTCAGCACAGCGATCTCGCTTGATGCCAAAACTCGCAGTGTGCCTCAGTTCATAGGTGCACCACAACGTAACTTTGAAATCGCTGATCTTGGCATCAAATCGTCAGTGCCATTAGCTCCGGATGGGCAGGTGAACCCTAGTCACACCCTTGTTCTGGCCACGAAGACCATCCATCATTTGCGGCCACCCCGTACCGAGGAGTCTCCAAGGTGCTCTAAGTGCATTTTGAGGTTGATCTTTCGAGGGTCATAACTCAGAGCTCGTGAGGGCTATTGATGAACTGTCAAATGCTACAGGACGGTGATCCTGAGGCCTAAAATAACCTATCTCATTTTTGAGAGATCACATTCCGTTTGGATTCAGCACAGCGATCTCACTCGATGCCAAAACTCACAGTGTGCCTCAATTCATAGGTGCACCACAGCGTAACTTTGAAACCGTTGATCTTGGCATCGAATCGTTAGTGCCATTAGCTCCGGATGGGTGGTTGAACCCTAGTTACACCCTTGTTCTGGCCACGAAGACCATCCATCATTTGCGGCCACCCCGTACCGAGGAGTCTTCAAGGTGCTCTAAGTGCATTTTGAGGTCGATCCTTCGAGGGTCATAACTCAGAGCTCGTGAGGGCTATCGACGAACTGTCAAATGCTACAGGATGGTGATCCTGAGGCCTAAAATAAACTATCTCATTTTTGAGAGATCACATTCCGTTTGGATTCAGTACAAAGATCTCGCTCGATGCCAAAATTCGCAGTGTGCCTCAGTTCATAGGTGCACCACAGTGTAACTTTGAAACCGCTGATCTTGGCATTGAATCGTCAGTCCCATTAGCTCCAGATGAGCGAGTGAACCCTAGTCACACCTTTGTTCTGGCCACGAAGACCATCCATCATTTGCGGCCACCCCATACTGAGGAGTCTTCAAGGTGCTCTAAGTGCATTTTGAGGTCGATCCTTCGAGGGTCATAACTCAGAGCTCGTGAGGGCTATCGATGAACCGTTAGAGGAGACAAGTTCGTAAGGATGGAGTGGCTTAGTGTTTTTGCTAAAATAAGTTAGTGGGAAGGCTTTATTAGAGGGTCTTGGCCAAACTAGTGGGGTGTTTGCCAAAATTTCTTGTTTTATTTCTACTTGGTTTTGTTTTCTTGTTTTGTGCTTGAGTATTGTTATGGGATTGGGACTTACACTCACCCTTGTGGGAAGGGAAGAGAAGTCCAGGGTGAAGGGCTTAAGTTGGGTTCGAAAAATGTATTGAGAACCTTGGAGTATGAGCTCCATTGTATGCCATAACATTTCATATCTTGCTGGGGGTGATAAGGAAAGTATGGTGTAGAAAGGAAGTTTGAGGAGTTACAGCTGATGGTAGTGGGTTTGGAGGAGGAAATGTGGAGGCCCCAAGAAGGCATTAAATGGTTCATTTATGATAGCCCCGAGAGGGCATGAAATTTGGTGAATTATGATAGCCCCGAGAGGGCATGAAAATTGTTTATTGCAAATATGGTTTGGTATGGCAAGTCTCCATTTTAGAACACACCTTCACCCTATGTTTATGGTTCCATCTGTGAAGCTATTGTGAAATAGTCTTGGGGGGATATTGTGCAAGTTTGAAATGTAATGTTTATGCATTGAAAGATTGTATGTGTATCCCAGTTTGAGCCTTGTTCCCTAGCGCGGGGGTGGTCTCTTTGAGGCCTATGGTTGGGTGGAAAGCACCCATGGTCCTTGTTATTTTGTTGTGTTGCATATGCAGATTTGTGTCCAAGGAAGCAATGGAAATGGCTTGGAATGATCATCTTGCAGATTGATGTTGGATGAGAAAACTTGACATTGTGCCCTCATTTGTGAAGGAGGATTCACCAGCTTGTTCATGTTCTCAACGATCATGTTGGACAATTTTCATGCTACTCATTGTCCATATCTTTCAATGTCCATGTTCCTTATGATTTTGAAAAGTCCCTTATGTTGCCCCATTGTGATGGAAGGAGATTGTATCATTGTTACCTAATGTACGTGTAGAAGAAAATATTGATAAGGTTGTCTATGGATGTTTCATTTGGAGTTTATATTGTTATGAAAGCATTGGTACGAGTCACAGATTTGCTTTGACATCATTGTTATCATTTGAAAATGCGAAAGAAAGTTTTCTCCTTGTGGTATTGTAAATGACTAGTTGATAATAACAATCCATAGATGTTATGTGATACCATTGATTGTATAAATTTAAAACTTAGTAGATTGCTTACAATCTTGTTGTGCACTCAATAATTTGGTGAGGAAGCAATGTTGATAGATAATGAGGATATAGTAATATACTAATTGTCACATTAATATATATTGTAATGATTAATGAATGTGTGTACATTGGTAATGAGGATAATAAGTAATTCTAATCCCCTTCCCTTACATGCTAGAATCACGACCTAGTCCATATGATACAACTGACAGACCCTAATAGAATATTAGTATCAGAGGCTTGTTAGGATATGAATTACCTCACTAATTTATGAGTGTTGTATCTTGAACTTGCTCGTTTGACTTGTGACGCTAACTTGAACTAGACTGTCATCCAATCTATTTGAAAACCACCTGTGACTAAAATGTTAACACCTTCACACTATTCACATGAGTCTTGAACTCCTATTCAATGATAACCTTGTTTTATAATATGTAATTTCTTATGCGACTTCATAAGCTAAAAAAAAAAAAAAAAATTGTTGTGTTTTTACTAGTAAAATTTAGGGCATGACACATGATCCACGATAAATTGAACAATACTAGATACTAAATTAATATGTATATCATTGTGCACATAAATGATAAAAATATATATCAAAATACATGTATCCATAGAAAAAATTTTACACAAATATATATCAAAGATCATGTATCCATAGACAAAGCACTCAAATATATATATATCAAAATACATAGATCCATATACAAAATGTGGCTGATCCTGCCATCAGAATGTGTATAATATCAATGTTTCTATATACAATGTGGCATATGCCATCTCAAAATGTCTCATGATGCATCCTACGAAAACTATACTATCCTAGGGTACTGGTGGATGATCAAAATGCAGCCTCTTCGCTGCACTAGGTGGATCGGATGCCTCCTACATAAACAAAAAAGGAAAACCTAAAGTTAGACTACTAAATTTATATGATTCTACGTATCTAACATTGAATTACTCAAATGCATAATGATCTTTTCCGTATTGGAGATTAATACTATCAAAATTTCATAATAAATACCTCTCTCATCAACCTCCTACGCCGGTCAGGAGTCCTCTCGTATGCCCTCGGCAATGCTGGTACCTCTGTGATTGTGGGCTGTATATGTTCAAATACCTTTGTCAGATGAATCTACAATTTAAACTATAACATTATAATTCATAACATGGTAAATTTATAACATATTTAATCATGAATTCAAACTACAACTTACTATTGTAGGCTCCTCCTTAGGAGTGAGTGGCCGCGTCATCAAATCTACATAACTGTCCCGTCGAACCTCATGTGCACTAGGAGTCTCCTATGAGATACAAAATAGTAGTTGTTAATATCACGGAAATTAGTTTTGAATTTATTTATGAAGATAAGTGATGCAAGAGTATCCCATGCTCATCAGGGGAACATTGAAGATCCAAGGCATTACAGAGGTCATGGAACATCTGTTGAAGTCAATTGGGCAATCCTTGCACCAATTGTGGCTCATGGAAGCATAAAAAGTTATAATGTTGGACTCATATGTGGAAGAAAGTTGTAATTGGGCATGAGATAGAATTTTAGGATTTCATATGGTAGGTGTTTCATTTGATAGGTTCATGTAGGTTGTCATGATCATTTCTTGTCATTAGACAAGTCAAAACGTTCTAGAATTGAGTTTTGGGGTTTGAACAAGCAGGCCCTGGTTTTTAAGCCATTTTAAGGAGGGTTTTGAAGTTTGGGTGTTTAGGAGTGTGACCAAGACCTATAATCTTGAAAATCCTTAGTGTGTTGGTCCCTTTGTTGAAGCCTTGGTGTGTCTAATTCCTCCTTGTGTGTCCCAGAGTTGAAAGGTACATAAGTGGTGTCCATAGATTTCTTGGTGAGGAAAGAAAGAGAATCAGTGAGTTGGCCCTTGGGAAGGAAGAAAACTTTTTGTGAAAATGCCTCCTAAAAATCAAATGGCTAGAGAACTTGAAGAATTGAGAGAAGAGTTGGCAAAAGAGAAAAGAGAGAGGAGAGAACTTGAAGCATCTAGAGTGAGGGAGGAAAGACAGATGAGAAGAGAGAGGCTGAAGCTTATTGCAAGGATAGAATCCTTAGAAAAGGAAAGGCAAGAACCTAGAGGAGAAGAGGTTAGAGGAAGAAATCATGGAGAGAACCATGAAGAAGAAGAGGTTGGTAATGCAAGGCAAGAGCATGAGACAACAGATGATCCTGAAGAAAGGAGATTTATGAGAATCATTAAGGCAGTACAAGGTAATGGTGGGAAGAACCATATTGATTTTCCAATATACCAAGGTAAAATGGATAGTGAAGAAGTGATAGGGTGGATAGAGGCCCTTGAGAACTACTTTGATCTTGAAGACATAGAGGCAGATAAGAAGGTAAAAGTAGCAACAACAAGATTGAGAGGAACATCACTCACTTGGTGGACTAGTGTTCAGAATGAGAGAGAGGAAAGGTGGTGCAGGGCACCTAACCTATATGGCAGGGGGGAACAAGTATCTCTGTTGCCGGACACCTTGCCACTCCATGAAAGCGAGGATTCAAGTAGATTAGGAAGTTGGAATAAAGGTTTGGTCCATATTTTACAAGTTGGTCTATGTTTTGTAATAAAGGCACATGTAAGGCCCACAAGCATCTTGGTGTGGTTATAAACCAAGTGACTCCATGGGACCAAAAGGCCTTAGAATAGGGTATTTAGAGTCTAAACAGTATTAGCAAAAAGTGGTTGTTTGTTTGTTTTATGGTTGGGAATGCCTATATGGTTGTTCCAACGGTCATGTAGACCTTTATATATGTCATATGTGATCTCAGTTGAAAGGGGGAGATCAGAGTGTACAGTGGTTTGGAGAAAAAATAATAAAAACTTCAATTTTCTGGAAATTTACTTAGTTGCATTTAATAAATCCATATGACCAATTTTGAGTCAACGGAATAGTTTAGAAAGTTAGGGAATGCATAAAAACTATAGTTTGAAATTTGAATTTCAAATTCAAACGGTCATATTAGTTTTGGAGGGAAAGTAGTAATTTGGTATTTGTTTGATTAAATAAACCTTTGTAACCAACTTGGTCGGTTGGACAGGTGCATATAAGCCTATTTAAGTTGTAATGAACATATGCAAGACATGAATCATTATTGGTACGGAAAAAATCATAGAAATTGTATAGAACAACAATCATACTTTCCTCTGCATCAATTAAAAAAATAAAAAATAAATGATACTTATACATACAATGGGGCTCTCTGTGCGAATGAAAATCCCTGATGATCTAGGACGCCGAATCTGTACAGGCTCATCGCCAGTAGCCACACCCTATATACAATAAATAATGTAATTAAATGAGATTACCACAAACATTTTACAAGAATGCATCAATATTTAATCAATTAGAAAACATCTAATTACCTTTCCTTTGTCAATGCATGCTAGCTCACCCCCCACACTTTGTCCCCCCGGGGCAGGTGGTATCTGCAAGATAAAAGAAAGATTAGCAACCATATATGCTACAATATCAAATAGAAAAAAGAAATGCGAACACAACATAATGTACCGTAGATGTCTTAAGGCCAAATGAAATGGCCGAGAGTGTAGCATCATCTATCTGTTTGAGCTCCTCCTCGGTCATCAACTAAACATGAATGAAGATCACATACATGTAAAAGTCAGTATGGCTTAAAAATTAAAATTACTCTATTATAAAAATTAACTTTAAATCACATATGTCATAACAAAAAAATGTATACATGTACCGACACCGAAGGAGTCCATGCCTCTACATTCCCCTCCTCTCTCGCATCAGGGTCTGTAGCCTCTGCACGTGAGTCTGGTGTATCCTCGTCTAATACAAAATGATACTCAGGAAGATCACCTATGGGACCCAGGCAAATATTCTTGCATGTAATGCAAGTGTGAGGCACACAAACATGTGATGAGCTAGCCGATGATGAACTGGCACCAACATCATCAACACGAGGAGGCAAGACTGACCTAGCCTGAGATATCATTAGGCTACTCAGCCTATGAATGGCTCTGATGGTCTGAGAGCTAGCCTCTGCCATAATATCTGGATGCTGCACTCGAGGAGGGGGGGAGATATCAGGGGGGGGGACAAAAGTGCCAATTTTCTTCTGCTGGGAAGAGGGTCTATCCTGAGGAGCTCCTAGTCCTAAGCCCATGTTGGGCTTCATGCTCCAATAGTTCACTTTAAGTTTCAACACAAATTCTGCATATAATTTTTTAAGGAAATAAAATGGTATGTCTAAATTGCCATGTGGAGGGATATCAAAGACCATCCACCAACGGTCCCAAAAATTTGCACGTATGGCATCATTTGTGCACCATTTAATCGATAGTTTGGTTTTTTTTGGGTCAACTGGTATACCCGTTTTTGGGTTAGCAAAAAGGCTTGCCAAATCGTCTTTGGTTATGTTGAGGGCCACGACCTCATCATAATCCAAACCATCATCAAACATCTGGTGCATTTCATCACGCCAACGAAGAGCGACATTTTGTTGGTTTGTAAGAGTTTCAATGTTATCCACTATGGTGTTTAACGTGGATAACATAGGAGCCAGTGCAGGTACATTATTGTATGTTCTATGCAAACCTCTCAACTCAGTGAGATTTTCATTTATCAAATCCTCGATTCGAGGAGGGTTTTGAGGAGGTAGAGGATCATTTGGTGGACGATTTTGTGGGGATACTGGATCGTTTGGTGGTGGGTTGCGAGGAATATTATTCCCTGCCTCAGTGTCATCATTTTGATCAGCCATTCCTATTGAATTGCAAAACGTAATATATATTAAAAAAAAATCTAAATTTTAACCATTTTTGTCAAAAAAACCCTAGATTCAACTAAAACAAACAAAATCTTGTTAAAATCTATTAAATTTAGGTTAAAAATGAGTGGGGGGGGGGGGGTGGGGGAACATACCTGATATCTGATATCCGATTTGCTATCTGATATCCGATTTATTATCTGATATCCGATCTGACTAGCCCAAATTCGCGTGAAAATAAGGGCCGCGGGTCTGTGATTTTGTGTTTAATCCATGCACAGGTATCGGATATCTGATATTATAATATATATAATATAACATATATATTACATTTTATATATTTTTATATTATATTTTATATTTATTATATTAATTTACTATATATTATAATATAAAATATTATTATTATACTATATTATTATAATTTATAATATATTATACTTTTTTATTATATATTATATTATAAGATATTACTTTTTATTATTATATTATATTATATATATATATTATATTACATTACTATATATTATAATATATGAAATATTATATTATATTATTATAATATAATATGTTATTATAATAATATTATTATAGTATAATATTATACGATTATAATATTATAATAATAATATTATTATATTATAGTATAATAATAATAATTATAATATTATTATTATATTATAGTATAATAATAATTATAATAATAATATTATATTATAGTATAATAATTATTATAATAATATTATTATTATAATATAATAGTATGATATATTATTTAATATTATTATTATTATTTTATATCAATAATAATAATATTAAATAATATATCATGCTATTATATGATTTTAATTATTAGTCGGATATTGGATTTAAAATCGGATATCTGATATGATATCGGATATCCGATATGGTATCGGATATCTGATAAGGCTCGGCTTAACCTTCCAGGTTTGGTTCCTGGATAGGTAAAAAAAAGTCAGAGCGGATTTTGAAGCGCTTTTAGGTGTCTTCAAACTCTTTTTTTTTCACATCGCCACTTTTTGGCACACCATGATCCTGCACATACCCTTGTCCATTTCCCATTGACTCAACACTCTCTAGAAATGTAATCTTAGGCAAAGTAGTCTGAATAAGTTCAACATGAAAATGTTAGATAACTGAGAGGGAGGGTAAATCAATTATCCCCAGTCCCTTATAACCAATTTTCAGTAACTTAACAATTTAAACTTCCAATAAAAAATCTTGGTAAATAGAACCAAACTCTACATTAATATTCAATTCAATCTTTACCAGTAAACTCTTAGGATATATAGAGCATCAGAGCAATTAACCGTCAACTGTAAATTTCATGTACCAACTTGCACCAATAAGAAGTAAAGATTTAATAAGAATGAAATAACATGTAATGCAATCATCCAAATATTTTGACATAAATATTTTAATGTGGAAACCCCATTAAGGAAAAAACCATTTGCAACCAGTAACCCAAAATTTTCACTCTTCTAAAGTGAACTCGGTTAGGAGCCAAACTTGTTAAATGTTACATGTACATTGTTTATGTGGCCCTATTAGAGATTTACACCAAAGATCATCTAGACCTTATCAATCCTCAATTTAGTGGCCTTCTGTAAAGGACTTACAAACATTCAATGGAATATCACCGTAAAAAGAATTTACAAATAAGATTGTTAAGTTCACTTGATTAAGAGATTTTCTGATACAATTGCTTGAGAGTAATAGTGAAATGATTTGATAAATAATGTAACTATTTTGTTTTGTTTTAGATCTCCATTTTTCTCATCCTTTGTCCTAGTTTATTCCTCTTCTTGGCTGATCCACTCACACACATCAACTTGGCACTTTACTTGCAATACAGTTCTACTTGGTATCCTCTTCTATCTTCACATTCACAAATGACTTTGATCAACATTTGTAAATGTCTTGTTCATCTCTTAAATTGATAAATTATTGGGCTACATAATTAAATTCTCCAATGTTTTGTTGCTTAATCATAATTGTTTGATCATCTTCCAGCTTGGATACATTGAATCTAGACACTTGGTCAACATGGTTTGTCCTTGAAATTTGAGCCTATCTTTTGATCATTGAATCTCCACCATCAGATCATAACTAATTTGATCCCTTTATTCAATCGATTCATTTACTTCATCCTTATCTTAGAATTTTTTTGATCAATCCATATTTTTACAAAATGTCGGCCTTAATACGCACCCCTTTTCACTTCCATTGGTCCTAGAAATCCACTAATCATTTTTTATTAGCCTTCCATAGCATAATATCTAGACCATGTTGTCTTAAGTATCAAACATTATATTTGGAAGCTTAGATGTTCAACGACATCAACTCACTCAACCCACAACTTCAAATAATTTCCTCGAGTCTTATAAACCATGTGAAGTTTATAATCTCTTAAACATGACATGACATTAACAATGATGTTATCAACTTGTAGTCCAGTGGTGTTCTCTTCCACCTCAAGGACAAGTTTTATCCTCTAGGAATACAATCTATCTACAAAATGTACTCTCTTGGTCTCTTCAGTGAGCGATACAACTTAATTATGTTCATTGTGGGTTATGCTTTATTTCATGAGTTGATTCACAATTACAAGTTTCATCTCTTCCATTTCAGGTTGTATCTTTTAATAATAATAAAAAAGATCTTATAACTTAAAGTAATACATTGTACTTTGTGTATTTGCTATGGAAGACTTCCCTATTGATATTAAATTTGCACAACTTGGTGCTTTTTAGTCCCTACCTTATTATAAGGCAAGGAACTAATGTTTTTGTTTCACACCCCTAATTATTTCCTCATTTAATAAGCAAGATCATATTCTAAAGTTTTTGTGTTGTGTATTTTTAAAATCATTTAGCCAACTAAAATCCTTTTTTTTTATTGGTTAAATGTTATTTTCCTAGGTATAAATCCTATTTTTTACAATTAGAAATTTCTAAAAAAACTAGAAAGATAAGAATGTAATTAACATTCCTATCTCAATCTCTATAATAGTTTTTGCCATGTGTCAAACACTCACAAATCCAATTAACAACAACATCAACATCAAATTTTTAGAAATCTCTAGAAAATTCTTACATTTGATAACGAATTTAAACAACTTTTTAAAAATATATGCTCGTTGCACTTCACACCTTACTCGTTGCACACTCAATGCACTGTTGCTTTGTGATTCTGTTAAATACTTAGCAATGTAGTGCAAGAAGCAAGTGCTCAAGGCGCTTAGAGAAGCAAAACAAATTTGACCAGGAGAATTTCTCTCCATTAGTTTTGCTAGTTAGCGAGCTCCTTGTATAGCTTTGGGATATCATGGTGCAACATACCCAGATCGTTGTCTTATAAACCAGGTGAAGTTTATAATCTCTTAAACATAACATGACACTAACAATGATGTTATCAACTTGTAGTCTAGTGGTGTTCTCTTCCACCTCAAGGACAAGTTTTATCCTCTAGGAATACAATCTATCTACAAAATGTACTCTCTTGGTCTGTTCAGTGAGTGATACAACTTAATTATGTTCATTGTGGGTTATGCTTTATTTCATGAGTTGATTCACAATTACAAGTTTCATCTCTTCCATTTTAGGTTGTATCTTTTAATAATAATAATAAAAGATCTTATAACTTAAAGTGATACATTGTACTTTGTGTATTTGCTATGGAAGACTTCCCTATTGATATTAAATTTGCGCAACTTAGTGCTTTTTAGTCCCTACCTTATTATAAGGCAGGGAACCAATGTTTTTGTTTCATCCCCCTAATTATTTCTTCATTTAATAAGCAAGATCATATTCTAAAGTTTTTGTGCTGTGTATTTTTAAAATCATTTGGCAAACTAAAATCATTTTTTTTTATTGGTTAAATGCTATTTTCCTAGGTATAAATCCTATTTTTTACAATCAAAAATTTCTAAAAAAACTAGAAAGATAAGAATGTAATTAACATTCCTATCTCAATCTTTATAATAGTTTTTGCCATGTGTCAAACACTCACAAATCCAATTAACAACAACATCTACATCAAATTTTTAGAAATCTCCAAAAAATTCTTACATTTGATAACGAATTTAAACAACTTTTTAAAAATATATTCTCGTTGCACTTCACACCTTACTTGTTGCACACTCAATTCACTATTGCTTTGTGATTCTGTTAAATACTTAGCAATGTAGTGCAAGAAGCAAGTGCTCAAGGCACTTAGAGAAGCAAAACAAATTTGACTAGCATAATTTCTCTCCATTAGTTTTGCTAGTTAGCGAGCTCCCTGTGTAGCTTTGGGATGTCATGGTGCAACATACCTAGATCGTTGTCTCTAAAGTTGGTTGGATTTGGAGCAGATGCCCTTAGGTAGCCCACTTCAATCCTGGACCTTTTGTTCCTGTTGGAAGATTTTACAAGAAGATTGTGAAGAATGTAGCGGAGATTTCAACTTTAAAACAACGTGTGGGTTTTAGGGAAGATGTGATAAGAATCACTACAAAAGCTACAAAATCTTACCAGATTTTGGTATTAAAATCTTGTGCAATTTTCATTGCAGTAAATGTTAATAAACAAAAATATTTAAGAACTCAAATAAAATGTAGAAGCCCAAGCCTTGGCTTCTACAATATATTATCAAATGGTTTTGACTGATAATATAAATGATGACAAACCTTCAACCATGTGCAAGGGGAAATTACTTCCACACCATTAACTTTATTTCAGAAAGCTTAAAATAAAAATAAAAATTAGCGAAATCTTGAGTTATAAGAAAAGAATGAAAGTTGCACAGGAAAAGAAAACTAATTATTTTCGGCATACATTTTTTTATACGTCTTCATAAGAAAATTTGACGTATCTATTTCTCTCCATTGCCCTTTTGATGTTAGACTCTAGAAAATTATATTAGGAAGAATTCAATTTCTTTAAAAAATACAACTCTTCCACATACAAGAATACTTGGCTTTTAAAACAACTATTAAAGTAATGATTAGTGAAAAGAAATTAAGGTAATGACTAATGAAAAGAGAGTAATTTGTACAATTTGAGTTGACCTACAATATTTAGATTATAATTAATAAAATATTTATTAAAATTTAATATTTCAAAAAAAATATATTATTTTATCAATTTTAAAAAAATTAAAATGTTATAGTAGAAGATTTTTTTTTTCAAATCAAATGTTCTAATATTTAAAAATTTAATATTTAAATTTAATATTTAACATGTTAATGTTGAATTTATATATTTGGCAAAAATTTAGTGTTCCTAATGACTATTTTATATTTTTACATATATTTTTTATATTTCTAAATAATATTTTACAAAAGTTATATTAAAATAATCTTAAAGTAGATAATTTTTTATTAAAATATTTTGATTTTATTGTCACAATCATATAAGAAATTGGAAAATAATTGAATTTGATATTTTACATATTTATTTTAATATTTACAATGACATTTATGTTTGTTCTGCACGACCAAAATAATTGAAATTTGAAATGTTTGCATCATCTTTTTGAGCCACAGGGTTCAATCTCAAGTACAAATATAGTAAAGAGTCCATCTTTGTTCCATCATTTGTGAAAAGCATCTTTAAAATACAAATATAGTAAAGAGTCAATCAAAATTATATATGTTTTATATTTAAGTAGAATGAAGATATGTCAAAAAATTGTAAAATATCATTTCACTTTTTATTCTACTAAACTCACATATCTATCTTTTGAATAACCAAAACCTCACACGACTAAAGACATTTTAAAAATTCTTGGTGAACAATTATAAAGTACTTATAAGATATACACACTCTAAAATAATTTTAAAAATAATTAGTGAAACCTAACTTCGACCCAAAAGATAGAGACTCCAGTTCACAAAGAACTCTTGTTATCTTTGCTATCCGTTTGGTAGAAGGCTAGAAACTTTAATCACTCATTTTGATAAAACATGCTACCTATTAGTATATTAAGGAAAAAATAATCACGAAACTTGATGTAGTTAGGGTTGGTAGAAGAAGGGCATTTGAAAAACAATAAAAAAGGGTATTTTCGTACCGACAAAGGAATTAAAATTAAAATTCTAAAGCTGACATACATTATTTCCCATGGATGCTCATCGTCATCATAGTTTGGGACGTATTTGCACGCTTGCCATTTAAGAAAAAGCTTCCCACATAATTGAGGAAGAACACTTCCAAAATACACTTCATTTGCTGGTCCACCTTACTTTTGGCAGATTACTCAATCTTTAATTGAGGTACCTAATGAAAGAAAGTTGGGAAAGGGATTGCTCGTCTTTATTCACATGTATTTTTAAAATTTGGTTCTCCCTAGAGAGAATGCAAACATTTCAAAGATGCTTGTTAAAAGGTATTACTAATGCTTGATTGCTATAATACAAGTATTTAATCTAAAATATAATTTTAAAATTATCAAAAAGAAACTTAAAATTTAAATATAGTAGCAAGTGTTTTGATGATATCAACCTTATAAAATATACATAATATTTTAGAGTTTATAATGTTAAAGCATTACTTTAGTGCGATGGTAAATATAAATATATTTTTATAGTAATGATTTTATATAATTAGAAGGGTGTAAGTCTTAAAATCAAATTATTTAGGATATCATGTATGATTCTTATATGAAACATACATTCATGAAATTGTTCATTTAAGATTCAATTTAGAGATAATGATTGGATGCTTTGCTCTTCATTTATTGATTTATTACATAACATGCATTTTCTATGTCTGAGATTCATATTGTCACTCAAATGAAAAAGACTATATGTCCTAAGATTTGAGATATTTAGCTTCAAAGATAATAGTGAATATCAATCATTTTCTCTCTACATCGCTAGTTTTACTATGACTATGTAAGATATCAATTCTTATGTTGTACCTATTGTTAGAGCTTGTACCATTTTGATGTTGGTTTATGTATGATTACTCCTGATAGGAAAAACCTTGAGTTATTCATGTTCCATGACATACCCATCTAATTATCAAGCTTAACTTCACAGACAATGACAACTAAAGCTAATTAGTATCTTATCAATTAGTTATATTAAAGCTCCTTGATAATAGTTGATCACATAGTTTATTACCTTGATAATATACAATATTCTTCACAATACTCTGTGCAGAGTTAACATACCCAATACCCTCCTAAGTTGTATCCAAAACATAGTAGCCCATCATTAGGCTCACGTGGTTCTACATGCTTGGTATATGCAAACACACTAGACTTAAGTTTAACTTTCTCTTATTATAAACATGACAATTGAATACAAAGAAAATAAAGTAAAGCAAGCACTATGGTTAAAGAGTTAAAATGCTATACTCATACAACCTCGACTTGAGCACCATATGGAAATATGTTCATAATGATTGTGGATGCTCATTTTTCTAGCATAAAACGTACATTCCTTGTATTATAAAATTGGTAAAATATAAATGCCAATTTGATGAATTAGAAGTTTATTTTATAGAGTTTTAGGAGAATCAAATAGGTAGTTGGGATTCAATATCCAATCTCAAGTTTGATCTAAGATCGAAGGAGCCAATGAGGAAAGGTGGTGAACATGGAAAATTTTCACATTAATTTGATTTAAAATGAAATTACATTACTCAATGTGAAAATATGATGTAGGTACATACTGATACCACTAATGTAGGTATGCTCTGATACCACTGACGAAGGGCCACACCACCCTTACCAACTCACAACCAATAATGCAACAATATAAAGACAATTTTATTATACCTGAAAATTCAATAGCAATTACAATAACATTTTTCCAAGATCTCTCAAGATCCAATCCAAACCCAAGCTAGTCCAGATCCACACTCTGGTAGAAACCTCTGAGATCTCAACTTGTGCTCGCAAGCCACCAAGCAACCTCCTTGAGCTTCCACTTCTCAAGCTTCTCCTTGAGCTTTCACCTTCTTCTCGAGCTTCTACTCCTCAAGCTTCCCCTTGAGCTTTCCTCTTGAGCTTCTACTCCTCAAGCTTCCTCTTGAGCTTCTCCAAGCTTCCCCTTGAGCTTTCACCTTCTTCTCAAGCTTGATTTAGAAATGCTCATAGGCCTTGCTTAAATAGGCACTTACCACCCCATGCATGACTTATCCACAACCTTCTAGAATTCCTCCACAACCTTCTACAACTTCCACAACCTTCTACATCTTCCACAACCTTCTACAGCTTCCAAAACTTTCTACAATATTCATAACTTTTTAGAATTCTTCCCACACACCTCGATAAATGAAATGACAACTATTTATTTTTTTATTTTTTCCTATTATGCCACCTATGCACCTCGAAAATAGAAATCCTCTTTTTCTTTCTTTTCTCCTTTTTCCCCCTTTTTAATTTTTTATTATTTTTCCTCTAATTTTCGTCACTTTCTCTCTCCTCCACAATTTTTTTTTTTCAACTTTTTTTTTTTCCCAATAATTTTTCCATGCAAGATGTTCCTGCATCAGACTCCCCCGGTAGATAGAAAAGTGTGTCCCACACTTTGACGCCAAAAGAAAGATCTACCACCATCTTCATCTTCACCAAAGGCTTCCACCTCAATAGGGACAACAAAACCACCATGCAAATCTTCCACATCTGCATTACTCTATCAAACACTAGAATCTCAACCATCCAATCAACAAGCTCATGCCCAAGAACAAACTGAATGTAATGCTTCATTAGCAAACTCCCATTCACATCAACAACTAGTGCGTCCATACCAGCAATAACAAACTCCACATCAGCATCCACATGTACATTTCCATCAACACATGCCAAACTCTCAACACTAGCAACCTCATTGCTCACAACAAGATGCTCTGCAATACATAACTTACCTCCAGCAACAACTGGATCATCCACGACCAAGTGCTCTGCAACATACAAGTCACCACCAACATCAACTAGATCATCCACAACCGAGTGCTCCACAATCTCCTCAACCAATTGATCATGAAAACCAACATCTGTCCCAACATCAATAACATTAGGAATATCTTTAGCAACAACCTCTAGTTGCTCTACAGGTTCTGCATCAGGCTCCACAAACTGATCAGCAAAACCATCCTCTTCCACCTCAACCTTGTGATGCCATCTTCTCTCACGAACCTCCTTAACTTGATCAGCCAATCTATCATCCAAACGAGAAATCATCTTAGAAAAATTCCTCTCCACTATATCATGAATTTTCGCAATCATCTTAGGGTCCAATCCTCTTGGAGCCATCTTCCAAGATCTTCGTAAACCCTCTGCAACAAATCCTTCCCACGCTCCTTGTGACAACCAAATTGTTTGCAAGTCAGATCGCAACCTGCCACCTCGCACGAACAATCAGGAACCACATCACAAGTCTAGGACAATGGATTTGCAATCCACCAGCTCTGATAAACTTTGCCCAACCAAGGTCCTGG
This sequence comes from Cupressus sempervirens, assembly GCA_028749045.1. NCBI lineage: Eukaryota > Viridiplantae > Streptophyta > Pinopsida > Cupressales > Cupressaceae > Cupressus > Cupressus sempervirens. The sequence continues at coordinate 827,731,407 of CM053791.1, forward strand.
TACAAACTACCTCACACTTCGGCGATCTGCTTGTACACTCAGGAACTCCTGTTCTGATAAACTTCACCCAACCAAGGTCCTGGTACAAACTGCCTCACACTTCGGCGATTTGCTTGTACACTCAGGAACTCCCGCTCTGATACCACTAATGTAGATACGCTCTGATACCACTGACGTAGGTACACACTGATACCACTAATGTAGGTATGCTCTGATACCACTGACGAAGGGCCACACCACCCTTACCAACTCACAACCAATAATGCAACAATATAAAGACAATTTTATTATACTTGAAAATTCAATAGCAATTAAAATAACATTTTTCCAAGATCTCTCAAGATCCAATCCAAACCCAAGCTAGTCCAGATCCACACTCTGGTAGAAACCTCTGAGATCTCAACTTGTGCTCGCAAGCCACCAAGCAACCTCCTTGAGCTTCCACTTCTCAAGCTTCTCCTTGAGCTTTCACCTTCTTCTCGAGCTTCTACTCCTCAAGCTTCCCCTTGAGCTTTCCTCTTGAGCTTCTACTCCTCAAGCTTCCTCTTGAGCTTCTCCAAGCTTCCCCTTGAGCTTTCACCTTCTTCTCAAGCTTGATTTAGAAATGCTCATAGGCCTTGCTTAAATAGGTACTTACCACCCCATGCATGACTTATCCACAACCTTCTAGAATTCCTCCACAACCTTCTACAACTTCCACAACCTTCTACATCTTCCACAACCTTCTACAACTTCCAAAACTTTCTACAATATTCATAACTTTTTAGAATTCTTCCCACACACCTCGATAAATGAAATGACAACTATTTATTTTTTTATTTTTTCCTATTATGCCACCTATGCACCTCGAAAATAGAAATCCTCTTTTTCTTTCTTTTCTCCTTTTCCCCCTTTTTTATTTTTTTATTATTTTTCCTCTAATTTTCGTCACTTTCTCTCTCCTCCACAAATTTTTTTTTTTTTTTTTTTCAAATTTTTTTTTTCAACTTTTTTTTTTTCCCAATAATTTTTCCATGCAAGATGCTCCTGCATCAAAATATTAATTGGTAAATAAAATAAGTCAAAACATCAATTATTTGTATGAATGAATTAACCAAATGCATAAGGGAGTTAGGGGAGGTGACTATGTTGGATTTTTCCACAATTAGAATGCATATGAACTTCTACAATTGAAACCAAATTAGCATAGATAGAAAAATATGCCATTAGAAATAATAGTCTAAGTAATGTACATAGAGATGCTTTTGTTAGGATTAAACCACAAACAAAAATAACTATTATATGCAAATATAAACAATATCAAAAAATATTGAATTGCACAAAAAGGAAAATAAGACACCAAGATTTAACATGGTTCACCCAATCCTTGGGCTATGTCCTCCAAACAACAAGTCCAATATTATTATGATCGAGTGATTACAACCTAATTACAATCTGTAATCCCTTATAGCTCATTACTGCCGCAAGAAGCAATTATCACATCACACATTATGAAAGATACCTAACCCTAAGCCCTTTTATACAAGTATTTTTGCCGCTTTATGGTTATAATTAATTACATGTCAGCCAAAAATTCCCAATAATATAGGGCCCAAAGAATTATGAAGTGTACAATACTTCCTTGACTAGTCACCACAAACTAACAACATCCCACTTGGGGAATGATCATGATCCACACTAAATAACAATCTCCAACTTGGAGACTGATCCTATAGCAATATCGCTACCACATGGGGCTCCCACTAGATCAAACTACCCTAGACTCTATTGTTCTTTTATTATGTTAGTTCTAGAAGATCAATTGAAGCTGAAGAGGAGTTCAGCTTCTCCCTTGTCAATACCTTTGTAAACATATTTGTTGGATTGTTATTTTTATGTATCTTGTCCAGCTTTAACTGTCCATCATCCAAAACTGACCAAATGAAATGACACTGCAACTATATGTGTTTTGTCTTTGAATGCAAAGCATAATTCTTTATAAGATGAATGACACTCTAACTATTTATAAACAAATAATTATCCCTTTGAGGGTGCCCCAATTCTTTCAGGAAGAACTGAAGCCATATCATCTCCTTAGTTGCCTCTATAGTGGATAAAGCATTAAGCTTCTGCAAACAAGAAACCTAGCTCACTGTTGCCTCACCAATAGTAAATACATAACCTATAGTATTCTACCTGGTATCAACATCCCTTGCCAAATATGAGTCAACATATCCCTATAAATCAGTAGTAGAGCCCCCAAAATGTAGACACTTACTAGATGTTCCTCTCAAATATACGAGAATCCATTTAACTACATTCCAATGCTCAAGCCCTGGATGACTCAATACCTGCTAACAACTCCCACTACATGTGCAATATCTAGCCTTGTGCGTACCATAGCATAAATCAAACTTCCTAAAACTGAAGCATAAGGTACCATGGGCATCTTATCCTCCTCTTCTTGTGTCTTTGGACACATCTCCTTAGTCAACTTCAAATGACTAGGTAAAGGTGTGCTAACAGCTTTAGCATTCTCCATAGAGAAACATTGCAACACCTTCACAATATAATCAACCTAAGATAAAGTCAATTTTTTGTTCTTCCTACCTCTGCAAATTTTTATTCCAAGGATTCATTTTGCTGCCCCCAAATCCTTCATAGCAAATGAATGTACTAATTAGTGTTTCAACCCCTTAATGTGATCCATGTTAGACCTAGCTACAAGCATATCATCAATATATAAACATAAAATAATGTAGCTATCATCATCCAACCTCTTAAAATAAACACAATAATCTGAATGGCACCTACTATATCCATACTCATGCATAAAAGTGTCAAATTTTAGATACCATTGCCGAGGTGCTTGCTTCAAGCCATATAAACTTTTCAAGTCAATCTGCACACTAAGTTCTTCTTACCTTTGACCACAAATCCCTGTGGTTGTGCCATATATATCTCTTCATCCAAACCACCATGAAGGAAGGTTGTTTTAACATCATATTGCTCCAAATGCAAATCTTTAGTAGCCACAATACTTAAAATAATATAAATAGAAGTCATTTTAACAATAGGAGATAATATCTCATCAAAATCAATGCTCTTTTTCAATGTACATCCTTTTACAACTAACTTGGCTTTAAATATTTTCTTACCTCCATTCTCTTCTTTCAACCTGTAAACCCATTTATTCTATAAAGCCCATTTACCTACAGACAACTTGCATAAATCCCAAGTCTTATTTTCCAGCAAGGAGGTCATTTCATTTGCCATTGGAGTCTCCCACTGAATCTTAGTATCCACCTGCATAGCTTCATCATAGAATACAAGTTCACTAGCATCTATTAGTAAAATAAAGTACAAATAAGGAGAATATATTTATGGAGGTCTACTTAGCATTGTTGACTATCTACAATTCATTAGGGTGTGTGGTATTTGTTGTTGCGGTTGTTGCAGATCATGAGAAATTAATGGAACATCATCTAGCACTACATAATCATCTTCTTTATTCTCATATTGCTATAATAGATCTTTGTACAACACTTTCTCATTGAATATGACATCCCCGCTTCTTATAATTTTAGGGTTTTCAAAATCCCAAAGCCTATTACCAAATTCATTAATGTCATATCTAATAAATACACATTTCTTCGACTTAGCTTCTAGCTTGGTTCTATTTTCAGAATCTATCTGAGCAAATTCTTCACAACTAAAGGTTTTGAGAAAAGAATGACTCAACTTCTTGCCAGTCCATGCTTCCTCTAGAATACCACAATCCAAAGGAGTAGAGGGACCTCTATTAATCAAATATACACAAGTATTGACAACCTTCACCCACATGTTTAAGATAAATCCTACATGATGTATATGAGAAATAAGCATGCAAGAAATACTAAACTAAGAAATCAAAAGCATTTACAAACTTGTTAAACATAACATAAAGTGAGACAAAAGAGGAAACAACTCAAATGAGAATGTGAGCCATTAAGGGGCTCTCTCAATGAGATTGTTCTCTTGTTTTAGGGATGAGTCTATTTGATAGGTTTGGTATGTATGCTCAAATGCTCAAAATAGCTTCAATGGAGAATTTGGATTTGGGTGTGGATGATGGCTTTGTTGTAAAACTTGGTCTTAAAATGGCATTATAACTTTAGCTTAAAGGTTGTGATGATATGGCTTGGGAGGGGATCCAATTTATAGGCTAAGGGCTTGAGGGATGGAGGGTTAAGATGCAAGGAGAGATGAAAGCTTAAGGAGCGCTAGGATGCACTCAAAGGGGAGCCCATGGATTGTGCTTGTTTAGCACCAACCAGAGAGTGACACATGTCACAGGGTGAGTGGATGGAGGCAAGGGGATGGATGAGTCAACAAAGGAGGCTCAAGGCCTTAAAGACCCTCATAAATGGCTTGTAAGAGCAATGGATGGGCTTGTAAGAGTCTTTATGGCTTTGTAAGAGCAATGAAGGTTTGGTGGTTGGGATATTTTGGAGAGAGTTGAGATTGTTGACTTTGCTTGGCTTAAGAAAGTCTTAAGCTTACTTAGGGAATGTGAAAAGGTTGGGGGGGGGGGGATTAGAGGTGATTTAGGATTAGATTAGGCTTGTTAGAGATATGCAAGTGGATGGAATTCATGAGGGTGGGTGAGTTAGTGGCTAAGCTTGGTTAGTATGGGTGGATGGGGTGGCTTAGGCTAAATGGAGGATTTAGGATAGTTTAGGGGTTATTAGATTTGAGAGCTTTATTTATCAAATTGATTTATTTAATAAGTGAGGGTTTTGGAATTAGATAGGAGAATAGGATTAATTGATAAATAATGGGTTATTTGATTTATCAATTAGGACTATAGATGATTAATTAAATTAATCAGCTAGGGGATGGCAAAAGGATTAATTAAATAGGAATTTAATTAATGATGCCTTTAGAGATGGCTAAATAAGATTACCGAAGCAGTGTAATCAGATTTAGGTGTCTACACATGCAACCTCATGTTCCTTGCACACTCCATTATAGTCTTGTTCATGTGTTCAACCACTCCATTTTCCTGTGGAGTCCTTGGAATAGTTTTTTGTCTATGAATACCATTAGTGGAGAAATAATCTTCAAATTCATGACTACAATACTCACCACCATTATCAAATTTGAGACATTTTATTTTTTTACCAGTCTCATTTTCAATCAAGCATTTCCATTTCTTAAAAGTTTGAAATACATCAAATTTCTGTCTAAGGAAATAAATCCATACTTTTCTAGTCGCATCATCAATAAATGTAACATAATAATGAGAGCCACTAAGGGAAGATACCTGAGCTAGTTTCTATACATCTGTATGTACAAGCTCTAATCTCTCACTTTTCTTTTCCTCCCACTCTTCACAAAACTCCCTCTCTTTTATTTTCCACACACAAAACTTTCACAAAAATCCATATAAACACATTTCAGACTAGGTAAAACTTTCTTTGAATGAAGTAATTTCATACCTTTCTCACTCATGTGCCCAAGTCTATTGTGTCATAGTGTTGTATCAGAATCTACAACAATTGTTTGTTCTCCCTGCTCAACTATAGCAACTATTCCTAAACATTCATTTTTCTTTCAAATAATTAAAGTAGAAGGAACAATATGACATGTACAAAGATATAAGGTTCCTACTTTCACACCTTGTGCTACTACAAGGGAACCTTTTGAAACCTTCCAAATGTTATTGTTAAAAGTAACTACACAACCCTCATCACCGAGTTGCCTTGCTGAAATTAATTTCCTACTCAGCCTTGGAACATGTCTTACCTCATGTAGTAGCCAATGATTCCCATTCTGCAACTTAATCTTAATTTTTCCCTTTCCAAAAATTTGACAAGGTTCATTATCCCCCAAATAAACAAGCCCAAAATCCCCTTGGACATAATTAATAAAATAACCCGTATAAGGTGTAGCATAAAATGAAGCACCAAAATCTATAACCCATGAATCATCAACACTTTCTAAAGAAAGAAGCAAAGCATCCTCTTCGGTGTGTTACTTACCACATTTGCCTCCTTTTTCCCTTCTGGTTTATCTCCTTCATTGTTCTTTCAAGTCTAACAATCTTTCTTCTTATGTCCTGGTTTACCATAGTACCAGCAATCTCTTAGTCCTATGGATTGAGACCTCTTTCCCTTTGACTTTCCTCTTGATTTCCCACTATTTCTAGAATTATTTCCTCTCTTAGTTGTTCTACCTTTGCTTTGTGTGTTGAAAGCACTTCTTGATATAAATCCACCTGAGGTTTTCCTACGAGTTTCCTCACTCAAAATAGCACCAATCACATCATCATATTTTAGGGTATTAGATCCAAAAATAGAATTACTCACAGCCATTACCAAGCCATTCTAGCTTGCAGGCAAAGAACACAAAATCAAGAGAGCCCTAATTTCTTCATCAAAATTAATACCCATAGAAGATAACTGATTAGTAATAGTATTAAACTCATTTAAATGATCCATAATAGATCCACATACCTTCTACCATCTTCATATTAAATAAACACTTCATGTGAAATACCTTATTTGTAGCAGAGGGCTTTTCATACAATTTCACTAGGGTTTCCATCAACTCTTTCATCATCTTCACTTTTGTAATGTTAAATGTCATTGATGGTGCTAGGCATAACTGAATACTTCCAAGTGCCTTTGTGTCTAAAAATCTCCCAATCCTCATCTATCACAGTTCCCTATTTCTTTGTTTCTCCTTCCAAAGACTTCCATAAATCCTCCTGATAAAGATAATCCTCCATTTGCATTTTCCTTAACTAAAAGTTCTTCTCATTAAACTTGTCAACCTTTAGCTTACGCTCATCTACCATCGCTCCCACTCAACCGTGAGACTCCTGCTTAATAGTGAGACTTTCCTATAGAGGATAACTAAAAAACAACCTTGCTCTGATACCAGTTGTTAGGATCAAACCATAGACATAAATAACTATTACATACAAATATAAACAATATCACAAAATATTGAATTGCACAGAAAATAAAATAAGACACCAAGATTTACATAGTTCACCCAACCCCTAGGCTACGTCCACCAAACAACAAGCCCAATATTATTACAATCCAATGATGACAACCTAATTACAATCTATAATCCCTTACAACTCAATATCGTTGCAAGAAGCAATTATCACATCACACATTATGAAAGATATCTAACACTAAATCCTTTTATACAAGTATATTTGCCACTTTAGGGTTATAATTAATTACAACATGTCAGCCCAAAATTTCCAATAAAATAGGGCCCAATTTTTTATATTTTTTTTGGGGCTATTCCTTGAACCCCAAAGAATTATGATGTACAATACTTCCCTGATTAATCACAACAAACTAACACCTTTCATATATTGCCAAGGTAGATGAGGTAGACAAGTTGGGTATAATAACTGATTATTCAAGTACACATAGGACACTTGTGAGCTCATGTGATAAGCCAATAAGTGGGAAATATATAAGCATTAGATGTCTTAGTATGTGTAGACGCATGTCTCAACTAGATGTGGTAAGATAAAATCATTAAAGTCCCTAAGTAAAGACTTACATAATGTGATTTTGACTAATTATAGGCTTGCTAATAGTTAACAAATTTGAATAAGTCACTATTCACAATAACTTCCACCCTTAAGTGTGACTTAGGGAGAAATGTATGTGATGATGATGAGTCCTAGCTACTATTTCATTTCAAGAACTCATTTATAAAATTCTCATAAAGAATAGTCAAGGAGAAGATCTAGTGGGAAGAAAAACCCTCTCCAAAAGATGAATGATATAAAATAGAAGAAAAACACTTTTTAAAAGAGAAATGATACAAAATGTATGTAATGTATAAGTGAAGAAGATATCTCATAGAAGGAAGGAACTATGATGACTACCCAATGCTACTTCAATGCAAAACGTATAGTGAGTATTGTCCTATTAAGGAAGAAATCAAAGACTATACAACCCACCATAATATGATTATTGTAGTATCAATATATATCTGAATTGGATTTTGAAGACAATCCACTTGTTGAATGATGACTTCCCATTCTAGATATATAGGAAATAATATCAATGTCTTTTAAGTTTTCACAAGATCCAAATGCTAAATTTTGTGATTCAAGTTTCCTAAGCTTTGTGTGCATTTAAAAAAAAATTAAATACTAATTCATTTTGTGAGGTATTTAGGGATTCACATATAGAAACAACAAAAATGGGATAAAAATTCATGTCATAGGACAACATTATTTCTATTAAAAAATGTGTGGAAGTGCTCAAATACATGAATCACATAAGAGATTAGAGGCATCACTCAAGACAACCTTTTGAGATAAATAATAGTAAGGATAAAGTAGAAATATACATGATATGAGTCATGAATGGTATTCAAGGAATCTATTTCAAGAAACCTACCTTAATTCATTAAAAAAAAATTTAATAGCAACAATGCAAGTTCTAGAGGCCAATGAATAACACTATGACAAGAGAGACAATATGGACAAGAATAAATTATATTCTCATGAATGATGTAATAAAAAGTTAATTTAGATATGATATATAATTGATAATGGATGAATACTATGTACATGTGCTTTATTATATAAGAAAGACAATAAGAATTACATGTAGGTGATAGCTTATCACCCTCCCAAGGTAGAATTACATGTCCACAAAAGGTGGATCATCCTCTATTGTGCAAAGAAGTATGTAAAACATGTGGGGGATGATCCATGATAAGTTCACTAAAGGTGGAGAGAACACATAAAGTGAAATGTGATAACAACTATCACTACCTAAAGTGGAAGTTCTCCTACACCAATTATGACTAAAGGTGTAAAACCCCAACTGTCTTATGTTCAAACTACTATGTAATGTATCATCCTAAGTAATCTTAAGTAAAGTTTAATTAGGTAAATAATTAATTACACCATCATCCCCACTTAATTGTAACTTAGGGGAGTGCAAGCTTAAGTTCACAATGTGAGAAGGGTCCTAGCTACATGTATAGTTTAGGTACCCATGTACAATGCAATTGCAATCTCTCATAAATGGTGAAAGGGAGAAAAACTAGTGGAAATAAACGCTCCCATAAGACATGAATACATAAAAGAAAACTCGTGTGAGGACAAAACCCCATGTGAGGAAAATGCCACCCCCACCCACATAATATATAAAGAGATATTCAAAGTATCCTCCCCAACCCCCTTAAATGTATAATTTACACCAATGATAAATCCAAGATGAATGTAGAAGTTATGTCCACAGAAAAAGATCCTCCTCTTAGGAAGAAACAAAAATAAAGGTGTAAGAATGATGTCTCCTAAATTTGTAGGAAGAAATATCAAAATGTATATGGAGTCTTTGAAAAATACTCAAGTGTCTTCCTGTCAATTTTGAAGTTTTCCCTTTCCAAAATAGGTATATTAGTAGACAATACTAAAAAAGACAAGTGATGATCTAATGAGGATGAATGTATAACTTGATCCAAAGTCCCAAATATAGGAAGAAATATCAAAATGTATATGGAGTCTTTGAAAAATACTCAAGTGTCTTCCTATCAATTTTGAAGTTTTCCCTTTCCAAAATAGGTATATTAGTAGACAATACTAAAAAAGACAAGTGATGATCTAATGAGGATGAATGTATAACTTGATCCAAAGTCCCAAATGTATCCTTTGGAGAGACCTCCTACTGTTGTACATAAGGATTCACAATCATATGGAATGTGAAAGAGTGATCACTTGGAGATTAAAAAAGAGGGTTAAAGTGTTCCTTAAAAATATTTGAAGAAGGGTCATATACATCCAACAAAATATGAATATCATAAATGATGTCTCCCATATTTTAATGGTATAATTCCACACACAAACCTTTATTGTCTATTAAGTAGTCATCCCAAGGAATTATATTAAGAAGACAATGTATATATATCGAGTTGCACTAGCAATGCAAGCACAAGGAAGATGTTAACTTTGCAACCTTGTACTTTGAGTATTTGAAGGAGCCCCTAAAAAAATTATATTAAATGAATTATATGTCAAGTCCAACTAGGTATTGTATAAGATGAATGCGTATTCTCAATTTTAAGTGGAGCCTATCAAAGTGTAATCATGTGAGTCAAGGTCGAGATAGAATTGTCACCCAAGTAACTATAATCACTTTCCATCATTGATAAAGGAAGAGGAAAGTAAATGACTATCTATAAGTGATTTCCTCAATGAACACTCCTGTCAATACATATCTCACTTGTATTTGCATCTATAATTTATACACCTTGACACCTTTAGGATATCCAAAAAAATCCAATGCTTACTCTGAGGTTCCAATGCATTTTATGCCTGTGGAGGTATGTATGGCCAAGCTAGATAACCAAAACTCTAAAGTGTCTCACAATCCAATCTCTACTACACCGATCCTTAATAGGAGTGGTAGTATTCAAAGCTTTGTGGGAAACTTTATTTTGGGTGTGTGTGGAACAACTTATTAATTCTAATTAATAAAATGAACCAAGTGATTTGACATGAATTATACAGGTACTCTTTTTATTAAGGTTTCTATTATTTATTTCTAAAACGCCAGCCTACTATGTAGTGCAAGAAATTAAGTGTTAAAGATCAATCCCCTCAAGTGTACAAAAGTCATTAATTCTAGAGTTCACATATTCCCTTTCATTGTGTATGTGTAGAAACTTGAGTCGCTTCCCTAATTGATTCTCAAAATGAGCCTTGAAGGCTACACGTCTATCAAACACTTCACTCTTGTGACCAAGAATGTAGACCTATGAGAAGGAGGAGAAAATATTAATGAATTTGAGGACACATCGAACATTTTTGAATGATGTTATTGGAAATGGACCAACTAAATCATTGTAAAAAAAATGTGGAGCTTACAAAGCTCTTTAGGACTTTCCTTTATAAGACTTCTCTTCTAGGTGCTTTATCATAGAGCACCCTAAACATACACCATCTAAATAATGATAGGAGGTAGACTTGTTACCATGTCATTGATGTTAAGTTTTAAAGGTTGTTATATTTTAAATTTCCAAAACATTCATTTCATAACTTGCTTTCTAAATTTATATTAGTAAGAAAGGTTGTAGAAGGATATTTAGGCATAAAGTTGGAGAATGAGTAGGGACTTGGGTTATGATTTTATTATCCAACTAAAACTAAGGTATCATCCTTAAAACCTTTTACAAAAATTAAATCAAGTTTATTTTCTTCCCCATAGTGAGTAATTTGGTTGCAAATTGAAAGAAAATCGACAATCAAATTGGGAACATAAAGGATGTTCAAGAAAATGTTCCATTATTTTTGTCAACCAAACCTTTGCCTTCAACTTCCACCTAAGAATCATTATCTATGAACATGTGAGGTACTTTAGATGGTTCCAATGAGGAAAAATGTTCTTTTAAAGAATACTCGTGGAGTGACACCTAAGTAAAGTATCCATTCTTGTGAAGAACTTGTCATTGCCACAAGTACTTGACCTTTTCCTTTTGACTTTGAGATAGTGGAAGGTGTTATTCTCATTGTAGGCATATAAAAAATTGATGTTGTTCTTCTTAATAATATTTGAACTAACTCATAAATTTTCTTAGTGTGACAATGGTGCTCAACATGACCAAATTTATTGCAATGTGCATAAGGTGGTATCTCCTACCTAATATAATTTCCATTCTTATTGAAAGGTGTTGGTGTAAATAAGTATTTACTATTTACACTTTACTTAAGTTTACTTAGGATAATGCATATTCATATTAGTTGTCATGTATACACCTAAGAGTTTTCATATTCATATGAGTTGTCTTGTAGACAACATAGTAGTTTGCACTCCAATTGAGCATATGTTGTCTACTACATCTCTTTATCAGATACACCTTTGCATTCTTATCTTCTGATTATTGCACACATGTTCATGCACAATGGAGGATAATCCACTCTTGCTGGACATGTTCTTAGTTGTTATGCTTATCTTTTTGCTAACTCCTAGTCATATCAATTGTCTTTATATAGAAGGCACTTCTATAATGTATTTATCCAATTATCTGATATATAATCATCGGATATCCAATTATTTGATTAATCCAATCATCTGATATCCATTCTCATTTGATCATCATTTGTCTCTCTTGTGCTATCTACTGATCTTCTTGATCTTGGTGTTAAATTATTGCCTTAGGAAAATTCTTATATGGTATCAAAGCTATACCAAATTCTTACAAAAGGAAATCAAGTTTTTTTTTGTGTGAAGATATTGAGTGAAATCTCTCTTGGTGTGGATTTGGCTTACCATGTTTACGATTCTTGTGAGAACCTACTCCTTTATTCCCACAATAATTGGGGGGGATGGTGAATTAGTTACTCAAGGTCTATATGTACTACTTGAACAATTAAATAGTAAACACTTCACTGTTCTTCTTATCCTATTGTTGCTCAATTTCTACTATAAAATTGTCATAAACTTAACTTTTATTGCATAATGAAAACATTATTAAATGTAAATATTTATCACAGTTCAAACACTAGGATATAACGTGGAAACCCAATTTGGGAAAAACCACCAACAACATGTCACTCTTTTTCACTCTTTCAAAATGAGCCATGTTAGGAGGCAACCCTATTAAAGGTTACAAAACACATTGTTAAATGTGACCTGGTTAGAGGATTTAATCACCTTGTTAGGAGTGGCCTTGTAAGAGGACTTTGATCGTTCCATTTATAATGTCACCCAATTAAATGAATGTTAGGTCAACCTATGTTAAAAGAATTTCAATGCAAGTTGTTTACAATGATAAGAAATAAAACAATAGGTTTTGATCTATGTGATCACAACTCACTTTTGTAGGTTCAAATCTATGTTCAGTCTTTATGCCAGTTTACTAATAATCCCTCCATTGATATCTCTGATCTTGATTTGCTTGGACAACCTTCAAGGAATTAGTCCACTCTAGTCATCGACACTTAAGACTTTTTTCTCTAATTCACTTATCAATAACAACATCATATCTACAAGCTTTCTCCTTTTAGCTTTTCATTCACTCACACTCTTGTGTGTTTTTGATTCACCTCTATATACACTTGCACTCGTTGATCATAATTTGTTTGGCTATGTACCTCCTTAAAAAGGAAATTTGTGCTTTACCATTTTATACATCAATCATAGATCTTAGCATTTATGATTAGATTCAACTTGATTACATGTATTTGTCCATCTTCTTGATCATCCTGTAGAAACTTCTCTAGAATCCATATGTTAGGTCTTTGCCTAATACTCTCCTTGAATTTAATGATCCAAATCATAAATCTTATCTTCAAAACAATTTACATCTCCCAAGAAATCAACTAAGTTAGCTTGATTGAATGATCTTTTTGAATTTATTCTCTAACTGTCACTCGATAATCTCCAAATTCCAATACTTGATCATCACTAAAATACTCTGTCGGTATAAAGATTCCTAGCTTAGTATCAACTAACATGCTTGGTCGATGCTAATGCTCAGAACACTATATTTTCTCGACACTAATTGTAGCTCGGTTGACACTAGCATTACTTGACACTCCTTAGTATTTTATTCTTATGCTCCACTTGGCTTAGCTTTCTTGACATAAAAAAATAATTTTCTTTATCAAAGTCTATCTAATCAAATGTCCATTGTAACTACTTTTTCATAACTTCAACCTTTCCTTGGGGTGCTATAGTTATGAGAAACTTCTTAAATCCTCTTCATCAATTAATTAGATATGACATTTAGATTAGGTAGCAATATGTCTCATCCATAGATTTGACATCTGTTGGTGTTTTAAAGCTACAAATCTAAAACAACACTAGGATGCAGAATAAAAGTGGATACCTAGGGTTTAGCTACTTTCTATATTCAACAAAAAACTTATTCAAATTTGGACCAACATAACAAAACATAAGGGCTTTCTACACTTTTTGTTAGGATTAACCCCAGATAGAAATAACAATTACATGCAAATATAACCAATATCAGAAAATAATAGATCACACATAAGAGTACACAAGACACCATGATTTAATGTGGTTCACCCAATCCCTGGGCTACATCCACCACCAACAAGTCCAATATTATTATTATCTAGTGATTACAACCTAATTACAACCTCTGACCCCTTACAGCTCAATTCCACCACAAGAACCAATTTTTGCATCACACATTATGAAAACCTCTAACCCGAAGCCTTTTTATACAATCTTTTTTCCACTTACAAAATTAGGGCTAGAATAATAGAAGAATAGTAGCTTATGCCTTTTACAATATAAGGTCATTTTTGGCTTTGGGGGTCTTGCCCTTGAAAACTCTTGTAGAGGTGTTTCCCCTTGACCCCACCCTGTACTATGATAGGGAGTGCACTTATGGTGCTGTCCCTTGACCCTTTCTTAGGGGTGCTACCCTCAAACCCTCGTAGAAATAATTTGGAGGGAAACCACATTGAATAAACCTTTGACTTTGATTAGGCTCTACATCACAATAATCTTCCACGTGGAGACTAATCAAACTCCATAATAATAACCTCCCACTTGGAGACTGATCATACATTGCTAAACTTATAGCTCTAACTAGAATATCAAACCACACTAGACTCTGTTATTCTTTTATTCTATTCAGTCTAGAAGACCAATCGAAGTTGAAGAGGAATTTAGCTTCTCTCTTGTCACAACCTTTGTAAACATATCTGTTGGATTATCATTTGTATGTATCTTCTCTAGTTTTAACTGTCCATCATCCAAAATTGATTGAATAATGGTACCACAACTGTATGTGTTTTGTCTTTGAATGTAGAGCTGAATTCTTTGCAAGATGAATGGAACTTTGGCTATCTATGAAGAAATAATTATCCCTCTGTGGGTGTCCCAATTCTTTCATGAAGAACTAAATCCATATCTTGTCCTTGGCTACCTTTGTAGCAACAACACATTCTACCTTTGTAGTGGATAAAGCATTATCCTTCTGTAACCTAGAAACCAAGTTCATTGCTGCTCCACCAACAATAAATACATAACCCATAGTACTCTTCATGTTACCAATATCCCTTGCCAAATCTAATTCAATGTAGCCTTGTAAATCAATAGTAGAGCCCCCAAAATGTAAACACTTATTGGATATTCCTCTCAAATAACTAAGAATCCATTTAACTGCATTCCAATGCTTAAGCTCTGGATGACTCATATAGCTACTAACAACTCCCACTGCATGTGAAATGTCTAGCCTTGTACATACCATAGTATACATCACACTTCCTATAGCTAAAGCATAAGGTACCTTAAACATCTTATCCTCCTCTTCTTGTATCTTAGGGCACATCTTCTTAGTCAACTTCAAATGACTAGGTAAAGGTGTGCTGACAAATTTAGAATTCTCTATAGAAAAATGTTGCAACACCTTCACAATATAATCAGCCTAAGATAATGTCAATTTGTTGTTCTTCCTATCTCTGCAAATCTTCATATCAAGGATTTTTTTTGCTCCCCCCAAATCCTTCATATAAAATGTATGTGCTAACTGGCATTTCAACCCCTTAATATAATCCATTTTAGACTCAACTACAAGCATATCATCAACATATAAACATAAAATAATTTAGCTATCATCATCCAACCTTGTAAAATAATCACAATGATCTAAATGACATGTGTTATATCCATGCTAATGCATAAACCTGTCAAATTTTAGATACCATTGTTGAGGTTCTTGCTTCAATCCATATAAAATTTTCTTCAATCTATAAACTAAGTTCTTCTTACCTTTGACCTCAAATCCCTATGGTTGAGCCATATATATCTCTTCATCCAAATTACCATTAAGGGAGGTTGTTTTAACATCAGGTTGTTCCAAATGCAAAGCTGTAGTAGCTACAATACTTAAAATAGTGTGAATAGAAGTCATCTTAGCAAGAGGAGAGAATATCTCATCAAAATTAATGCCTTTTTTCTCCGCAAATCCTTTTATAACTAACCCACTTTTAAATCTTTTCTTACCTCCACCCTCTTCTTTTAACCTATAAACACATTTATTTTGTAAAGCCTTTTATCCGTAGGAAACTTGCATAAATCCCATGTCTTATTTTACAACAAAGAGTCTATTTCTTCTTTCATTGTAGACTCCCACTGAATCTTTGTATCCACCTACATAGCTTCATCATAACATTCAATTTCACCAACATCTATTAGTAAAATAGAGTACAAAGAAGGAGAAAATCTTTCTGGAGGCCTACTTATCCTTGTTGACTGCCTAACATTTATTGGGGTGTGCGATATTTTTTGTTGTGATTATTGCAGATCATGAGGAATTTTTGGAACATCAACTTTTAAAGTATTATTCAACATTACATAATCATCTTATTTCTTCTCATGTTGCTGCAACATATCTTTGTACAACACTTTCTCATTGAATACGATATCACTTCTTCTTACAATTTTATGATTTTCAAAATCCCAAATCTTATAACCAAATTCATTAATGTCATATCCAAAAAATACACATTTATTTGACTTAGCTTCCAGCTTGGTTCTATTTTAAAAATCTATATGAGAAAATGCTTCACAATCGAAGGTCTTAAGAAAAGAATAACTCACCTTCTTACCTATCCATGCTTCCTCTAGAATATCACAACTCCAAGGAGTAGAGGGACCTCTATTAATCAAATATACAATATTATTGACAACCTGCACCCACATTTTTAAGGGGAACCTTGCATGCAACCTCATGCTTCTTGCACACTCCATTATTGTCATGTTCATGCATTCAACCACTCCATTTTCTTGTGGAGTCTTTGGAATAGTTTTCTATCTATGAATACCATTAGTGGAGCAATAATCTTCAAATTCATGACTGCAATACTCACCACCATTACCAGATCTGAGACATTTTAATTTCTTACTAGTCTTATTTTCAACCAAGCATTTCCATTTCTTAAAAGTTTGAAATATATCAGATTTCTTTCTTAGCAAATAAACTCATACTTTTCTAGTTGCATCATCAATAAATGTAACATAATAATGAGAGCCACCAAGGGAAGATTCTTGAGCTAGCCCCCATACATCTGTATGCACAAGCTCTAATTTCCCACTTTTATTTTCCTTCCTAGTCTTCCCAAAATTCACTCTCTTTTATTTTCCATACACACAACTTTCACATAAATCCATATTAACACATTTGAGACTTGGTAAAACTTTCTTAGAATGAAGTGCTTTCATACATTTCCCACTCATGTTCCCAAGTCTGTTGTGCCACAATGTTGTATTAAAATCTAGAACAACTATTTGTTCTCCCTACTCAATTGCAACAATTGTTCCTAAACATTTATTTTCCTCTGAAACAATCAAAGTAGAAGGAACAATATGACATGTACAAAGATATAAGGTGCCTACTTTCATACCTTTTTCCACTACAAGGGAACCTTTTGAAACCTTTCAATTTTTATCATTAAAAGTAACTACACAACTCTCATCACTGATTTTCCCTGCTGAAATTAAATTCCTACTTAGCTTTGGAACATGTTTTACCTCAAGTAGTAGCCAATGATTCCAATTCTGTGACTTAATTTTAACTTTTTCCTTTCCAACAATTTGACATGATTCATTATCCCCCAAATAAACAAGGCCAAAATCCCCTTGGACATAATCAATAAAATAACTTGTATGAGGTGTAGAATGAAATGAAGCACTAGAATCTAAAACCCATGAATCATCAATACTTTCTAAAGAGAGAAGAAAAGCATCCTCTTCAGATTTGTTACTTACCACATTTGCCTCCTTGTTCCCTTATGGTTTATCTCCTTCATTATTCTTTCAAGTCCAATAATATTTCTTTTTATGTCCTATTTTACCATAGTACCAACAATCTCTCGATCCTCTAGATTGAGATCTCTTCCCCTTTGACTTTCCTCTTGATTCCCCACAATTTTTGAATTATTTCCTTTCTTAGTTGTTCTGCCTTTACTTTTTGTATTCAAAGCACTTCCTGATGTAGATCCACCTAAGGTTTTTGTATGATTTTTCTCACTCAAAATAACACCAATCACATCATCATATTTTAGGGTATTAGATCTAGAAGCAAAATTACTCATAGCCATTCCAACTTTTAGGCAAAGAACACAAAATGAAGAGAGTCATAATTTCTTCATCAAAATTAATACCCATAGAAGATAACTGACTAGTAATAGTATTAAACTCATTTAAATGATTCACAACACATCCATCTTCATATTAAATAAACTTTTCATGAGAAATACTTTATTGAAAGCAAAGGGCTTTTCATACAATTTTGCTAGGGTTCCCATCAACTCTTCCATTGTCTTCACTTTTGAAATGTTAAATGTCACTGATGGTGCCAAGCATAACTAAATGCTTCCAAGTGCCTTTCAATCTAAAATCTCTCATTCCTCATTTGTCATAGTTCCCTAGTTTTTAGTTTTTCCTGCCAGCGACTTTCATAAATCCTTCTAATATAGATAGTCCTCCATTTGCATCTTCCATAACTGAAAGTTCTACCCATTAAACTTCTCAACCCTCAACTTAACATCGTCTACAATCACTCCCACTCAATCGTGAGGCTCCCACTCAACCGTGATACCTTCCTACTGAGGATTGCTAAAATAAAAATGACAATGGTCTCGCTAAAAAAAATTTAAAAAATGATTGTTTGGCTATGATGCCACCTATTAGGATTAACCTCAGACATAAATAATAGTTACATGCAAATATAACCAATAAAAAAAAAAAATAGATTGCAAATAAGAGAACACAAGACACCAAGATTTAACGTTGTTCAACCAATCCCTAGGCTACATCCACAAACAACAAGTCCAATATTATTATTATCCAGTGATTACAACCTGATTACAATTTGTAATCCCTTACAGGTCAATTCCACCAAAAGAACCAATTTTTGCATCACACATTATGAAAATCCCTAACCTTAAGCCTTTTTATACAAGCTTTTTGCCACTTATAAAATTAGGGCTAGAATAATCAAAAAATAGTAGTTGACTCCTTTTACAATATAAGGTCATTTTTGGCTTCGAGGGCACTGCCCTCAAAAATGCCTATAGGGGTGTTGCCCCTCGACCCCACTCTATACTATGACGGGGAGTGCACTTGGGGTGTTGGCCCTTAACCCCATCTTTGGGTTGCTGACCCAAACCCCCACTAATACATTTGGCATCGATTTGCGACGGCCAAGTGTCAGAATTGTGTCGCAAATGTGTCGCCACTGCGACGGCAGCAGACGTCATTGTTTTTTAGTCACAAATTACGACATCTATTCTTGGACGTCGCAATTTCAACGCCTATCCGTCGCAAGATCAAAATTCTATCCCATCATTGCTGCCGTTGCAATGGATGTGGTTGCCATCGCAATTTTGACGTCTTCACCACGCATTGCGATGGGGTGGCGTCGGCATCTGCCCACGGGTTCGTTGAGGCGGGAGCCTTTACAGTTTATCCGTGGGCGTCGCACTTGCGACGTCCATGGAAACTTGCGACGGTGCTGTCGACGCCGTTGGCCGTCGCAATGTTTGCGAATGTGTCGCAATTGCGACGCAAAATCATCAATTGCGACGGCGTCGCTATGCACGGGACGCTTATTTCATCGCAATGCGTGTGTGGACGTCACAATTGTGACGTCCATGGTTAGCAATATGGCGGGGCCGCTGTGGCAGCAATGCCAACTACCGTCACTGCCACAGCGGCCCTGCCACAAGCATCATCTTCAGCTGCTAGCTCTAGCAATGTGTTCGCAGTCATGTCGAGCAGTTGTATTGCTCCTTCATCAAATGCTAGAAGTCCAATTTTCCTGCCACTTGGGTCCAAGAGGACGAGTGTTCGCTTTTGGGCTTAGTGTGAGAATTGCTTTGGGCCAACCTGTCATGCTCCCTGATTCCAATTGTATGGTGATTGGATGCTGTGAAACAAATTTAGATGTGGCATGAATAGGGAGGGTAGATACCAACACTCCACTAGGTAGGCCGCCTCTTGCTTGATGTCCTATGTGCTTGCTAGTTGGGGCCAAGAGGGCGAGGGTCCGCACTTGGTCTTAGTGCGAGGATTGTTTCAGGCCAATCTATCATGCTCCCTTCTTCAAATGTGAACTCTAATAAAAAGATGGGTTTAATGAACTATACTTCAAATATTTTTCTAGAAGGGTTGCACGGGATCTCAACCAGATTTATCTTGATAAAGTCTTTTTATGTAACCTGCAATAGTTATATATTCTACAAGAAAAGTGTGCAAGATATAGTGCAATAATTATATGTTTACTACATTGAAATGTTTGTAAATAATGGGAAAAAAATTGTCATGTGTGAAAGTTATGATGGTGTTACGATGATATTTTTTTTGGAGGATGGGTGTGTTTTCACAAAAAAATATCAAACATGTATTTATGATATGTAGTATTTCAAAATTATGCATAAGGGCAAAGAAATACATTGCATTAGCTCAGAACTAGAATGTATTTAACTTCTAAGTCAAACCCTCAAAATCAATCAAAAACTACAAAAGGCAAATGCCAAGCAACAAAGAAACACTTGTCAGATGAGCCAGTAAGGCTGGCTGCTATGATGTACGATCCATGAGGGGGTTGTAGTTCTTAATGAAAAAGTCTAGCTTTGTTTTAACTCCTAATTTGGTTCAGTTGTTCCACATCAAATACATCAGCCATTACAAAGACTCTCAATTAATTATTTTAGCATTAATTGGTGCCATAGAATTATGAGACTGCTAATGTCCCAAAAAATTTCAACCAATTTGTTTTTAGTACAATTTTCCCTATAAAAGCCATGGGACCAGCTGATTTATGAGTCTCTTGAACTTCTTAGCAGTTTAAGTGGCTCCCCTCTCTTCATGGGACTATACCCTAAGTAGTTGTGATTTCTGCATAGGGGTATAAAAACTTGTTTTTGTTTGTTTTTTACAGTATTCACTAAGATGATTTGCCTACAAATGACACAGGAAGCTACAAAAATGATGTTACTTCTATTTTTGAAATGAAAATTGTGTGTGAAAGATCTGCATAGCTTTTTGACAGTTTGTGGTAATTTTGCTCATATATTTGAGTACCTCAAGGAGGCACAAAATGCTCATTAGGCTTCACAAGTTTTGTTTACCATCTTTTACGATTTAGAAGAACTAGTGTTGTGCAATTTGAAAGCTAAATTCGTAATAAAGTGCTCTCGATTGATCCATTTCTACTCAGCTTATATAGGCAATGGTGATGTAATAGAAATCACAAACAGTGACATGGAAAGGAGAAATGTTGTGCTTATTGTGACGGGCCAAACAAAATGAATTGCTAGTGATGTATTTGCGTTTGAAAAGAATCACTGTGTTTTTAGATGAAGAGCTTGTGGAGTTCTTGTCAGATTTGGAGGCAAGAAGTCAACAAGTTTGATTTTCCTCCTTACTAGCTAATGCTAAGGGGAAAAAAATTATTGACAAAATGTGGGCCAAAATTCTGGAAAAAATTGGGAAAATCCTGATCAACCTTTTTTTGGAAAAATATCTTGATTTTTTAAAGAAAATATAATATATGACAAATATTATGTATGGAATAATTAACTTATATTAAGAGTGATATATATATATATCTTATTATATATATTGTTATATAAAAATTATAATATATTGAGGGTATATTACTTGTATTATAACTATAACTAATATAAGTTAATATGTTAAAGATACATGTCTCTTTATTTCACAGTTATATTCATTCATATAGTAACTTGAAACACACATAAAAGATCCACAAGTGCTATTACAAGTTATAGAATAGTCGATCCTATTTCACTAACATGGTATCAGAGCAGTGTTGCGATCAAGATAGAAAATCAGAGATCTAGTATCACAACAGATCATTTCCCAGGAATAATAGAATCACATGCCTAAAATAATGATGGAGAACTTCTGAACCACTGGAATAACTGTATCTCTGACTCACCTTGTGCGGCATCAACTTTGTAATAGGAACCAACGATGGAAGATTACTGGGTTAGAACTTGATATGTATCAATAGAAAGGAATGAAGAACATTGTGTACGTAGTGAATCATGATATACATAATGTGTTATACAACTATTAGGATGAAGGAAGATGTCATAGTAGTTTTAGTGAGTAGCTGTCTTCTATGCAAAGCAAGTATTGTTACCAAAACTACTTACCATGTCACCTGCAAAGGTAATGAAAATATTAAGATCTAAAGTATGCGATGGGAGTATGCAGTGGAAATGATCTGCATAGGGCCTCTTAGAGCACTCTACGATTACAGATCATAATTGCAATTTGTCTATGTTGATGGAGAATTTTATTTTGGTGAAGACAAAGACAATATTCAAGCATTGTTGGTACCAGATGATCGACCTCATACTTAAAACAATAACAACCACAAAACTGTATATTGGGATGGCACATAATGAAATATTCTGGATTTATTTTGTTCTTAGCTCCTCATCTCAAGTCGTAATTTTTGGAGGACATATCGACTTTTATATATCCAATGACTTATATGAATAAAACAACAATTATATATCTCACAAAGGTAGAAGTATAATGAAGTGTGATACTAATAAGGCACTGAGACTGAAAAGTTAATTATTTTGGGTGACCCATCTGCTAGGCGAACCAAATAAAGGAGCTGTGTGGTGGGACAAATGCCACAAATAAGACCTCATTCAATTAAGAGGACCGTGGCTATGATGTGCCAACACAATGGATAAAATTGCTAATCATTGACACAAATTCTCATTTATAAAATCCTTAAAGTTACCTTGACATAGTAGTAGTGAATATGCAGGGGGAGCAATTACTGTCCTTTGGGGAGCTTCTAATCTGCTTGCAAGGGATTGCATAAGATTGATAAAGCAATATTATATTGTTGACTGAACTGCTGACATCTTTGCATTTACAAGGAGTTGGGAATGAAAATACACATCCATTCATACAAGTACTCTAGGGTTCCCATATCAATATCAATGGGATGGAAATAATTTTAGATTTCAAATGTAAATTTTAAAGGCTCTATCTTGGAAAAATATAAGGTGTGGATATGTGTGAATGAGTAAGAGTGCGTAGTGTGTGTGAAATAAAAAAGAAGACCAATGGAGCACAACACACGCTAGAATCGCAACATAATATGGGAGTACAGATAGTATATCCAAATTGTTGGACAAATTGGCTTAAGGGAATGTTACCAAGAGATGTGATGCATCGATTGGAGATTAAGGGCATGCATAAATATTTTCGTGAAAGAGAGTGTATGTGATATAAAATAGAATACTACAACAATAACGGATAATATGGCTAATCCAAGATGATTTGATTATGTGGTATTTGTAAAACCCATTAGGAAGAGCCAAACCATCTTATCAAACTATCAATATGGCTAGTCTCTCATTCTACATACTACGACATTAACCCTTGTTGATATGTGTAACCCTTGTACTTATGAAGTCCTTGCATAGCCATTGGAGTTCAAACGTTGTACTATGAATTGATATAAGAGTGGTGATCTCTTATGAAGTGTTGGAATTTATGAGTGTATCACAACCTATATGGAGAATTAACACACATTCGTGTGTTTTGGGGTAGGGTGGTTATTTGAGTATATATCTTATGTTTCTTTTCTCCTCTTGTTTTCTCTTATGTCAACACTCTTCTTAATTTTTATAGATTTGGTTTTGTTGCATTATTATCTTCAACGGTCTAAGGAGGAGCTCATTATATTTTCTTCTAGTATCAATAAAGTAAATATCAAATGTCTTACATGAGGAAGTACAAACAACTTAGATAAGTATTACTTTCAACTAGCCAAAAACTATTGTTATTGACACAAAATTTTCTTGTGCATTAACAAGTTATAAGTTTTTTTAATGTTGTGATGTTGCTATCAGGATTCAATTGTGTAGTTTTCGGTCAAACTCATTGGTCTATGTTTATGAGTAGTGTTTCACAATAACTTATTTCTCATTAGAATGAATAGAACACTAAATACTCATTGCATCTAGGTTTGCTCACGGAGGTGAAGCGTTGGGCTTTCTCGAGATGTTACCCACCCAAGCACCACTCCAACCCAAATGTTCTTAACCATGGATTTTTTTAAAGGTTAATGTCATGCTCAAAAATCAAGGCTAAAGCACACAATTTTAAAAAAAAAAGGTAATAACAAGTATCTTATTGAGCTTCACTTTGTTTCGAGAATAGTTTAATATTCTCTACTAAATAGGGCCAACCACGTGAAGGTGGAAGCTCATTTGGCCCCACCCCCCTCCCCCTAACATCACTCTACATTCCCCGTTAACATCTAACATTCATTCATTCTTTCAACCATTAATAAAATGTAACATTCAATCAATATCACATGATAACATTCATTAACACATTAGATTCGTTAACATGCAACATTCATCAATATTCTGCATTAACACATAATTCATGAACATTCATTAGCACATAATTAAATTCATTGAGACATAAAATACAGTCATTATCAATTAAGGTATGTAGTGACAATCATTTCTTTTTTTTCTTTCTATTTCTTTTTTCTATGTAAGCTCTAAGAGGAGCATCAGTGTCATCATCAATTCCCCCCTCATCAGTTGTTCTGTTCTTTGTTCTTGATGATCTCAAATTCCTATGCTGTTGCAAAGGGGGGTCCTCTGCAATAACAAATAAAAGAGTTAAATTAAAAATAATTTATTATAATTGTTACAATTATTTAATTATTTTAAATAACATAACTGTGTCTCTTTACCTGATCTGACCACATCATTTTGTCTAGACTCAACGTCAACATGGTCATGAACATCGACCCCTCGATCCTCTACAACTGCTATACAAAATGTTACGTAAATCCAAACACCAATTGCAATTACATATAAAAAATTTAATAGCAAATGTATACCTCCACCACTAGGATGCACATCATGGGAACCTTCGACATCCACAGATTGTGTAGAAGGATTGTCAGGCTACATTCCAACATCGTACGCATTGTTATCATTGCTTGCTTAAAACAGAAAAACTCACTTTATATTGGAACTTAACACCAAATAGACTAATTGGTAAAGTATTCAATTTGAAATAAATTTCATTTAGCTTATTTACCTGTGGCTGAGATGCATCAGTATTAGAACCTTCCACACTAATTTTAGTTCGTAGCCATTCAGCCATGGCTCTATAGCCTTGTTGGAAGCCAATTCTCTTATTGTCTTCTGTGAGGCATCTCTTGAACTCTGAGCCCTGCATTTTTTCATGGTATGGTGAATTTTACTTGCATTGTTTCATCAACCAATGGAGGGTAGTTAAAATATCAACAGCAAATCATCTATATCCATCACAATATAATAGGAGAAAAATCGAGCAGTTTTGATGGAGCAATCTACTATATAAATGTTGTGTGTTTGTATGCTTTGCTTGTACCAACATATTTTCTCCAAATTCTTAAGTTGGGTAAGAGTTAGTTCAGCTCTTTGGAAATAAAAATGGCTGCAAGTGCTGCTGCATTCCCTCATTCTTTCAATCACTGCCTTTATTCTCAACTATTGGAGGAAAATTCAGTCAAGGGTGAGATTTTAAATAATGTCATATTAGTGAATCACAAGTTTTCTTCACTAATCTAGATTGCAGAGTCTTGACTTCAATTGTTGAATTGTTTATATTGAATATGAAAATCCACTATTGTTATTATATTCTATTGACCTATTTATAATTGATGAGCTAAATAAGGGAGTCCTAGCATTTCCCTTCACATTATATAAAAAATTTGATATAATTTTTCATTTACTAATACTTACAACTCTTGCTTGAAGTTTCGAAAAACCACCAGAGCCGAGCTTGTGTGTCCTGTGCTTTTCTAGTCTTGCCTTTGTTGCCTTTGATGTGTCAGGCAATCTATGAAAAGTTTCAAATATGTTAGATAGTATAAATATGGAGGTTAATTAGTACATAATTAGATTCTCAATAGTATCACATACCTTGCTGTACTCTCCACTGGTGTAATATTATTTTTCTTGTCAGCTTTATACTTTCCATCCAAAATCAGAGCCTGCCACTCAGCCTCAGGAACATAGGGAGGACGCTCGTACCTGGGGTTATCCCATAATTTTTTTTTGTACTGGTCCCTAATATACTTCAAACATAAACCAGCTTTTTCAAGGAGCTTGTTTCTCTCAAATGCACGAGGTCCAAAGAGTTGGGTCATGCTCTCTATAAGATCATCCTTCAACGGTTTGCGTTGGTGATTCCACCTTTTAAGTAAAAAAAAACATGTTAGACTCATAAATGAAGTGAAGCTACCTTTAATATAGTTCAAGAAATGGACGAGAAAAGGAAAGCTATTATAGCAATGATATGAAATCAAAATAGTGGTTTGGGGTTTTAGTTAGGATATGATGTTCCACCAGGTACGCATGGTGGGCCCAAATATTCACAAACACTCATCACCAAGTTTTCTCCAAAAAAGATCATTCCCTACAAAACAATCATGGGATCATTAGTCGATGAAGAGCGATCAAAAACTAAATTACTATTCTATCACTATAGAATAATAATAACTTTAAAGTACCTGGAACTTTGGCTACTTTTAATGGAATGCCTTCATCGTCGCTGACGATCAATGTGACATCCTTCACTGTTCTCGTACTAGGAACATAGGAACATCCAGGAAATGATGTTGCAGGTCCTATTGCAAAAAGTTTCATAAGTTTCATAAGTCTTTGTCACGATCAAAGTATAAAAGAACAAATGATAATTGATGTTATAAAGTTGTAAAAAAGAAACTGTTTGTTGCTGTCATAAGAGAGAAAAAGAGGGATTTGTGTACCAGCAGATGGTGCAACAGTCGATGCATGTAAGCTGCGTGTTGCTGACTCAGCAGTCAGAAAGAGATTTGTGGTTGTCTTGGATGGAGGCAGTGTCATCGTAGGATTCAATTGATGTGAAGCTGAAGAATAAAATTGTTAGAGCATGCATAAATATAGAACGCGTGGACTAGCATGGACAAGATTGTTAGAGCATTAAAAAAAAGGATTGTTCGAGCATGTATTGTCAATGATTATGATCATTCCTATATATATTCAGTGGAAAAAAAAAAGTGGGGAATGGAACATGCGATCTACCTAAACCACCTGCAGCACCCTCATCATGGGAACGGGGCTCGAAATCAAGCAAAAAACTCTGTAAAGACAACACATCCATATTTTAATTAATGCCATAAAAGAGCATAACATAAAAACCATTATTGAACTCTTTTTATAATTAAAAATTTCATTAATACTTACTTTTAAGGACTCAGAGGTGTGCAACAATTCAGATGCCCTATCTTTTATTTGTTGAGTCATAGGCTTTATGGTTGCCAAACGTAGAATTTCTTTGCTAATTTTCTTTAAATTAATTTTAATCGAACCGATCGGGTCATTGGTCTCTGCTAAATCGATATAGAAAGGGTCCTCCTCAGGGGGGCCTGCTAAGGGACTGCAGGTTCCTTTCCCTCCCTCCAACCACTAGCCCTCTGTGACAACAATAGTATTAGTATTATCAAAATTACTCCAAAACAATAAAGAAAACAACATTAAAAAAATAACATTTTGCTTCTATCTAGTTTGTACAATTACAAATGAGTTTTACTTGCTCATGTGTAGATGACCTGGGAGCATCGTCAGCATCCCCTCTCGGTGGTTGCTCCATATTGTGCCCCTGTGTCAAAGATGAAGTATAAAAATGTTAGCCAAAAATTTATTGACTAAATGGTATGTTGGAGTCATTGATTAGAAGTTGGTTTAATAGTATGTACCACCCCATGATAGTAGTCGTTTGTATCTATGCGGTTCAAATTGTAATCAATAAGAAGCTCTTCCCCTGCACGTATTGATTTTATCGCACAGATGAATACACAATTTCCCTCGTGCGCCTCAAATATGCAATTGGGTTGCTTTATAGTTGACCCAGGTCGTGTACTATTTATAAAACCCACAATATTTCCTGTTGCTTTTGGCCTTCCATCAATGTATATAGCCACACTTTTACTTTGATTATTGTCTTGCTGTTGTATATAATTTACCGAGAGGGCATACCTATACATACTTTTTTTATATTTAACAATATGCATCCAACTTTTGTAATCGTAACATGTTCCAACATACTCCATCAATTCAGAAACTTTGTTGTAAGACACCTTTATGCCGTCCATAGAAAATAGGCCCAAACCATGTAGTGATGATGGTGCTATGCGATATATCCTCTCGTTAACACAAAAATCAGTGTTTATTGGAGGAAGTTCCTTGGATACCCAATGTTTCTGTAGATGTTGGTACCTCAAGGGCACCTCGATGTCGCCTTCTGTCTCATCATCATAAGAACATGACCCCCCTTGAGCAAGGAAAAATTTCATGCATTTATTGAATTTCCTTCTAGTCCTTTGACCTGTAGTTAATCTCCCTGTTCTAGATAAACTGCATGTCTCACTTTCCTCTTCTATTCCTATATTTCCCTCACTCAAGGAAGACACTTCTGACAAATACCTATTCACTGGTACCTGCAAATGGGAGAGATCTTAGAAGACATTAATCTTACTATTGATAAGTGTATTAAATAGACTGTCTATAAGGAGTATTGACTTATACCTGTTGATCCATGAGACTGTGCGGGATGCTCCTGAAACGGGTTCAATTTCTTGCAAATGTAATTCAATTATCGTGAGCATAATCACATGATGATCATAATCACATCCATCATTAGCATCACATAAAAATTAAAAACATTAAAAGGTGCACAATAAAACACTTCAATCAGGCTCACATTGTAAGCCTACTAGGGAAGTAGGCCTAGTGAAGGGCTAAAACTGGGTTTTTGTATCAGCTGATGAGTTGAGGGCTTAGTCACCTTGGGGACATGCTATTTGAAGTTGTTTGATGTGTGTGGAGGTGGAGGAAACACCTAGACTAAAGCCACTTGCATAACATTTTGAAATTCAGTTAGATATTTTATATTAATTAAGATAACTGTAATTTCTTCCAAAACCCATTATAATAATTTTAAAATGGATTACTGGTTTCTTTTTACTTACCGTGTAAATCCCATAGATCCAAATACATGTACTGAAATAAGTTTTCTAGTTTTAGTCTGTAAATCAACATACTGATACAATGTTATTCCTATTCTAAAATGAAATGTAGAGATACTTGAATTATTAACCAACAAATTGGGTAAGCACTTATATTATGTTTTCCCTATGAATTTTATTCTAGGTACAACTCCCTTTTATAGATATTTAATGAATTCCCTTTTCTAAACTAAACACTTACAAATGCTTTTGACCTGAAAGAAAATAAGGCCCAATACATTCATGCATCAATATGTGTTTTAAATAGTTTTATTTAATTAATTTAGATTAATAGCTAATTTAGATTAGCAGTATTCTATTTGTAGTTGAAACTTGTAGCTTTTAAATAGATAATGAATAAACTATGTAACCATATATATAAGACAAATATATTTCTATCAAGAAATAAATATTAAATAGATTAAGGATTGATGGCATACCTCTAAATTCCATCATCATCATCCTCGTCATCATCATCATCATCATCATCATCATCATCATCGTCCTCATTATCATCGTCATCGTCGTCATCATCATCCTCCTCGCCATCATCGTCGTTGTCGTTGTCGTCGTCGTCGTCATCATCAACATCATCATCAACATCAACATCATCATCATCATCATCATCAGTAGCAGCATCATCGTCATCATCTTCTTCTTCTTCTTCATGAAAATTTGTGTCAGGAACATCATCCAATAACTGTCGATCATGATCACCATCTACATCATCTTCTACTTCTTTGGTATCTTCTTCTTCCATCACATTATACTTTATTGGCCTTCCTCTCGGTTCATGTCTAACAACAAATGACCAACCTGGTTTATGTGGAACCTCTGAGTAAAATACCTGCTCACATTAGCTTGGAAGAACATAAGGCTCATCCCCAACTGGCTCAAACGACCTTGTATTAACTATTGTAAATCCATTATCATGTTCAATAATAGTTCTATCAGGATCATTTGGATTAAGTCGTAGCCTGTACCATTTGACAATGAAGAGTACTAATTTGAAGGAACTAAAGTCACACTCAATTATCTCATCCAAAATGCCATAGTATCGATTTTCAGACTCTTGAGGATGTAAGTCGTTTCTAGATGAAATATTAGTCACTTGAAAGACTGCAGTTATTCCTGAATCACAAGTTTTCTTCGTGTCATCCAACACTTTGACGCAAAATTTCTAACCATTATAGAACATAGCCTTGTGGTGTTTAACCTGCAATAATATGTGAAACATATCAAAATTATTGTATCGTGAGTTGATAAACATACGAGTGATTAATAAATTTGTACGTACCTGGAAATCTCTTGAACCACGTGCTAAATCTATTTCCCTTTGCGTAACATTGGAATCTCCATTACGATGAGCTTCTTTAACCAATGAAGATACACCTTCCCATGTTAATGTGCGACCAGAATGTTGACATCATTTAATCCATATCGTCGTCCAATCAAGATTGTTTGCAATATACAAATGTAGTGCATCCCACTCTCGAGCACCTGTACAAAAAAAAAAAATAGACAACTTACAACCAATTTATTTTGAAGATTAAGAAATAATTTATTACAATAACATCTTATAATTTATTACCTCTCACTTTCCTCAATATACCTTTCCCCATCAAGTACTCCCCTTCTAATTTTTTAAAAGGCTTGAGATCCCAAATGCGATCTACATGGATATTTTATGCAAACTTAGGAAGATATTCAGTAATGTACACCATAGTCTGGTATACCATATATCCCTCTACCATAGAACCCTCAGGATGTGCTCTTTGTTGAACCAAAGCCTTCAAAGATTTCAAATGCCTCTCAACCATCCACATTGACCTAGTGTGTACAGGTCCACACAATTCAATCTCCTCAACTAGGTGTATGAGGTAGTGTTCCTGTGCATTGAAAAAAGTTGGAGGTAGAAACTTTTGCATTTCACACAGTAAATGAGGAATTCTTCTCTTCCAATAGTTTATATCTTCTTTATGGATTTCTTTAGATGACAACCACCTACATTAAGAGATTCAAGTCACAAAAAAATATAGATATGAGACTTTACAAAATAATATACAATAGATTACATAGCAAGAAAAACAAATCACGAATATAATAAATATATACAACAAATTGAACAGATATTACTGCTTACCTCATATATTTTTCAAGATCATATATCACTTGTTTGATGTTATTGTTGAAGTGCTCTAGGAGAGATAGAGGAAGCACGTACTGCAGTAATTATAAACCAATCATTTCATTGTTTTCTAACATAACCTAATGAACAATTCACGTAGTTTATGAATATTTTGTAAATACAGAAGAACATAACTTACCTTGACGAAAGTATGCCAATCATGTGTTTTGAGCCCTGGCCCAAATTCACTTTTTTTTGATATGAGATTGTTTATGTTCGCAGCAAATCCATTGGGAAATCAAATTTTTCGTATGACTTCTTTTATGGCATCACTTTGCTGCTCCATTAATAACCATGGAAGGGCACTTATATTAATCTGATCTCTGTTGCTATTTGAGTGAATGAAATTTTTCAATGCATGATTGGATTCATGTATGTCATTACAAATTTTGACAATTTTTTCTTTGTCACGCCTTCCATCCAATATTTTCCACAATGTCTCTGTTATATTCTTTCCAATATGCATAGTATCAAACAAATGCACAATTTGTAAGTGCTCATAGTAGGGCAACCTACTAAATTGTCTGGGATAGCTTTTTAGTCCCTTTGGAAGGTTGTCAGTATTGCCTTGACGACCTTCACGATCATCAATTACACAATTAGTCAACAAAAATCATAATAGAAATATATAAATTACAAACATAAACCATTAGGTGGAACGGCATTACCTCGACGATTAATTCTATTATATTCCAACTTCCATAGGCGAGGTGTCATTCTTCGTGGCTTTGATGTAGTCTCTTCTTTCCCATTGAAAAGATGTTTTTCTGTATTTTGATACTTATGATTCCTGTGGAGGAAGTGTCTACACTCATCAAACACCTGCTTTCCTAAACTTTTTGAATGACGAGATTTCATCTTTGGACCACAAACTGGACATGCAAATTTTCCCTTTGTTTGAAGACCTACAAGATAATGATGTAATTGGATTATTAAATATGTTGATTTTTATAATTAGAATTATTGTGCGCAACTTGAATTCACTATAACATACCACAAAAATGTGTTAGCCCTGGGGCATCATGTATTGTCCATGCAAGTATTGCATGGAATTGAAATTGTCTTTGTCGTATTGGTCTAGACACGTCATACATAGTGACACCGTTCCATAACTCCACCAACTCGTCGATAAGAGGCTCAATATATACATTCATATCTTTTACTTGATATTTACCTACTTGAATGAACAGTAACATTACATAGTTATTGTGACTGTTTTACTGCAAGATTTGTAAGTACGTGTAAATTAATAACTATCAAATGGTAAGATACTTGGAATAATCATTGCCAACATAATGTGCTCCCTCTTTATTGACATCCATGGAGGAATGTTATTGTTGATAACAAAAACAGGCCACACCGAGTAAACAGATCTCATCTCTCCAAATGGAATTACATCGTCCGCTGCCAATGAAAGCCTGAGATTACGAGGTTCTTCTTTGAAGTGTTGCCACTTTTCCTCTATGTGCATAAATGCCGAACCATCCGTAGGAATTTGAATAATGTCATCTCGACTTCTATTGCGTGCATGATAATCCATAAATTGAGCCAAGCTACTACACCTGAATAATTGTCGCATCCGTGGAATAATGGGGATGTAACGAAGAACCTTTTGAGGCACTTTTTTTGTTAGTCAATCTGTTCGATATCTACTCGTATGACATACAGGGCATTGTGTTGCAAATTCATGTTCTTTATAATATATAATATGATCATTGGGACAAGCATGTATTGCTTCATACTCCATTCCAATATCTTTCATAAAAGCAGTTAATTCTCGATATGAGCGAGGTAGAATATTTGATGATGGTAACAGAAACTCGCCTATCAATCTACAAAAAAAAATATAAGTTGTTAATATAAACAATATTAGTGGTACATTATTCACCCTTTGTTAACTATAAAGACATATATGACATACCTTAACATACGTGACATTGTTATGTTGGATAAACCATTCATAACCTTCAAGTTCAACAATAACAATACAACAGAGAGAAGAGTTGTTTGGGAGTCTTTGTATAGGGGCTCGTATGCCTTTTGAAGTAGAGGTACATCGAGGCTATCATCATCATCATGATCAGATACGCTTGGACTAGATGTGTCATGGATCAATTAATTATACCATCCTCTTCAATTGTGTTTTCTGGCGCATGATCATCATCTTCCATGGGATCATTATCTTCACCTTGGATATTTGCACCTCCATGTTCCTCCACTTCAAAAACCATATTCTTTGGATTTTTGTGGTTCATATCATGTACTTCCCTAGGAAGATCAACCTATATAAAATTGATTAACATAAATAAACCATGATCATCAACTCATCATCAAGTGATTTCATATGTATATAAATTGTTAAAATGATATAATGAACGACTTACTAGTGGATGATAGTCATGCCCCCCTTCAATGTGACCATTCTCCCTACAATGTCTCTTAACTATTTTGATTAGCAGTCTTCTACGGTTTAAGCCCTTACAAATATTGCAAGGACAATAACATTTTCCATCACCTTTTCTTTTCAAGTTAGACCACAATCTAGCGATTGTCTCCCTATTTTGTTCTTCACTTATATTATCTGACATGATCGTTCTTTGTAGCAAGCAAAAATCGGGCTATGAAAACTTTGGTCTACTGCAACTTTCAAAAACTAAGCAAAACTGTCGAAAGTACACAAATCTTCTTAGACCTAACTAAATACTTTAATATTTTAAAAATACTTTCTTTGACTTTATTCCTAAGATTATTTGTAAAACTTTGACCAACCGCCTGAAGGTCTTATTTCAAGAGACCTTACAACATTAAGCAACTAAAAGCAATTTCAAAACATATAAGCTAAAAGTCTAGTTAAAATATAAATTAGAATTAAAAAATAATAATTTTCATACCCGAGCGCGTGGCTATAACTCGTGCAACGGCCTTCTTGCTTAGCTGTAGAAGCTCTCCAGCAATCAAATTATACAAACTACAAGGCCTACCAAAAATTTCAAAACATATAAGCTACAAGTCTAGTTAAAATATACATTAGATTAGATTCAACAATAGCAAGCAATGTTATTCAGAATTAGATTCAACAAACCTTAGCAGTGTAAATAGCCATCTCCTCTAAACTGGACTCCAAACACGAGGGGGCATTCACATACTCTTCCCCTAAAGGTATCCTGAAGAACAAAAGCCACTATTCTTGAGTTTGTGAATTGCACCTCGAGATGAATGAAGCTTAAAAGGAATGAAAATTGTTTTCATACATTTAAATTAGGATGTAATATTTATTCATAAGTATATACCTTGCAAGCACTTAAAATTTTTGTTATATGTGTTGCGGGAAAAGAAGAATTTTATACTTATGCTTATAGACACACTTCCTGTATGCGATCCAAAGCTTGAATGTTATCAAGTGTGTCCAATGATGGGGAGAGACCTCCGTGCAAGCAGAAGATCTGCAATGAAACAAAACAAAAGAAAATTTTCTTATAGTAACAACAAGTTTGTTGTGCTACACAGGGTACCAACAAAATAGTGTATAATATCTTTTTCTTTACCTGGCTTTCAATTCAGCATGAGAGCCTTTAATAGAAAAGTCAAGTTGATAACATATTTAACAAGAGCTGTAGGGCAGCATAGTTCCTGCGTAAGTCCAAGAAAATGTGTGAGGATTGACATAGATTTGCGTAAGTCCAAGAAGATGTGTGAGCATTGACATAGATTTTGTGAACATTTTCTATGTAATGAAGATTTTACTGCAAATGGAATGAACCTAGGGGTGGATTGGTAAACTGATTATTTGTATCAAATGGTGTAAAATTGAAACTAAAACCATTTCAATTGGCCACGCCACTCATGGACTGTTCCTCCATATGTTATAATACTTTCATCATATATCACAAATATGAAATAGAATATGTAGCACACTGAAATAAAGCATTAAAAGATAGTGTCTAAATGTAATTAAATATATGGAACTGGTTATAAGAATCTATACAAATCAATCAGAATGGGTTGAAATTAGTACCCAACTTAAGAAGATCAACACTAATAATATGTCAAATATTTATTGTTAATTTCTACTCGTAGCTATAGGGAAATTAGGTAAGTGAGCAACAAAAGAGCTAATAGTTTGTAAGAGTATACCATTTAAACTGTGTATGCTCATTTAACAAGAGAGCCCATAATTTGGCATGAAATACTCAAGACACTATATTTGGTATGCATCTTACTTCAGCATTTCATGTAAATGTGCATATCAACTCCAAGTGTCAAATGTCAGCTATAAGTGCAACAATGCAAGTTTCCATCTGTGTAACTTGTTTTCTGCTACAGTCAATGCTGATACATCCTGCTTTAACATAAATAGATTCAAAAGGAAGCATTGTCAACTTAAGAAAAATAGTAAAAACATACAGATGGATAAATGATTAATTTGTTTGGTATATTGTTAACTAGTTGAGCAATAACAGAAGCTACGCTGACTGCTTGAAACTTTTTGTATGGCTTTTCCTGCCCCTGTGAAGAAGATGAAAAAATGCCATAGATAGTAATCAAAAGGAATTAAGCCTACTAACAACAGCATGATTTGCATTGATAGAAAAAACCACAAATCCATACATTTAAAGAATGACTTGAGTGATCTTTCAAACAATTTGAAAATGAGCTCTGAACAAATACTTTTAACCATATTTCCTTTTATTATGCTATGTCTCCCTACAAGAAAAATAAATAGATCTACAAGAAAAATATTACACATGCTCATCTGCATGCCAAACTAAACATGCAATTAAACAAGTGTTACACCATTTGTAGAAATGGGAAGCTCAGGAGCACCCTCTGCAAGAATGATAGGCCCAACACTTTGGTACTTGCTCCCTCATGCCAAAACGTGCCAGCAAGCACAACAACCTTCTGCTCTCTAACATCTAGATGATAGATCATAGAGTGAGATCTGAAACATTGTGATTCAAAAAACATATACAATCTCTTCTAGAAACAACATCAAGTAAAATATTGGATAGCAGAAAAATTGTTATGTATAACAGAAAGTTGTTTTTAAATAAACTTAAGCAATTTTTAATTTACCAAATTTTTTGCTAAGCCCACATTTGCCAATTGTGTAAGGAACTTCATATGATGCTGTGAGGAATGTGTTGATGAAGCCAAAAAATGTGATTTTTTGATTAATCACTAATTGCCAACGTTCATGATTATGTAATTCTGAAGGACATGTTTGAATTGTATCTACTCTGATTTACAATCAATTTTCATCCTATCACTGTGAAAAATGGTTGAGAAATGTCAGGATAGCAAAAAAGTGAAAGCCCGACTTGGAAGGGAGACATAGTGGTGCATGTGAGGCTGAGCCCAATAACGATTGAGTGAGAGGTTGTTCTTAAAATTGGTTGATACTCTACCAGTTTTGGAGGCCGGTAAGAGTATTAAAGTGAACTAGAGTAAGTAAACAAAAGAGAGACCTACAATTGATTTAAACTTATCTCTAACCTCCCAATTCTTCGAGAGCCTCTTATAATTCTTCTTCTACTCACGGTTGAAGAAGCTAGAAGGTAGCTTAATATTTTGCAACCACAAAGACTATTTTTTCCATATTATCATTTGCAGGTTCATGCCTATATCAATAGTCCAAAGATTTATCTCCAAGAACTCAAAAAGAAATTTGAGACATGCAGGCTTTCGTAGGTTGTGGATTTTGTTATGGCAAGTCTGATGACTTTCAATTTGTTCCATTCAATGTTGTTGATTGACCAGTCTCTAAGGATAATAGAGTCCTCATTGAATCTTGTTCATCCTAAAAAATTGAATTGATATGTAGTATGACATGTACTGTCCCTAATCCTCTGTATGAAAGTATGATTACAGCCTTCAATGGTATTCTGTGTTTTCTCATAATGTCATGCCTTTGTTTCATTCTGCATGCCCCCTCAACCCTACTCTCTCCAACATCAAGTATCCCTGAAGCATGATCCCTACTCCCTCTATTAGCATGTATCCTTGAACCCCAATCCTCGCTATTTGAAACAAATTTGAGACATGGGGGAAGTATTCTTATTTCCTTCTTAGGATAATCAGAAACCTAGACCAAGTTAGGAAAGAGGCCTTCCTATAGGCAACAAGGGATTAATTATTTATGTTATTGTTAGGATTGAGGGGGTTATACTCTTCTCCCTTTGCGAGAATAAAAAAACCTAGAAGCTTTTGACATTTTTGTAAGTATGTTGTCTAAGGTAAGTGAATTTTTCTTGACGTGTCTTGGAAAGGTGAAGAGTTAGAGGAGTACGATCTTCTCTCTTTGAGAGAACAAAAAATTTAGACCCTTGAATATGATCTAATTTCTTTATTTTACCTTTATTTTATAGCAGAAATATCAGTGTTTTCAAGCCGCTTCTGCTGTTATTATTCATGGATTTTTGTGTGTGTGTGTTGAAGCAGAAGAATCCAGCAATATACAGATCTATAGATCATTCGAGGTGCTCACTTTAGACATTGATGTAAATCAAACAAACAAAAATGAATGCTCATATCGACCACTCCTTAAAGTCTCATTAAAATTAAAATTTACCCATGTTAGCCCGTCAATCAGACAACATACAAGAAACAATACCCGACCCTCATGCATGCATGCACACCCTGTAGGTTCATGCACCATCGAATAGTAGGGCATCAGGGCGGCTGGCTTTTTTTTGGTATCTAACCAGCCAGCCAATAAACTCCATTTCCATCTCATAGATATCCATTTCCTCTTTAGACGCGGCTATTCAGGAATGGGCCAAGTTCCGGGGACTAAGCCATTCCAGGATATGGAACCGAGCGTTATGGTGGGGGTATGGACCAAATCAAAAAATCAAAAATTCATATTCCCATTCACATCTAGCCCCAAAAATAATACTCAAACTAACTGTCCACTACAACACCTTGTACCATTGAAAGATTTCGCAAAATCTGTTCTATTTAAATGTTATATCGACCAGATAATGAATCGAATAAGGCGAGATCAAAGAGGAGGATGTCTCAGAGAAAGAGATATTTTACCTAGAGTCCAATCAAGATTTGTTTCTTTCCTTCATCTTCAAGAGGAGGATGTCTTAGACAATGAGATATTTTACCTTAGACTTGAAGTCCAATGAATATTTTTTTGTTTCCTTCGTCTTGCATACAATTCATGTAGTCTTTGGATTCAAAATTTACTCCAAATAATTACAGTGCTCTGTGCTCGGTCGGGGGCAGATTCGCTGATTCGCTGTGCTCGGAGGTATTTTTCCGCTCTGTTGGGAGATCTGATTCATTGGGCGCAAACAATGTGAGCAACGTGCCCTTTTTTTTTCTTATAACCCGACGATGTCGCAATTGTGACATTAACGTCACAATTGCGACGTCGTCAGGTCATAAGACAAAAAAAAATGCCAAATACACATTGACGTCGAAAAACACTGCCTAATGTATTAGTGCCCCGTAGAAATAATCTAGAGGGAAACTATGCTGAATAAACCTCTAAGTCTAATTAAGCTCCACATCACA
Organism: Cupressus sempervirens; assembly: GCA_028749045.1. Taxonomy (NCBI): domain Eukaryota; kingdom Viridiplantae; phylum Streptophyta; class Pinopsida; order Cupressales; family Cupressaceae; genus Cupressus; species Cupressus sempervirens. The sequence goes on from CM053791.1 coordinate 827,770,231, forward strand.
ACACTTTTGGCTTTGTAGGGCCAAGGCAGGTGCAACTAGGGGTTTTATCACTCATGTATTGGTCTTCCTTACATAGTATTCATCACTTATAGTAGAAAATTGTCTATAATCTTCTTGAAATTGTAATTAATTGTTTATTTTACAATAGCCAGCTATAAACTCAGAACAAGCTATTACAATTAGTGAATGACCAACATGAAAATCTTTGTTGCAAAATTTAGATAAATTGATTTTGATTTAAGTGTGTGTTATGCAACCAAATGATTGAATCAATTTACACCTCAACTAATGACCAATTCCTTATCCATTATTATACAGAGTCATATCAGTAAACCTTGATCTATTTGTTTGACTTGTACTTAAATTTATCAACTATTAACCCTAAATCCCATTCTTATGATATCCCTCCCATGTACTTAGAAACCCTATCTATTCATAGAAGCATTTACTTAATTACTTAATTAAAAGAAACAATGAAATGTCATACAACCTATCCCAACTGCATTAAATTGAAATGAGCTTTGCTCGTTCAATCTCAAAGTAATAGACACATGAAAATGAGACATAATTTAAAGAAATAGATACTCTTAATTCCCTCTTTGTAAATTAATCTTCTTGAGAACAATATATGTCTGATATAAGACTCAAAATATAACTTAGAATGTGAAAATTTTTATCATTCAATATCCATTACATTCTCATAGTACAAAACTGAAACAACATACAATTAACATAAAGACTGGATTGATTGCAAATAGCATAAGCACTAAATAAAACAAAATGGAGACCCCCACTGCACCTCTTGGGAATCATTTTATAGAGAAGAATTGCAACAAGCTTCAAATGGTAGGACACTTGTCAAAAAAATTATTCAAAATAAAATACAAAGACTATTTTGATCTTTTCAATTTACAAAACATTCCTTGTACTTGGACACAATGGGGAAGCAGTTTCAAAACTAGTTGGTGGCAACTTTTCTTCAGGTATCTCCAGGCTAACCATGAGTGTGCGTTAACATCCTATGATTGTCATTGTCTATCCTCTATTTTGTCTCTTTTAGCTTTTAGTTTTGGTCTTAACTACTTAATCACTATCCCTTGATGGTAAGGCTTTTATGCCTACTATGACCTTCCAAATCACAATGTTAGTTTCAACATCCGACCAAGTGGCATCTCTGATCATGTTCAACTCCTCAAGGCATTTGTTCCATTTAGCATTTGTAATTGCCTTAACCTCTTCATTTACCTTAACCATTTCTGATTCTAACTTCTACAAAACATCATTCAAATCATACACTACCACAATATCTGTCTCACCTTTACAATAGGCCAAAAACCTAGCATGATTTAGAATGTCATAAAAAAAGGATGACCATTCTTGCCACTCTTTTAGTCCATTTTAATCCAATAAACTAGGCACAAATTTTGGAGTTCCTACAGCAATTATTTTCATCTTATTTTGAAGTAGTAGCAACTTCCCTAAAAAGAAATCGTTTAACTCCTTCACTGTATGAATTAATTTCCTTACAGAAATAATTACCCCTTTTGGATAATATTTTTTCCATATCAACATGCATGGGCACGAGGTTTTCAAAAAATTGGGTGTATGGGCCCCATGTTGTGAATAAGAGACACAATAAAGAGATTGCCTCATAACATTGGTACTTAGCCCCTTGCAAAGAAATATAACTATTGTGCACATTTCGTGAGGCATATTTCAAAGAATTTATCCTATGAATCAATAAATTCTTTATAGTTCTAATTTATATCTCTTTTATTGCTTCTAATTCTTCCTCGTTAGTAGCTATATTCTAGCCCATAACATCCCCTGCATCAAGCACATAATCTTCTATTTGTATACCTCTATCTTCAATTTCAGTTCTTAGTAGTATTTTTTAATGTCCCTAACTTAGCTTCCAACTGAAGGTTCCTCTATTCCAAGACATATGTCTTTTTCATCTCCTCTTCATAATGCCTCCTTGTATTGATATACCTATCATAGGTTGTATTTAATTTTTCTTCCAACACATCAATTATGTTCTTCCCTAGCAGAGATGCTAAAGTCATTAATCCATAAATTTGGTTGTTAGATGTAGAGTGGACATTCTAAATGATCACATTCCCTCTAGGGGACTCTTTTATTTCCATGAGAGTTGGTTTCTCATTTTCTAGAGCCAAGCTCCATATGGCCATGGTTTGAGAATCAATCCTATAACCAGATCCTCTCAATTCCCCTTGTTGATTCACATCCTCAAAAGAGACAGTCTTGTCTTGTCTTCTCAATTGATATAAAATTGGAGTAAAACTACAAAATACCATCATGTTCTCATATGATGAATATACAATATCATATATGAACACTTTACAATACTAGAAAACTTCCAAAGCTATTATGCAAAGTTAAAAAAAATCTGAATTAATGCTACATAAAATTTAAAAAGAACCAAAACGTCTTTTAAACATTCTCATAATCTCTTTATATAGACATTTCTCCTTGTAACTACCTAAATTAGGTAAATTAATAACCAACTTTTATTTTTCATGGTTTGAACAAGGTTATTAACTTTACAATTTTTGTGCAAAAATAGTTGATTATAAATAAAGAACAAGGATGCGAACATTGAACCTAAACTAACTAAAATATATAATGAGAAATATGAACACTTTTCTATAGTGCTAGACTTGGAAATTTCTATAAGGTGTCTGGGAAACAATTCATCCCTGGAAGCTTGAAGACTTGATTTTGAGTGTGTTGTATGTATTAAGAATTTCTATTGACTTCCACAAATCTTGGATGTTAATATTTCCTTGCATTGTGTCACTTATATATGGAAGTATGCACTTGAGTATTGGCACATAATTGTGTGCTTGATATTTACATTTCATCTTGCCACACTATTTTACTATCAATTTTTCCAAAACAATTCTCCTGAAACACTACTTATCACAATATCTATCCTATTGCCTTTATGAAATTTCTACTTGTCAATCCAATTCCTTCTTTCTACATAAAATTACAAAATTTCAACACCTCTCAAGTTTTATAATATTGGAAATCTATGCCTATGAACCATTAATAATTCTACAATTTGAATAGAAAGTGTGGCTGAAGAATTTGCTAAAGTTTTCCCATTATCATGTTTTGATGAATGTCCACAAAATACCATGAGATCTATTGGGTGTATGAAGCCCAATCATTTCTTACAATAATTACTATGGTTGGATAATATTTGAATTGATAATCAATGCTAGTATTTTGGTCAAAATCTTTTCTTCTTAATTTCTTTAGTTCTAATGGTAGTTTTTTTTGGTCTTATACATTCTGTAAATTGAAGACGATTTATAATATTGATGAAAATTTCCATTCTAATGGCTATGGTATTGTATTGGTAAGAGAGCTAATATGTCTAAAAATGCTCAGTAGAAAGTGGATGTAGCTGGTAAAGGTGAACCTTCTGTCTCTGGGTTAGGTTTTTTTTATTTGATTTAATTTTTAATTTATTTTCTACATTTTTTTTTTTGAGTTCAACTATCAAAAATTGGTATCAGAGCTAGAAGAAGATCTCAATATTGGGAATCGTGAAGAATTTACAATAAATGAATGAGTTGAACTATTTTGATTGGGATTGGCCTCTCATGTCTATGTCTTAAGGCTATTGAGAAAGTGTGGATAAATTAGGGTCTATTTATCCTTCTAAAGAGCCACCTTCAAGTGACTTCTTGTATATGTCTTATGGCTATTGAGAAAGTGACGATGAAGTGGGGTCTATTTATCCTTTTGAAGATTCACCCTCATGTGACTTCTTGACTTCTCAAATGTTTTTTTTTGATGAATTAGCTGTTGAAACCAATTCTACTATGGAGGAGTTCAAAACCAAGTCTAAAAGATAGACTTATGTGCCCTACATCGTGAAACATATGCAACCCTCAAACATGAAAAAAATACACAATTTTTAGATGTAATAAAGATTGATTTATTATTTATGATTTAAAGTGTTTCTTAGAAAAATCCATTTTGTGAACATTTTAAATCATTTTATAATATATTCTAAGTTGATGTATCAATAGACATTATGTCAAATTATTGTCATGTTGTTGGGTGGATATTTTGCAACTGATAGTTTTGGATAAAATCTAGTCACAAAATAGGATGATCAATCACAACATATGAGATAGAGTCTCTCCTACCTTAAAGGGAAGGCTCTCCCTTCTCACTGTTCATTGGATCAACTCAAGGTAACTGACCATTGCAAAGAGGGGAACAACATTACCTAAGCTACCTAATGATCCAACTAGAAATCAAGTAAGTGCTCATCAAACTATTCCTCCATCTAGTATTTCAAAATCTAGTATGCCTAATACTAGTATTAAAACCTAGGCTGAAATTTTGAATTCTTCTTTAGCAAATTCTTTCTAGGCTTTTGATATCATAGATCATGCTAAGAAGACTAAAATTTAGATGTCTAAGGTTGAATACCTACAAGCCTATCTGGATTAGCTAGATAGACTTACTAAATTTGTCAAACATTCTCAGCCTTCTTAGACTCATTTGATTGCCCTTGAATATAAAAATATGCCAAATAATCTAATTACCATTCCATCCTCAATTCTAGGAAAAATTTAACCTTTCTATCTTTCCTTACTGATCAATGGTTTGAAGTGAAGAAATTGTGTTATGGATTTTGTTGCCTCTAATAATGTTATGCCAACCAAAGTTACATATGCTTTAAGGCTGACTTTAACTAAGTTTTTTGTTAGCTATTATTCTAAGGAGAAAAAACAAGTGCCTTTGAAAGGACAAATCAAAGATGCTCAGTTTGCCTTTGCATCTTTCCCAGACAAAAAAGATCAAGGTGACCATTTTAGTTGCAGATGTACTAGCCTCCTATGGTATGTTACTTGGCCACAATTTTTGCAAAGATGTTGGAGGTGAACTCAATATGGATATGACTGAAGCTAGAATACTAGTTAAAGGTGTTATACAAAAGTTGTACCCTAAAAGAGAAACAAACTATGTAGTAGTCAAGTTCAATGACCCATATGCTCAAAATTTTCTTGAGTCAACCAAAATGGGTAACTACTACCTACATGCAGATGAGATATCTAAATTTGCTAAAGATTGGAATAATTCTGAAAGTTCTTCGTTACTATCAGACACTAAAATATTTGCTGATGATGTTGAAACCATAGAAGAAGATGTTATTCTTAATGAAGACTTTATTCTTGAAGATGATCCTATAGATTATTTTAAGGAAGAAATATTTTTTTTTAAAAAAGTGATTGCACTAATTATCTTGAAGAGAAAATCATTCTTAACAATTGTGGAGCAAGTTCAAGTAGTTCTATTATTTTTTGGGTTAAGGAATTTGATGGAAGTTGTCCTTCTATGGGATCTGGTGCTAGAGTTGTGTTTATTTCACCTAAAGGTAAAATTTTTCCCTTTTCTTAAAAATTGCAATTTCCTAATACCAATAACATGACTCAATATGAAAACTTGATATTAGGGTTGAATATGTCACAAGCCAAAGGAATTTAAAATTTGCATGTGAAGGGGGATGCTGAGTTGGTAGCATGTCAAGTCAAGGGTCAATATCAAGCAAGAAATGATCAACTTAGACATTATCGTGATTTAGCTTGGGATTACATCAAGTTGTTTAATGCTTTCAATATTTTAGTAATTCCTAGAGAATTGAATGATAGGGATCATTCACTAGCTATTTCAACAACCTTGTTACTTCCTCATGAAGACTTTGAAGATAACATTTAAGAAATACTATTAGTTTATCGACCAAGTATTCTAGATAATTGTGAGTATTGGCAAGTGTTCAACGATGATACTTGAATCATTAATTTTCTTGACATAAAGGAGGGTTGATGAGATGTACTTTGAAGGAAGTGAAATGCCTCAAATGAAGTAATTTGAGATAGATCCTGAAACTAGTCATGAAGTTATTCAACTTAAAGAAAATAAGATTCCCAAAGGTTTTATCTCTTTGGAATATCTTTTGATAAACATGACATATTTATTAAGGAACAACAATAGACAAGGACAAAATCTTTGGAATAGTATGATAAATACAACATTGGCAATTGGTGCATGGAGGAAGAGAGGGAAATTTTTATCACCTTGCTTTGTGAATATAAAGATGTTTTAGCTGATTCATATTAAGATCTCAAGTCTTTTTCATCCAAAAGAAGTACAACATGATATTCCTTTTAAGTTTGGTGTAGTTCCTTTATGCCAAAAGTAGAGACAATACAATCCCAAGATTTTAGGTATCATTTTGGCTAAAATTCAAAATATTCTTGAAGAATGTATTATTTTTCCTATTCATCATTCATCCTGGGTAGCTAATATAGTTCCTATAGAAAGAAGAATGGAGAAATTCGTATATGTGTGGATTTTCATAATCTCAATTAGGCATCTCTTAAGGATAATTATCCACTACCAGTCATGGACCAAGTATTCCAAGATGTTACTGGTTTTGAATTGTTATCTATGTTAGATAGATTTTCAAGTTATAATCAAATTGAGGTTCATGAAGATGACCAATCTAAGACACAATTTACTAAGTCATGGGGAAATTTTGCATATAGGCGGATGTTATTTGGCCTTATCAATATTGGAACAACTTTTCAATGAGCAATGGATCTTTCTTTTGATTGTATAATCAATGACAACATTGTTGTATACTCAGATGATTTGACTGTTTACTTCAAAAAATGTCAAGATCATTTATTTCATCTCTGAAAAGTCCTAGAAAGATGTAGAGAACATGGCATGTCTTTGAATACCAAAAAATCAGTTTTTGGCATGATGGAGTGTAAGCTTTTGGGACATGTTGTGTTGAAAGAAGGTATTAAGATTGATCCAAAAAGGGTACGATAAATACAAAGTTTATCTTTACCATCAAGTAAAACCATACTTCATTCTTTCTTTGGAAAGGTAAATTTTCTGAGAAGGTTTGTAGCAAATTTTGTTAAATAGACTCATCATATTGTTGAATTGATGAAAGGAAAGAATGCTTTCCATTAGAACCAAGAAGAAGAAGAAACATTTTCAAAAATCAAGGATGCTATAGCGCATGTTGATGTGTTGGTGTTTCCTAATTATACAAAAAGCTTCATCATGTATAGTTATGCTTTAGAACATACTCTTCCTGCTATTCAGAAAAATGATGAAGGTACTAAATCACCAATTTCATTCATGAGTTGTCCTCTGAAGGATCATGAATTCAAATATAGTCTAATGGAGGAACATTCTTATGTTGTTTTTAAAGCAGTAAAATAATTCAAGTTCTACATTTTGAATTCTCATATCATTGCTCTAGTTCCAGATACTATCGTCAAGACTATTATGACTCAGTAGGATTTTGGTACTAAAAGAGGAAATTAGATAGCTAAGATTCAGGATTATGATATGGAGATATGACCTATAAAGTTAGTTCATGGTAAAGGACTCTGTCAGCTTATGGCTGAAAATGAACCCTTGTAGTTAGAAGATGAGAATTCTTCTTCTCTTCATATTGTTTTGTTCGTCAACACTATAGATGATTGGTATGCTGATATGGAATACTATTTGAGCTATGGAAAATTTCCTCCACATTTGACATATAAAGAATGAAGGATTCTCAAGTTAAAAGCTTCAAGTTTCATTCTTTGGAAAAATGGACTTTACAAGTGTGTAATGGATGGAATGTTTCTCAGATGTGTTGTTAAAAGTCAGCAAGTATGACTTTTCAATTCTTTTCATAATCAGGCATGTGGTGGACACTTCTCAACACCTATCACTACACATAATATTTTGAGAGCACAATACTATTGGCCCACAGTTTTTCAGGATGCTTATCAGTGGGTGAAGAAATGCGAATTGTGTTAGCAATTTGTTGGCAAGCAAAAAATTGTTGCTCTTCCATTAAAACCAATTGTGACCAATGCGTCATTTCAACAATGGGAAATTTATTTCATTGGTATTATTAATCCATTGTCAAGCAAGGATCATACACATATATTAGCAGCAATAGATTACTTCACTAGATGGGTTGAAGCAATTCTAGTTAAGGGTTCTACATCCAAAATAGTTTGCAACTTTCTAAAGAAGAACATCATTTCACATTCTGGTGTTCTAAATAAGATTGTTTTAGATAATGTAGCTACTTGCTCATCCAGGGAAGTGAGTTATTTTTGTTTCAATCATGGGATAACTTTGGCACATGCATCTAATTATTATTCATAGGGAAATGGCTAAGAAGAATCAAGCAACAAGAATTTAGTGACTATCATTAAGAAGTTGGTTGAGTTAAATCAAAGAACCTAGCAGAAGGCTTTTTTTGATGCTTTGTGGGCAGATCATATTAATCCTAAACAAACAATTCAAATGTCTCTTTTTCAATTGCTATATGGGATCAATGTTGAGATTCTAATAACATTAGAGCTTCTTGCTCTCAAGTTAGTAAAAGTCATTGAAGATGAAACCTATTCAGATGCACTAGATAAGAGGATTATGTTACTTCAAAAATTGGAGGAGCAAAGGAAAGAGGTGGTTGATACACTTGTTGCTCATCAGCAACAAGTAAAAGTTTTGTTGTTTAAAAAGGCCAAGTGTAGAGAATTTCAAGTTGGTGATCTTGTTCTACTTTGGGACAAAATGCGAGAACCAAAAGGAATGCATGGCAATTTTGATTCTCTTTGGCGAGGACCTTTCACAGTTCACCAAATTGTAGATGAAAATAGTTTATGGCTTGCATATTGTGATGGAACACCAATACCACTAGCAGCGTAAACTTTAAGAAACCCTACTCCACAAAAGATATAAAATATTGGTGAATCTTTCATTATTTTGAAAAAATATATTATTTATATTAGTGAATCTCTCAATTTTTTAAATTTTAAGTATTATTTATATTGGAAATTGTTTTGGAGTCATAATTCTTGTGTAGAAAATATTGGAGCATCTCAATAATAATAGGAAGTTCATTAATCACCATGGAATATTGCAAATGAAAATCAAACATTTTTTACCTCATGAAATATTATGAGGATCATTACAATATATTTTAAAGAAATAGTGAAAACTAAATATTGGTGATATATCCCTATAGTAACTAATAATTATGATAATTATTGATAATTTATTATAATTTCTCTAATAATATATAATATTTAGGTAAATCAATTCTAATGATATATCAAATATTGTGGCGAATCTTTGAGTTTAAATTTTTTAATAAAATAAATTATTGAGCAATTTTAAATATTTCAGAACTAAATTTTATAAAAATGTGGCAATTTAGGTTGCATTAAATCTTATGTTATTAGCCAAATTACTAGCCAAAAATTTATAAAATTATCTAATTAGCGAATATTAGCCACTAAAAAATACCTTGGCCATTGCCCTACAATGGACAACATCTGAAACATTACTTTTAGTAATTATGAGATAAGTACATCTTGTACATGAGTTTTGTTTTAGGTTGTAGGTGTTTGTTTTTCTTTTTCTTTTGTCGCCTGACTCTACTGCGCAATGGAGTGGATAAAGAGACTTAAAGAACTAGATTCTATGTCACTCTTTGTTTCCAAAAACAAATGAACAACATTCCCTAGATAGAGATAATTATTGTCCTACATTTTGTGGTGACAAAACGCAAGTAATAGTACGAAATGTTTTCCAACTTAGTTTTGCATTTCTCTAAGTTTAGTTCATTACTTAATTGGTTTGTATTAATCAACCAGTCAAGTCCAATTAATATAATGAATCCTTTTACTGAAGGCTTTCATCAAGTCTTTTTAGTTTCTCTATTTTTTGAGCCTATGCTTGATTTTTGAAGACTTCAACGTCATTTTTCTCATTTTTGAGTGTGTGTTTGTTGGATTTTAGTCCTTTGGGTTTTACTCAAGTCATCTCTTTCAATTTTTCCTTCGCTTTGATCTATTGTAGGGCTTGATTGAAGTTAGCAATCAAAAGATATGACCAATTTAGTGCCCAAAAAGTGTACCTTTTAGGTGCAACTACATGAATTAAAAATATAATGTTATATTTTTTAGTTGCCATTCATTTTTTGAAAAATATAACATAACTTTACTTTATGTTATGTTTTTAAGTTACTTTATCATTTCAATTTTTCACTTAACGTAACTATAGTGCACTTTATGTTATATTTTTAAGTTGAGTTGCTTTTTAATTTTTCACTTAAGTGACTCTATTAACCATATAGTTTGATTTAATTTTTGAGTTTTAAATCAAATGCTCTAGTAAATATTACTTTAAAATAATATTGCATATATAGGGCGGGGGCCCTAGCTCGATTGGCTAAATCTTCCCTGTTGCAGGGGGTTGGTCACGGGTTCTAGTCTCCCCTGTCCTCGTGGTACTTGTGAGCGTGTCGCGCCAGCACTACCGGTCACGTTAAAAAGTTTATCAGGTGCACTGCAGTTTATAGGGGGGCCGTGTTGCACCGATTCCTACAGTCTAAAAAATAAATAAATAAATAAATATTGCATATACTATATTAACTATATAGTGTAAACATTATTTATGCCTCATTTGAGTAAGATTTTTTCAAAAATTAAATTAACATGTGCTTAATTCATCACTTAAGTTATGCAAACATGTCTACAAGCATACTTTAATTCAAAATATGTGCACTTTTGAATGGAAATGCATACAAAACATGCAATTGCATATTGCAAAAATATGGAATCACATCAAAAAGGTGGGACATGCATATTGCAAAAAAGTGAAATGACACCAAAAAGATGCATTTTTCCTTGGAGCTGATGTTTGAATATTTTAAAATGTTTCATTGCACCCAAAAGGTGCATTTTTCTTAGAAGACATGCATATGCATCTTGGAAACCCATTTTTTACCAAGATGCATGTTTTTCAAACATTTCAATGCATCCAAAAGGTGCGTTGGGGCAAAGGGAAGCTTAAGACATGTTTTTAAAATGTGTATGCATCTCTAAAGCATGTTTTGCTTATAACATATGTATTTTCATCCCAAAAATCCATTTATGCTTCCAAGGGCAAAATCAACCCATGCATGTGCTTCCCAATAACATGTTTTTGCATAGAGATCTCAAATTTCTCCATGAAATCTCTTAAAATCTTCTCCTCTAGGGGCATTTTTTCAAATTCAAGCATTCTCATGCTATAAATGTTGAATCTCGTTGTAAAAAAAGTTGATTTACATGGCCTTTTGGACCCACATTTTTTAGAAAACATCTAGATTTGGAGGTTTTTAGATCACATTTTGGGGCAAAGAGGAGGCATTTTGGAGTTTCCATAAACATTATTGCTATTTGAAAGCACATTTTTGCCCTCCATTTTCAAAATGAATCATTTGAGGCAGATTTGAAACACACTTTTTTCCAAAACCATCCCATTATCTTGCATCCATTAAAAACATTGAAGTTGGGAGAGATTGTAGGTCACATTTTGGGCATTCTCATCCACAAACGCATCATTGGATGCTCATTTCAAACTACTCATTGAAAGATTGAAGAAGTCCAATTTTATTTGATAATTTGTCAAAGTTGGAACTTTATTCCCTTCATTTTTGACATTTTAATCTTCAAGTGGACATTTTCCTTTTGGCTAATTAATTCATGCTTACTTGCTGATTTGATGCATATTTTAGCTTGATGTTTCACATTTGTTGATATAGATGCCATGAAAAGCACATTTTTCCTGTAAAAATAAAGAAAAGTCTCATTTCCATGCTTTTTTTTTTCCAAATTCCAAATTCGAGTTTGCACATTGAGGTATTTTGCTTGTTGGCATGTTTGAAGGTATTGTTGAGAACATATTGTTAAGAGAGAAATTGTTGAGAAAAGATTGATGGAACCTATCATGGAACAATCATTATATTGTCACTAATGTCAAACCTTCTACCTTCTAGTGAGAAAATTGCTAATTTGTTATAAATGCTATCATTTGAGTTGATTGATGAAGAGGATTTGAAAAGAAAGTATAACAAGAGTATCTAGAGAAAGGATGAGTTATTTGGTGTATAAAAGGTGCAATAAGACCAAGTAAGGCATTGATAATATAATATATTGTTTATCTACTTAGGGCTATAATGAAAGGATACTCAAGCAAAGACTAGAAGAAGACTAAGTGAAGAAAAGTGTCTTCCAAGCTTGGTTGAGTAAATAGTGTAGGCTGAGTGAATTTAGTTTAGGTTGAGCAAAATTCAGTAGGTGTCGAGCAAAGTAAAATATTAGTTATGACCAAGTGAAATTTAGTGTATGCTGAGTAAATTTTAGTGAGTGTTGATCACCGATAAACTTTAGTGTGTGTTAAGCAATCTAGTATTGACTAGATATTAGAAGACAGTGATTGCTGAGCAACAACATGTAATTTTTGTGTGACAATAAGAAGATAATGATCGAAGATCTAATGAATCTAAGCTGACATGGTTGATTTCTTGAATTGTGTGAAGTGCGTGGAAGATAAGCTTGATGAGTTGGTGGCATAAAATTCAAGGTAACCTATTTTGAGGTGAATTCAAAGAGAATTGTAAGGAAGTTCCTAGAGGGATAAAATGGAAAGATGGATAGATTCAGTGAATTTGACCTAACCCTAAGATGAATGATTTTGATGAAGCATCAAAATATCTAAATTATCTATTCAAGGAGATAACAGGTCAAAAGCAAAGTGTCGAGTAGAGAAGAAGAGTCTGAACTTGAGAAAGACATAAAGTCTAGGGTATTGCTTCATATGATGACTAAGTGAATGGATCTGCAATTGGAAAAAATAAGCAAGGAGGCTTAAGGAATGGAGAACTTGAAGGGTAAATAAGCCATGGAGATGAAGAGGATGAATGCCAAGTAGAATGGAGGACTAAATATGAGATATGTAACCTACAAGTGAGTTATTTTATTATCATATCAAAGTCCTGCTATTACTTTCTAACAACTATAACAGTTAGGAAAAATCTTTGGATTAAGGTTGATATAATAGTTATTTGTAAATCCTTTAATTGGGTGACATTCTAATGGAATATTCTAAAGTCCTCTAACAAGGCTCACTCCTAATAGGGTGATTGAAATCCCCTAACTAGGTCACATTTAATAGTGTGCATTGTAACCTTTAACAGGGTTGGCCTTTAATAGGTCTCATTTTGGAAGAGTGAAATCTAGTAGCATGTTACTGGTGGGTGTTCCCAAATTGGGTTTCCAAGTTAAATTCTTGTGTGTGAATGATTTTGTGTTAACATATGTTTTCAATTCTACAAATTTATTTTGACCTAGGTCAAGAATATGCATAAGGTTTTGATATTGGATGATCTAATGGATGCATGCACATGTTGAAGTACTAAAAATTTTGATTTGTACAGTTGGACCTTGGATAACTAATTCACCCCATCCCTCTTAATTATTCTAAATTTTCCAATGATTGGTATCAGAGCTAAGTGCTTTTGAGTGAATAGTTTGATGGTACTAGAAGCTAAAAATCAAGATGTATAGAAAGGAGGTGCCCAAGCTTAACATAGAAAATTTTACCAGATGGAAAGGTTTGATGAAGCTACACCTAGGAGGACTTGGAGATTATATTCAGTCAACTATCACTATAGAACATATGGATCTTGTTGGTGCTCCAACTATTGATCAATTGAAACAGAAGAAAGAACACAATTAGGCAATGTTGGAGATTGCATCTACCCTAAGTTATTCAAAATTTGATGACCTCAAAGGATGTACTACTACCAAGAAGATGTGGGATGCCATACAAATGATTTATGGAGGAGATAGGAATGTTCAAAGAGTCAAAGCTGAAAGCTTAAGAGGAAAGTTTGATGAAATAAAAATACAAGGTGAGACCATAGTCCAGTATTTTACAAGAGTCAAGGATGTTTTTAATGCAATCAAAGGAGGAAATGGAATTATTGATGATGAGACTATTATCAACAAGTGTTGAGAACCCTAATTTCCATCTATGCTATTAGAGTCTCTACAATACAAGAACTGAGGTGTGCTCGTGGTAGTAATCTAACCCTTGAAAGTCTTATTGGTAGACTCATTGCTCTTGAAGTTTCTAATTTTGATAATTTCAGACCTAAGAGTATAGATTCAGCTTTCAAATCTCAACTGACATTGAAACGACCAAAGGATAAGAAAAAGAAAAATGTTAAAACTACTGTTAGTGATAGTGAAACAAATGATGAAGACTTTGAAGAACTTAAAGTACTATTTGCAAGGAAATTTCATAGAGGAAAAGGAAAATATAAAGGTAAGCTACCTACCATATGTTTTAACTATAATGAAGTTGGTCATAGTGCAGCCAGATGTCCTAAAAGAAAAACAATGACAAATATAGAAGCAAAAGGAATGAGAGCAACAAAGGTTACAAAGATAAAGGAAATAAATCCTGCTACAATGCTAAGGAGCAAGCTGATAGTGGATCAGAAGATCATGATGATGAAGTTGTATATGTTTCTATGAAGGATGATTCTGATGAAGATGAGGCAACTGCATTAGTGTCCTATGTAACCAAAAGTGATACATGGATCATTGCCAGTGGATGTTCATACCACATGACTAGAGACAAAAGTAAGT